>CM046334.1:12725505-13161745 GCA_025403435.1 Artocarpus heterophyllus
ATGCCAAGCCTAGTCGCTATGAACACCAAATTACATGAAGCAATATCGGATGTCAACTTCTTAGACAAGTAATACAATGCCTGGAAATGTAACACCCGCCTATTTTATATAACAGACCACGTTAAGTTAGTAACGCTATTAAGGAATGTTATTAATAAATAACGTTATATGATATGATATGTGATGTGCATGTTACTAACTTTTTATGTCAAGATTTGTGACAGGTGACGACCGCATGGAATCGTTGTGCTCTAGTGTTCATGTTAAATTATAAATATATGATTATTTATGATGCAATGATGTATGAATGTTTTATGTTATGGCATTTGATGACAGATCGGCAGGCCGAAGAGGGAAAATCGACAGGCCGAAGAGGGAAAATCGGCAGGCCGAACAAGGCTGACAAACAGTCAGCAGAAATCTCTCCAGAGTTATGACTGAGTTAATTACGTTAATTGGGTGAATTAATGTGATTAATTGACACGATAATGGAATGTTTTTATTAGTTAAAGAAATTAAAGGATTAGATTTGTATTATATTAAGAGGTTTCCTATTTTTAGAAAGTAAGTTAAGGTAAGATTGATGATGTTTGACCTTCCTTTTCTATTCTCCTCATTTCCCACGCCAATCACCTTCTTCATAGTCAGAAATTTCTGACTTAATGAAGAGTAATGACTCTTTATTATACACATTATGTTAAAAAAAAATTTTACGCTCTTTCCTCAAATAATTTTTCTCGGTTCTGAGACGTTCTCTCATTATTTTCTTTTCCTCCTCTCACGCCTCACGTCACGCCCCCAACAGTCAGAATTTTTCTGACTTAATGAAGGGAATTGAATTCCCATCAATGGTGTTTATTGCGTTAAAAATTTTAACGTTTTTTTTTTCATTATTTTCTCTCCTTCACACGTTTTGCCTCTCAAAAAATTTCTGAAACATTCTTTCACTTCTCTTCCTCTTCCCTTCCTCACGAAATTTCTTTCTCTCTTCCACGGAAATTTTCTAAGCATATTGTAAAAAAAAAAAAAAGAAGAAGAGAGAAGTCTTGTTTCGTTGATCGAATTCAAAAATTTCGAGAAGAAACTTCAAGGTATGAATTCAGTTTTTTTTTGGTAAATGTAAAAAGATTTTCTCCTCTTCAAATTTCGTCTACAATGTCTTCTTTAGGTATTGCATTTTGTTATGTGTGATGTCTCTTCACGTTTTATGTCATTTTAACGTTTTATGAATAATGAATATTTCTGTCTTCTACCCCTCACAGTAAAATGTTACTGTTTAATTTTGAAGGTATGAAAAATGTAATGATTATTCAATAGGTAAAGAATGATGTTTTTGTGAAAAGTTGTTAATTATGCTTATGTATGAGTATGTAAGATGAATGTATTTTATGATTATGAAATGTTTTAATAAATGTTATTTCTGGATTTTTGATTAAAAAATGTTATGTATGTTTAAAAGATTTTATGATAATAAAAATAATTTCATGCATGATAATATGATGCTTGTATGAAGTTTTGAATTACAATATAAGTATATTAATTGTTCGAAAATGTTTTATTTAAAAGATAATTATGTTTTGATGAAGGGTTTTGAATAATATTTAAAATATGAGATGAGTGTATGGGTATTTTATGATAAGTATTGATTTTTTTATTGCATCTTAAAATGGATATATGGCATGGACACTTAAGGAAGCGAGCACAACGAGACCGCGGTGTCGTCACCAAGTGCAATATTAAGGTTAAGTAAGCTATCGATAAAGTAAGTACATTCTCACCTGCAACTTGACACTTTTTCAAGGTTTAATGATATGTTTACAAGGATTTTCATGATGATTTTATGATGATTTTTCTTAAAGGATTTCTTATGAAAAGTTTTTCATGATTTAAAGTTATGCATGCATGATGATTATGGTATGTTTCAAAGTATGAAAATTATGTATATATGTATCACCTAATAAGTGTTGCACACCCAATGTTATAAAATGATATGTTATGATGTCATGTTTGGTTTGGGATTAGCTACCCTTCTCCTCTCATGACGGCGCGCCAATGATGATGTTTATGGTGCAACACTTGGGCCCTTAAGAATAAAATAAAAAATATATATATGGGATAAATTTTAAAATGGTCAATATTATGAAAGATATGTATTTATGAAATTGTGCTTAAGGCACTTTTATGATACGTTGATGATGATGATGATGATGATGTTCATGAAATGTTTTAAATTGTGAGAATTTTATGTACTTACTAAGCATTAGCTTATTCATGTTTTTATATGTCATGTTGCAGATAAGGGTAAGAGAGTCATGGAATAGGTGGAGGACATAGAACGACGTGTGAGCAACATGAACGATGAATTGTAACCAGAAGCACGCCAAGAAGAAATGAATTTATGATTTAATTAAATTATATATTTTGAACATATTATATGTTGAGTTTTTTTAAGAATACTTATATTATGGTTTTATAAGTTATTTTATCATTTTTTTTTATAAAATATGAACTTCCGCTATATTTTATGTAAAGTTAGAACGTTTTAATTTTTTTTAAAGTAAATTTGGTCTCGGACGGCCTGCCGAACTCCGTGTCTGGCCTGCCGAAGACCAGAAGATCGGCCAACCGATCTATTTTTCGGCCTGCCGAACCTGGATGAATTTTTGGTCTGAATTACAAAGCTTCTACCGGCCTGCCGGTGGAAGACGCTCCAGCTTGCCGATGTTGTTCGGCTTGCCGAAGTCCCAAGTTCGGCCTGCCGAACTGTGGGAATAAGTGGATTTCAAAGATGTGATGATCAAAGTGATTTAATGTGAGATTTTAATAAGTCTTGATTTTACTATTTGATTATCAATTATTATTAAATAAGTTCATGAATAATTTAAGTATAAACGAATAAATTATGTTATGGAATGTTCTTCGAAACAACGTAAGTTAAAAAAAAAAAATGTATGAATGGATCCTGGTAATGTAAGTTTAAGTACTTTTAAAATCTATAGTACGATTGAGTTGATATTATCTATGAGTTTAATTATTTAAGCATGTATGAATGTAAGTATGTAACGATATCTGTGACGTCCGAATTAAGGGGCGTTACAGGAAATGCGTGATCGCGTTGACTAATACTTTGAGATGCTCGACTCGTGGAGCATGAATCCGGGCGAGGACATATAAGGCTACATTTGGCAATTCGAAAAAGGAATTTCTACTGAAACTTCCCTTTAGGTTAAGCGAGGAACAGAGAATCAAGATCTTCCTTGGAGGGCTACCATCAGAAATGCTGGCATCAGAACGCTATCCCTTGAGCTTGTTTGAGTACTTAGCCAGAAGAGGCTTCCCGTCAGTCTTATTAACAAGGGCATCAGTATCCAACTTAGAGACAACTTAGAAAAGTAGATAGTTGACATATCACTATAAGGTTAGTAATATACCATGATAAACAGTCGAACAGGTCTATGTATGGTATTAGAAATAGAATATATGTATGAACAAATAGCCGCATCTACCAAGAAGAAGTTTATGTTTTGTGACCTGTTGGAGACATATAAAGTCTCAAAACTAACAATAGATTATGGTATGTAATGATTGTTGAAACAAGAAATATGTGTGTCTAGCAATTCTATAATTTGAAGGCATGAATGTCATGATTAATATTTGTTAATGGTATTATAAATATATTACAGTTTACAAGTATAATAATAGAGCCTATAAGCAACCCGATGATAACTAAACCCCTTAGGTTACGGTGATGGAAAGAGAGATCTTGTAATATATAAAGATAGATACAGAATCTCGATAGGGAATCTTGATGTAGATAGAAGTCTAAAGGATGAGAGAAGAACTTCCTAGAGTTCGCAAAGTGTCTATGGTTGGCTACTTCTAAATTCGTATCCGACCAAATCAAACCTGAAATAATATTTTCAAAGCAACATATCCCCTCCCTAACCTACAACCATGTAGAAAATAAGTTTTTTAGATTGGTTAAATATCAACTAGAGAAATTAGAATCATGCCAATAGAGATTGTAAAATAGATTATTGCCTTTACTAACCAACGAGATGAAAGTAACATCACAAGGATGACATACAAAAAAAAGAAAAAAGAATGACAATATATCTTTATTTCTCCATTTAAGAATTTAGAGAGAAATAGTCTCAGATTGGTTCAATATCCGAATCATCTTGAGAGGAATACGTAGCCTAGATAAAATAGTCAAAATAAGGGAAAACACTAGAAATTTCCAAGAAAAGACAGTTCGCAATACAACTTAATAACATTGATCATCAATAGACAGAAGACCTAGCTTACAGATGAGCAGATTGACACAATCCACTTAAGAATTTACATAGGGAATTCATAGATGGAGTAGTAAATTTACCCCATCAAAATTATTAAGTTAAAAACACCACCTCAAATGGGTGTGGTCCTCTTTTATCTATGAAGACTTTGTATACACAAGAGATATAGAATAGGTAAAATTAGAGACCTTAGAGGCAAAACTGAACCCTCACTAGTAATCAGATATTGCAAAATACAATGCATGGATGATAAGATCCCTACGACCATCTAAGTCGTGTTGTTTGAGGAGAAACCTTTTATAGTTAATAGAAGAGTGAACTAGTTAAAGTACCACTCAAACCATTTAAGATAAATTTAGATACAAAGCCGATGGTCCGAATACCTTTCAGTCATTTTAGTTAAGGAAAAATCATAAGTGTGTTTAGACACTTAAGACCAGCCGACTATGATGTCAACCTAAGAAATAGTCTTTTTCTAGGATTTATAGTAGAAGACATCCAAGGTAAAGCCACGAAAGTTTACGGTTCAATAAGCGAAAAGGAGTGACCTTCTCATGGAGCATCTATGCAACCTTTCCTATAAGATTATAGGTCGTAAGGATTAGAAAATCAAAGACATCTAGTCAATATGATTAGAAAGTGCATGAGCAAGATGTCAAGGCTTGGGACATTGTGGCAGTTTAAGGGCCATTTATATGCCCCTCCCAATGTCGATAAAAAAGGTACGCTAGTGTAATAAGAAATAAGATGTGGGGACGATGACACGTATTGTGTCCATTCATTAGATAGCATTCTTGAAATTAACAAGCACATCGTGACAATAAGAGTTATATATTAAGTAGGTAAGACTTATCTAAAGTCCTTCTAGCCTATATAAGACTAACGAGGTTCATCATTTGACGAGTTAGAATACATAGCAACCAAATATTAGTAATCATACTGGGGTAAAAGTGTTACAAATAACACATTAGGATCATTATGACATATTAGAGCACAAGTTTTACATAAGGGTTTAAGAATAAGTATCAAGCCCATGTTGTTAATCTAAGGGATGGATGAACAGGATAGGAGAAATCGATAGATTTTCTCTAGACAAGAGTTAGAAGTTATCAAATCATGGACCTAAGCACATGAGTATATCTCCTAGTTATTTCCCCACTTCATGTCCATCGGTAGAAAAAAAAAATATAACAAAGAAAATGTAGTATGAAGGGTGCTTGTTAGACCAAAATAATGATGATGATGATGATGATCTTTAGTATGCTCATCCCTTTCCTAGGAAGGAGACCACGTTAAGTTCAAGCTTGAACATCAATAGTTAGACTAATGAAACTTCAAAGGTAGACAATAGAATTTTGTCCTTTAAACCTGGTCATTAGGAATCATAATGCCATGTAATCAAAATCCCTAAACATCAGTAGAGACCTTTACTTTGAAATGCTAAAGATAGTGCCAAGATAGAATAATAGTAACAAGAACTTGTTAGCTACACAATGAGGGAGACTAAGAACTCAATTAAGATAAGATTCAAATGACATGAAGGGAGTAGAGACATATGGATTATGTCTCGTCGAATGAGTCCACAACTCTAAGCCTAGTTTAGGACTTGGTAATGAGAAAGAATAGAAGTAGCAAAGTATGTTAGAAGACTTTTAAAGCTTAAAAACATGACCGTTACTAGAAGAAGTAAAGGAATCCTAGGATGACACAGGACACTCTAGTGACCTAGAGAAGGAAAGATATGTAGCCCACCATAGATACGATGCTTACCGCATAGAAAGTCAAGGACATACCATGACATCTCTATAGTAGAAATAGGATCGATTTGAAATTCAAAGGAGAGATTATACCATATAAACGATGAAAAAATCGAAAGATTGTCCAAGTAAAATTATGTTGTCAAGCATAGAGAACCAATTAGAGCTAGAACTGTAACACCCGCCTATTTTATGTAACGGACCACGTTAAGTTAGTAACGCTATTAAGGAATGTATTTAATAAATAACGTTATATGATATGATATGTGATGTGCATGTTACTAACTTTTTATGTCAAGATTTGTGACAGGTGACGACCGCATGGAATCGTTGTGCTCTAGTGTTCATGAGAAATTATAAATATATGATTATTTAATTTATGATGCAATGATGTGTGAATGTTTTATGTTATGGCATTTAATGACAGATCGGCAGGCCGAAGAAGGAAAATCGGCAGGCCGAAGAGGGAAAATCGGCAGGCCGAACAAAGTTGACAAACAGTCAGCAGAAATCTCTCCAGAGTTATGACTGAGTTAATTACGTTAATTGGGTGAATTAATGTGATTAATTGGCATAATAATGGAATGTTTTTATCAGTTAAGGAAATTAAAGGATTAGATTTGTATTATATTAAGAGGTTTCCTATTTTTAGAAGGTAAGTTAAGGTAAGATTGATGATGTTTGACCTTCCTTTTCTATTCTTCTCCTTTTCCCACGCCAATCACCTTCTTCATAGTCAGAATATTTCTGACTTAATGAAGAGTAATGACTCTTTATTATACACATTACGTTAAAAATTTTTATTACGCTCTTTCCTCAAATAATTTGTCTCGATTCTGAGACGTTCCTTCATTATTTCTCTTCCTCCTCTCACGCCCCAAGTCACGCCCCCTACAGTCAGAATTTTTCTGACTTAATGAAGGGAATTGAATTCCCATCAATGGTTTTTATTGCGTTAAAATTTTAACGTTTCCTTTTTCATTATTTTCTCTCCTTCACACGTTTTGCTTCTCAAAAATTTCTGAGACATTCTTTCACTTCTCTTCCTCTTCCCTTCCTCACAAAATTTCTTTTTCTCTTCCACGAAAATTTTCTGATTAAAAAAAAAAAGAGAGAGAAGTCTTGTTTCGTTGATCGAATTCAAGAATTTCGAGAAAAAAACTTCAAGGTATGAATTCAGTTTTTTTGGTAAATGTAAAAAGATGTTCTCCTCTTCAAATTTTGTCTACAATGTCTTCTTTAGGTATTGTATTTTGTTATGTGTGATGTCTCCTCACGTTTTATGTCATTTTAATGTTTTATGAAAAATGAATATTTCTGTCTTCTACCCCTCACAGTAAAATGATACTGTTTAATTTTGAAGGTATGAAAAATGTAATGATTATTCTATAGGTAAAGAATGATGTTTTCGTGAAAAGTTGTTAATTATGCTTATGTATGAGTATGTAAGATGAATGTATTTTATGATTATGAAATGTTTTAATAAACGTTATTTTTTTTTTTTTTTTTTGGATTGTTTGATCATAAAATGTTATGTATGTTTAAAAGATTTTATGATAATAAAAATAATATTTAAAATATGAGATGAGTGTATGGATATTTTATGATAAGTATTGATTTTTTTTATTGCACCTTAAAATGGATATATGGCATGGACACTTAAGGAAGCAAGCACAACGAGACCGCGGTGTCGTCACCAAGTGCAATATTAAGGTTAAGTAAGCTATCGATCAAGTAAGTACATTCTCACCTGCAACATGACACGTTTTACAAGGATTTAATGATATGTTTACAAGGATTTTCATGATGATTTTTCTTAAAGGATTTCTTATAAAAAGTTTTTCATGATTCAAAGTTACGCATGTATGATGATTATGGTATGTTTCAAAGTATGAACATTATGTATTTATGTATCACCTAATAAGTGTTGCACACCCAATGTTATGAAATGATATATTATGATGTCATGTAGGGTTAGGGATTAGCTACCCTTCTCCTCTCATGACGGCGCGCCAATGATGATGTTTATGGTGCAACACTTGGGCCCTTAAGAATAATAATAAAAAAATATATAGATATATAAATTTTAAAATGGTCAATATTATGAAAGATATGTTTCCATGAAATTGTGCTTAAGGCACTTTTATGATGATGATGATGATGATGATGTTTATGAAATGTTTTAAATTGTGAGAATTTTATGTACTTACTAAGCATTAGCTTATTCATGTTTTATATGTCATGTTGCAGATAAGGGTAAGAGAGTCTTGGAATAGGTGGAGGACATGGAACGGCGTGTGAGCAACATGAACGATGAATTGTAACCGGAAGCACGCCAAGAAGAAATGAATTTATGATTCAATAAAATTATATATTTTGAACATATTTTATGTTGGGTTTTTAAGAACACTTATATTATGGTTTTATAAGTTATTTTATCATTTTTTATGAATATGAACTTTCGCTATATTTTACGTAAAGTTAGAACGTTTTAAATTTTTTACCAAAGTAGATTTGGTCTCGGACGGCCTGCCGAACTCCGTGTCCGGCCTGCCGAAGACCAGAAGATCGGCCGACCGATCCATTTTTTTTCGGCCTGCCGAACCTGGATGAATTTTTGGTCCGAATTACAAAGCTTCTGCCGGCCTGCCGGTGGAAGACGCTCCGGCTTGCCGATGTTGTTCGGCTTGCCGAAGTCCCAAGTTCGGCCTGCCGAACTGTGGGAATAAGAGGAATTCAAAGATATGTTGATCAAAGTGATTTAATGTGAGATTTTAATAAATCTTGATTTTACTATTTGATTATCAATTATTATTAAATAAGTTCTTGAATAAATTAAGTATAAACGAATAAATTATGTTATGAAATAACATTAAACTATGTTTTTCGAAACAATGTAAGTTTTAAAAAAAAAAAAAAAAATGGATCCTGGTAATGTAAGTTTAAGTACTTTTAAAATCTATAGTACGATTGAGTTGATATTATCTATGTGTTTAATTATTTAAGCATGTATGAATATAAGTATGTAACGATATCTGTGACGTCCGAATAAAGGGGCGTTTCAGGCTTTGGTATCAGAGCGAATCTTTCGATTACAATTCATATCGCCACACGTCAATCCAAGTCCTCCAAGTAAGTTTGTTAGATGTACTGATGCAAGTATGATAATAAGATTAAGGTTTGAATGTTTAATGATTAAAAGACATAGTAATGAAAACCTGTCTCATAAATAGAAGATGAATTTTAAGTCCTTATTATTTTAGGAAATTTACGATGGACGGCTATAGAAGAATGCAGACCCGCACCCAGTCTAACGAGAGACTTATGACAATGATCGCTGAACTACAAAGGCAGTTGGAGGATCAACGACGGGAAATAGCTGCATTAAGGGCCAATAGCCAGAATGGTGAACAACCAGGCAATGATGTGCCTCCTCCTCCTCCGCAGCCACAAGTACAAGTAAATGAAGTCCCAGCTCCTGCTGCTGAACCAAGAGCAGCCTATCAAGAACCTCTTTTGGTCAGATGGAAGAGAGTTAAGCCAGCTGACTTTGAGGGTTCTAAGGACCCGCTAGTCGCTCAAGGATGGTTAAAGACAATTGAGGCTACCTTACGACTCATGGATTTCACGGATAATGAAAAGGTCCTCTGTGCCTCGTACTGCCTTACTATGGAGGCCAGGATATGGTGGGATGGCATCGAACAGAGCAGAAGTGTTGAAGAAATGTCATGGGCTGACTTTGTTCACGAGTTCAACATGAAGTTCTTCCACATGAATGTTACGAGGAAACATTATGAGGAGTTCGAAAGCTTACGTCAGGGGGATATGACAGTCACTGATGTGGTGACAAAGTTTGATCAACTTGCTCGTCTGTGTCCAGGGATGGTTATGAATGAAGATGAAAGGGTCAGAAGGTTGATAAGAGCCCTTAGACCAGACATTGCTGCAATTGTTGATGGGGCAAGTCCGCCAAGGACCCAAGAGCAGGTTGTTATGAGGGCCCAACGTGCTGAGTTCCATTTGTCAAAGTTAAGAAGGAATCAGCCTCAGCCCAACCAGCAAGCCAACAATGCTAATAGCCAGAACCGTCCTTCCCACAGGAACAACAACAACAGCAACAACAACAGTCAAAACTGGAGAAACAATAAGAGGAAGGGCAATCCTCAACAACAGCAGGGCCAAGACAACAAAAGGCACAATGATGGTCAGCGCAACAACAATGACAGGCGATTCCAACTATGTGCCAAATGTGGAAAGAAGCATCCGGGGAAATGTCGACTGGGAACGAACCAATGTTTCATATGTGGGCGTGAAGATCATTTCGTAAAGAATTGCCCCAAATTGATAAATGCCAATGCCCCATAGAGACCTACTCCTCAGGCCCAGCTGCATCAGATGCAAGCCTCCCTTGATGGGCCACTAATCAGTCAAGGGAGACTTGAAGCCCCACCAACGAATGCCCGAATCTATACCATGACAAAGGAACAAGTGGCTGCAGAAACCTCCAACGTGGTCACAGGTCAGATAACAAGCTTATGTAATGATGTTTATGTTCTTTTTGATACGGGTGCCACGCATTCTTTTGTGTCTATGTCACATGCTAGGAAGTTAGGGGTTCGTTTAGAGCCAATGAGACAGGGATTCACTACGACACTACCCTCCGGGGAAGTGATATTATCCACGCATTGTTTGCGTGCAGTACCCCTATGGATTTCTGATAGGGAACTTTTTGTCGACCTCATTGTGATCGATATGCATGACTATGACATGATTCTTGGGATGGATTTCCTAAGCAAGTATAATGCCGCGATCGAATGCCGGAAACGAAAGGTGATCTTCCATCCTGAAGGTAATCAGAAATTTGTTTATGTTGGCGAGACCAGGAAGAAACCCCACATGTTTTTATCGGCAATGAAAGCAAGGAAGCTGTTAGCAAGTGGCTGTATGGGCTATCTGGCAAATGTTGTAGACAAAAGCCAAGAAGGAAAGATAAGAATTAAAGATGTGCATGTTGTTCATAAATATGAAGATGTGTTTCCTGATGATCTAAAGAGTCTACCGCCAGAAAGAGAAGTTGAATTCGAGATTGAGCTCGCTCCAGGCACCGAACCAATCTCTAAAGCTCCTTACAGAATGGCCCCGGCAGAATTAAAGGAGCTTCACACGCAATTAAAGGAGCTGCTTGACAAAGGATTTATCAGGCCAAGTCACTCACCGTGGGGTGCACCAGTCTTATTTGTGAAAAAGAAGGATGGCACTATGAGACTCTGCATCGACTACAGAGAACTGAACAAGGTGACAATCAAGAACAAGTATCCGTTGCCTCGAATAGATGATTTGTTTGATCAGCTCAAGGGTGCATCGGTGTTCTCAAAAATTGATCTACGATCAGGATATCACCAGTTGAAGATTAAAGAAGGAGATATCCCCAAGACTGCGTTCAGGTCGAGGTATGGTCACCATGAATTTGTGGTTATGCCTTTCGGTTTGACGAATGCACCTGCTGCCTTTATGGATTTAATGAACAGGGTATTCAAGGATTTTCTCGATAAATTTGTTGTTGTATTTATCGACGATATTCTTGTCTACTCGAAGAGTCAGGAAGAGCATGAGGAGCACTTAAGGATCGTGCTGGAGACCTTGAGAAGACACCAGCTTTATGCTAAGTTCTCTAAATGCGAGTTTTGGCTTGATAAAGTGTCATTCCTAGGGCATGTCATTTCAAAGGATGGGATAATGGTAGACCCTACTAAAGTAGAAGCTGTACTCAGTTGGAAGCAACCGATGAATGCAAGTGAAATAAGGAGCTTCTTGGGTCTAGCAGGTTACTATCGGAGATTTGTAGAAGATTTCTCCAAGATAGCAGCTCCACTCACAAACCTAACTCGCAAAGGAAGGAAGTATGAATGGATGGATGCATGTGAAAAGAGTTTTCAAGAGTTGAAGAAAAGATTAACGACGGCTCCAGTGTTGGCAATTCCTGAGGGAAATGATGGGTTCGTAATCTATAGTGATGCATCCAAGATGGGCCTAGGAGCTGTATTGATGCAAAATGAAAAGGTGATTGCTTATGCTTCAAGGCAACTAAAGGATTATGAAAAGAACTATCCTACTCATGACCTAGAGTTAGCAGCAGTCGTCTTTGCATTAAAGATATGGAGACACTATTTATATGGGGTCCAATGCAAGATATTCACTGATCATCAAAGTCTGAAGTATTTCTTCACGCAAAAAGACCTGAACATGAGACAACGAAGATGGCTAGAGTTGGTGAAGGATTATGACTGTGAAATCCTTTATCATCCTGGTAAAGCAAACCGAGTAGCTGATGCTTTAAGTAGGAAGTCAGTTGCCACATTGATGTCTATGCAAGCAATGTCTCCACCTTTAAGGAAGGAAATTTTAGACTTCGGTTTAGAACTTATAGCAGGTCAACTATCAGCACTCTCTCTTGCTCCGACAATGTATGATGAAATTCGGAGTAAGCAAGATGACGACGTGAGCCTTGTAAGGATTAAGCATGAAATAAAAGAGGGAAAATGTCAAGAGTTTCGTACTGCTGATGATGAAACTCTGTACCTTAAGGATCGTTTATGTGTTCCCAATGTTGATAATTTAAGGGAGAGGATCTTGGCAGAAATTCATGACACTCCTTACTCTATTCATCCAGGTGCAACGAAGATGTATAATGATCTAAAGGGTAATTTTTGGTGGTTTGGAATGAAACGTGATGTTGCAAAGTATGTGAAGAAATGTATGACATGTCAGCAAGTAAAAGCTGAACACCAGAAACCTGGTGGTGAACTACAGTCTATTCAAATACCGGAATGGAAGTGGGAGGAAATAGCAATGGATTTCATTACCGGCTTACCCAGAACTACGAACGGCTATGATGCAATTTGGGTAATTGTGGATCGGCTGACGAAGACGGCGCATTTCATTCCTATCAAGATCACTTATTCCATGGAACGATTAGCGGAACTCTATGTTAAGGAGATTGTACGACTACATGGGATTCCCAAGTCAATTATCTCAGATCGTGATGGTAGGTTCACATCTAAATTTTGGAAAAGTGTCCAGAATGCAATGGGAACCAGGCTTCATTTCAGTACAGCTTTTCATCCTCAGACTGACGGCCAAACAGAGAGGACGAACTTGATTTTAGAAGATATGCTACGGGCATGTTCTCTCGATTTTAAGACCAGCTGGTGTAAAATGTTACCATTAGCAGAGTTTGCTTACAACAACAGCTTTCAGGCGACAATTGGAATGGCACCATATGAAGCATTGTATGGACGGAAATGCAGGTCACCTATATGTTGGCACGAAGCTGGTGAAAAGAAGTTGATGGAAAGTGTTGATGCTGAAAGAACCGACTTTGTAAATGAAACTTCTGAGATGATAAAGTTGATAAGAAGAAGAATAGAGACTGCTCAAAGCCGTCAAAAGAGTTATGCTGATAAAAGAAGAAGACCTTTAGAGTTCGCTGTAGGCGAATATGTGTTCTTAAAAGTTGCACCAATGAAAGGGGTTATGAGGTTTGGGAAGAAAAGCAAGTTAAGCCCAAGATTCATCGGTCCTTATGAAATTGTTAAACAAATAGGCAAAGTAGCTTATCAGCTGAAGTTGCCATCTGAAATGTCCGCAATACACAATGTATTTCATGTCTCCATGCTAAAGAAGTATGTTCCGGACCCTACGCATGTGATTGAGCCACAAGTGATCGAGATACGAGAAGACCTAAGTTACGAAGAAAAGCCAATGAAGATACTCGATCGAAAAACTAGGACTTTGAGGAATAAAGAAATTCCATTGGTGAAGGTGTTATGGCGAAATCAGCAAGTTGAAGAAGCTACATGGGAACGTGAAGATGACATGAAAGTTTTGTATCCACATTTGTTCTAAGTTTCGAGGACGAAACTTTTATAAGGTGAGGAGAATTGTAACACCCGCCTATTTTATGTAACGGACCACGTTAAGTTAGTAACGCTATTAAGGAATGTATTTAATAAATAACGTTATATGATATGATATGTGATGTGCATGTTACTAACTTTTTATGTCAAGATTTGTGACAGGTGACGACCGCATGGAATCGTTGTGCTCTAGTGTTCATGAGAAATTATAAATATATGATTATTTAATTTATGATGCAATGATGTGTGAATGTTTTATGTTATGGCATTTAATGACAGATCGGCAGGCCGAAGAAGGAAAATCGGCAGGCCGAAGAGGGAAAATCGGCAGGCCGAAGAGGGAAAATCGGCAGGCCGAACAAAGTTGACAAACAGTCAGCAGAAATCTCTCCAGAGTTATGACTGAGTTAATTACGTTAATTGGGTGAATTAATGTGATTAATTGGCATAATAATGGAATGTTTTTATCAGTTAAGGAAATTAAAGGATTAGATTTGTATTATATTAAGAGGTTTCCTATTTTTAGAAGGTAAGTTAAGGTAAGATTGATGATGTTTGACCTTCCTTTTCTATTCTTCTCCTTTTCCCACGCCAATCACCTTCTTCATAGTCAGAATATTTCTGACTTAATGAAGAGTAATGACTCTTTATTATACGCATTACGTTAAAAATTTTTATTACGCTCTTTCCTCAAATAATTTGTCTCGATTCTGAGACGTTCCTTCATTATTTCTCTTCCTCCTCTCACGCCCCAAGTCACGCCCCCTACAGTCAGAATTTTTCTGACTTAATGAAGGGAATTGAATTCCCATCAATGGTTTTTATTGCGTTAAAATTTTAACGTTTCCTTTTTCATTATTTTCTCTCCTTCACACGTTTTGCTTCTCAAAAATTTCTGAGACATTCTTTCACTTCTCTTCCTCTTCCCTTCCTCACAAAATTTCTTTTTCTCTTCCACGAAAATTTTCTGATTAAAAAAAAAAAGAGAGAGAAGTCTTGTTTCGTTGATCGAATTCAAGAATTTCGAGAAAAAAACTTCAAGGTATGAATTCAGTTTTTTTGGTAAATGTAAAAAGATGTTCTCCTCTTCAAATTTTGTCTACAATGTCTTCTTTAGGTATTGTATTTTGTTATGTGTGATGTCTCCTCACGTTTTATGTCATTTTAATGTTTTATGAAAAATGAATATTTCTGTCTTCTACCCCTCACAGTAAAATGATACTGTTTAATTTTGAAGGTATGAAAAATGTAATGATTATTCTATAGGTAAAGAATGATGTTTTCGTGAAAAGTTGTTAATTATGCTTATGTATGAGTATGTAAGATGAATGTATTTTATGATTATGAAATGTTTTAATAAACGTTATTTTTTTTTTTTTTTTGGATTGTTTGATCATAAAATGTTATGTATGTTTAAAAGATTTTATGATAATAAAAATAATATTTAAAATATGAGATGAGTGTATGGATATTTTATGATAAGTATTGATTTTTTTTATTGCACCTTAAAATGGATATATGGCATGGACACTTAAGGAAGCAAGCACAACGAGACCGCGGTGTCGTCACCAAGTGCAATATTAAGGTTAAGTAAGCTATCGATCAAGTAAGTACATTCTCACCTGCAACATGACACGTTTTACAAGGATTTAATGATATGTTTACAAGGATTTTCATGATGATTTTTCTTAAAGGATTTCTTATAAAAAGTTTTTCATGATTCAAAGTTACGCATGTATGATGATTATGGTATGTTTCAAAGTATGAACATTATGTATTTATGTATCACCTAATAAGTGTTGCACACCCAATGTTATGAAATGATATATTATGATGTCATGTAGGGTTAGGGATTAGCTACCCTTCTCCTCTCATGACGGCGCGCCAATGATGATGTTTATGGTGCAACACTTGGGCCCTTAAGAATAATAATAAAAAAATATATAGATATATAAATTTTAAAATGGTCAATATTATGAAAGATATGTTTCCATGAAATTGTGCTTAAGGCACTTTTATGATGATGATGATGATGATGATGTTTATGAAATGTTTTAAATTGTGAGAATTTTATGTACTTACTAAGCATTAGCTTATTCATGTTTTATATGTCATGTTGCAGATAAGGGTAAGAGAGTCTTGGAATAGGTGGAGGACATGGAACGGCGTGTGAGCAACATGAACGATGAATTGTAACCGGAAGCACGCCAAGAAGAAATGAATTTATGATTCAATAAAATTATATATTTTGAACATATTTTATGTTGGGTTTTTAAGAACACTTATATTATGGTTTTATAAGTTATTTTATCATTTTTTATGAATATGAACTTTCGCTATATTTTACGTAAAGTTAGAACGTTTTAAATTTTTTACCAAAGTAGATTTGGTCTCGGACGGCCTGCCGAACTCCGTGTCCGGCCTGCCGAAGACCAGAAGATCGGCCGACCGATCCATTTTTTTTCGGCCTGCCGAACCTGGATGAATTTTTGGTCCGAATTACAAAGCTTCTGCCGGCCTGCCGGTGGAAGACGCTCCGGCTTGCCGATGTTGTTCGGCTTGCCGAAGTCCCAAGTTCGGCCTGCCGAACTGTGGGAATAAGAGGAATTCAAAGATATGTTGATCAAAGTGATTTAATGTGAGATTTTAATAAATCTTGATTTTACTATTTGATTATCAATTATTATTAAATAAGTTCTTGAATAAATTAAGTATAAACGAATAAATTATGTTATGAAATAACATTAAACTATGTTTTTCGAAACAATGTAAGTTTAAAAAAAAAAAAAAAAAAAAATGGATCCTGGTAATGTAAGTTTAAGTACTTTTAAAATCTATAGTACGATTGAGTTGATATTATCTATGTGTTTAATTATTTAAGCATGTATGAATATAAGTATGTAACGATATCTGTGACGTCCGAATAAAGGGGCGTTTCAAGAACGACATATGATCCCTAAGGAAATAATTTTTTGAAGGACTAGAACTATGATCTTAAGGCGATATAACATAGATAAGCCTTTAGAAACCCCTTTCAGATTAAAGAAAATAGTGTAGGTTTGCTCTTTCTATGATAGTAAACCACACCTAGCAGTATAAGGTTTAGTTTTAGAATGGTCATAAGTGGCCAAAATGGGTAAAATTACCGAACCACTTATAGTATGCTACGATAGCAAGCTTTAGATTTTATAATGAGTACAAGAAAAAAAAAAAAGCGATGGTATGATTTTCATACGCTAAATAGACCTTATATACCCCAAGATTTAGTATCGCCAAGAAACTTTCTATTAGAAGAAAGTTAAACCTCTAACTTACCATTAAGAGTTGGAATAAACTAGTCAAAGGCACACCAGACTCACTAGAAAATCACCAAAACAACTAGGAAAAATTGAGTAAACGCTATGAAATATCTTGTGATTAGCAGAAAAGTTGCAAAAGCAAAACCATGAGGGACCCTATGAATATGAAGAATAGAAACAAGTTTCCTTTTTCTTACACTTTCTTACACGCCCAAACATGAACAAGACACATGCAAGAAGAATATGAAAGGAGAAACACAAGGATTGTGAACCCTTAGAAGTTTAGAGTGAGTAGATAAGCATGTTTTAGACTATCATTATCGCCAGTCTTAATACCTAGATGACAAAAATCCATAGGTAGAGTGATAATAAGATTGATTGGCCCATGTCCCAGATCATGGTCTGAGAGTAGATACGGAACCTAGGATATGCAAAAAGATTAGTACAAGTCTTGGACTCGCAGAAGGAGAGCCTTAAAAAAAAACATACATATATATATGGAAATAAGACCATATTCCTTATCAAGACACTTTGAATGGAATCATTAAGAGAAAGGATACCTATAGGTGTAAGTTACGAAACAATAGGATACCCCTAGTTTATTACAATTTTTGAGGACGAAAATTTTATAAGGTAGGTAGATCGTAATGACCAGAAAAAAAAAAACCAGTAATTAATGTATAATTAATAAACAATTTTTTCCATAACTACGCCATCAAGTTCATAAATAAGAGTTTAGAACCTATAAGCACAAGTTCTGGTTAGATTGTCAAGAAGGGCAACAGTATGACAAGCTGAATCATAGTATACATATTGAGCAAGTTTAGAAATAACCACAAGTCTTTAGCAAGAAGGCTTAATAGTAAATTGAGATAGTAGATAATAAGATGAGCTGTAATAACTAAGAAAATTCAAATGCTAAATCTTGAATTTAATCAAGATTTAGAGTGTAAATTATCACGTAATCATATTTTTCAAGTCATGAAATTTTATGACTAATAATAATTAATGATCAAATTGACTGATCATACTTCTCTAAGTCCTATTGTATTTGATCTAAAGAAAGAAAAGCATATTTATAATTTTTTTTAGACAATCTATGATGTCCCAATTATGTCAATTTTACAAAGTGTGACGAAAATAATTGTTTTAAAGTAAACCACTATTGAAAAATGACCCATTAAACTAACATTATGCTAAGTCCAAATTTGAAATCAAGTTGACTTGATTTATAGTTGTTAAATTAATAAGAGTAGCATGAATGTTAATATATACTTAAGGCTAAGATTAAGTCTAAAATCACACTTCATAAGAACAATAAGAATAAGAAGTAGTTCAAATAGTGAATCAAGGGTTAGGAATTATTAAAGAATTTGATCAATAGTGTAGAATCACATACCAAAAAAAAAAAGAAGTTGGATGCAGTCGGTTGTTTTCTTAGTTTGGAGGCAAACTTTTCTTCAAATTCTATAGCAAATAAGAAGACAACAAGGCATTAATGTAGGATAAGACTACTAGTACAACCACTCCTGCCTACCTCACTATTTGTGACCACATAAGGAAGGAAATCAAGTAAAGTTATACAAAAAAAATTATTTAATCAGCCCCTGTATTAGCTGACTTCTTGTTTCAATTTGGACCCCAAAATATTGCTTTTAAGTTCCTTAATCATGTGTCCATAAATGCCCATAAGTGGGAATGAGATTTTTACCATTTTCTTCCGTTTCTTATAAACTTTTAAAGGGTTGTTTCCCTCTTTTTTTCTTTCCACTTTTGCCATGTACCTTCCCACCACCCTCTAAAACTTATTCAATCAAACTCTAAATATCAAAACAAAGAGCACGCTTAAGAGAATAGGTGTGATTGGAGACTTGTAGGTAAGAAAGAAAATTGGGTTTCCAACTAGTTTATGCTTAGTTATATTAGAGTTTTGATTAAACTCTAAACTTTGACATTTTCTTAGTGGAAGCTCAAGATTTGTCATGGTGTTCAAGGATCCAAGGAGTTAACCATCTTCCACACTATAGGTATACTCAATAATTAAAACTTTATTTGAAAAAAAGAAAAAAGAAAAAAGAAAAAAGCTTGTGATTTGTTGTTAGCCAAAAATAATAATAAATAAAAAATTTGAAGTTGTAATTTGTTAGATTTTCTTAGCTTATGTTTTTGTGGACTTGTTTAGTATACATAAATGTTAGTTTTATTAGAAAGTATAACGTCAAGAAAATATAGACTAGGTCTAAACTACGTGAAGAGATAGGTGAACAAAGTTCTAATTTTTTTTAAGAAGAAATTTTATGGACTATGGCATACAAAATAAACTTTAGCATGAAAAAGTTTGTCCTTGGTATGTTATATGGTTGAATGACGCATGATTTAATCTCTTGAAATATTAAAAAATGCATCTTTATGTGTAAGTCATGAATGTTTAAAGTTTAGTGCTCAAATATGCCTTACATGTTGATTAAGGTAAAAAGGCTAGAAAAAAAATTTGATCTTTGGACTAAAAAAAAAGCATGTTGAAAATCTGTATTCATGGCAGTAAGATCATGGGATTTGCATGTTTAATTTAATCCTAAGAAATTTGATTGAGACGGTATAGAGGACTAGAATGTAATGACTTTATTATTTTGGGATAAGAACTTATTAGGAGAAATTAAAAAAAAAAAAACTATTTCAATGAAAGATCCAAACCTGTATGAGGTTAATTGTATTAAAATTTGATTGAAAAATAATGCAAGATAGCTTAGAAACTTTAAAATCAACTTTTAGGAGCAAATTTATGAAAATTGTTGAAAACGGGTTCAAAAATAGAAACTTTGGCCTCTGCAATAGTTTAACGCTTTTTAAGTATTCGACATGGTTTTCAAAGGTGCAACAATGAGTTTAAACTAAGCTTTAGCTTTGTTTTAACTAATGGAACTCAGTAAAGGACTAAAATACAAAAATTTGTTAAAATTGAGTCAACTTAGCAATTTCAAAAGACAAAGCTATAGTTTTGTAGTATTTTTATAGCAGATTGGACATCATTGGGAAAATATAAAAAATGTTTACCAAGTTAGAAATTAGGTAAATATGAAATGGTTCTATAGGGCCTAAAGGTTTAATTTTTCCTAATTAACTAAGGACATAAAATAGCATAAAACACTAACGGGCTTCTAAAGCCAAACAAAGCCCAACACATCGAGAAGCAGTTTTGTGCAACTATGGGCCAAAGTTATCTTGGATAACTTGGATGGCCAATTACGAATAAGTTAGCTTTATTTTAAGCTATCACGAAATTCTAAGTAGAATTATGTGGAATAGATAACAAATTAATTATGGGACTAAGTAGTGAATTAATTATTAATTGATAATTAATGATTTATTGATAGCAAGTCAAGGGTAATAACCCAACAACTATGGGCAAGATTTTTAAGGAAATTCTATAAGTTAGATTATCAAATTAACTACCATCATAGAAATTATTAATAATTAATTCAAAAAAAATTATTAAACAATGGAATAGTATGAAAAATTTAATTAAATTCTAAATGAGTCCAAAATCAATTAGGATGTTGTATGTAGACAAATACAAAATGTATGATTGACAGTCGAGTGTCAAACTCTAATAGGACATAGTATCGACTGAAATCATCAAGCGAGGACATAAATTAGGACAACGCTTGTGCAAAATCCAAGTAAGTAGGAATCTCGCCTACAGTATAAATACTTTTTAAATCAAATTGCTTTTACAGGATATCTAAAATTATGAAATGCATGTACAGTGATATGCCCTTTCATAATTCTATTAGGACATAAATATTATGATGTGTCAGCATCTGGGTAGGTCATGAATGATGTGTGATGTCAACTATATTAAAATATACTATTAACATACTTTCAGCTAAGCATGTTTTTAGTATTGGTATATAGTGTTATGTAGTAACATGTCATACTGCATATACATAATAAGGCAAGTGAAACTAAGTAAGATAAGTTAAGAGTGTCGTACCAACTTCTCGACCTACGGTAAGGCTTAAATATTAAAAGATTATGGTGTTGTTGAGACATTGTAAATCCTAACAATTGAAATCCAATTCATGATCTTAGTGTAGTTAGGGACCTCGCAAACTTTGACTTTCCAAAGATTGCATGCAGCCAATATAATCACCTGGGCCCAAAGAATAAGATAAGATAAAGCAAAAATAATTAAGCACAAAGCAGGTGCAAATAAGCAAACATAAAATGACCATGCATAGTTTTAGTAAATGATCTTCAAATTGTTTTGCGAGTTGAATTTCTTACTTGTTAAGCGAAGCTCATTTAAGTATATTCATGCTATAGGTAAGGAACCTGTTAGCATCAGTTGGTTGGACAGTGGCGAGCGGCGGATGAATGTTAAAGATAGGAATGGATACCGCTTACGGAAAAATGTATTTTTTGTGATATGTTGTCTTTTATAAAATTTTGTTTGTGTAAAAAATTAAGTAGTATCACATTATGAGCTTTCGAAACCGAGGTTGTAGGCATTCGACTTCAGATTTTGAAATAAAGGAAAAAGAAAGAAAGAAAAAGAGTTTAAGACTTTCAACAAGAAACATATATATCAATGTTGCAACGAAAAATGCTACAAATACATGTAAATTTTCTAATAGAAAATTATAGTAATAAATAGTTTTATAAATGTTTTCAAAGTATCATTTTAAATTAAAAAAAATATTAAAAGAATAATTTTATGAAAATTATCACACTAGTTTTTTAAAGATTAAGTTTTAAGAAAATCATATGTTAGTTATAAAATAATAAATTATAATAAAAATATATGATGATTTTAAGGAGGTTTTTAAAAGCATTTAAATTAGGTATTTATAACGATATTTAATTTAGAATTGTTTTAGAAATACTTTCATTTAATTAAGGAATGTTTTAAAAGAAGTAATTTTTAAATAATTACATTTATGCTTAAGGGAAAAGTTTTAAAAGTTTATTATTATTTTTATGTTTTAAGAAATTAAGGTATGAAATATGTAAAGAATTAAGTTTTAGAAAATTATGATTATATTAAAACATAATAATTATAATTACGTTATTAGCACGTTTGAGGATTTAATATTATTATGTTAGATTTATGGAATTAAGTTTTGAGAAATAACTATTATTTCTTAAAGATTATATGTTAAGGATTCAATATCAAGATTTCATTTAAAAAAATGTATTCTGCAAATATAATTACTTTACATGAATGCATGTTAAGATTAAGAGTATGTAATTAATTAACGGCCGCGTAAGTAGGTTCGTTACATTGTCATCCTCAAAAATTATCCTACTATATATAATACATATATACAATATTTAATGTGATATAGATAATTATAAAACTCTAATAGTATTCATAAAGTATTCAAAATACACATATACAAATATAATGATAAATTCTCTTTATTTATTTATAAATTATGTCCACTACAAAAAGCATCACATGCTTTAAGGGCATATACCCTTGCAAGTTCAAGACAATAAGTTTTAGGTGCTTTATTACTTTCTTTCCTTTTCATATTAAAATTCCAACTCTATTTTTTTATTGGTCCTTCTCTGATATAATCTCTTGCTAGTAGTGCACACATTTTTATCGTTGGCTGAGGTCAAAATTACATTTCTGGTATAATCTGATGGTTGAAAAAGATTTTTTGAGGTCCTACCAAAGAAATTCTTTTCTTTTTTTTTAATTTTGTTATCTTATTATTTTTGGTTCATTATATGGTAGTCCAAAACAGTAAGTTTTAGGCACTTTATCTTTTTTTCTTTTCTTTTTACATTTCAACTCTTTTATTTTTTTTTATTTTGTTATCTTATAATTTAGAATGTTTTATGCATTTTATGAATAAATGTACCTTTTGGCTTAACCTACTATTAATGTATGCTCTTCTTTAATTTAGTGTAGGGAATTCAAACTGTATACCTTATGGTCAAGTCAAGTGTGAAATCACTGTCAGGTCATGCTTGCTAGCATTTTAATCTCTAAATAAAATTCTTATTCTATTTTTTCATATTATTATTCATATTTTACGTATAAAAATTTCAATCACAACTCTCTTTATCACTCTTTTTATTACTCTCTCACTTCTCTTCTGCATATGTCATTCTACTTCCCAGTAAAAATGAAGCCTAATTATAGACTAGTACTTTGTTTGTTATTACAACTCTGTCACTCCCTTTTATAACCTTCTTTTTATTTTTTCAACAAAGTATAAAAAAAAATTAGTTAAATATATTAGTAAAAAGTTATTCATCCGTAAGCAATTACAAGTCCTCCAAGGATGGCATATAGGGCAAGCAGCAACATTCTATGCAAGTCTTTCTAAAACGTTCCTCTCGTCGATATATATTAACGAGGTTATTACTTTTTGGGTTTTTTTCCCTCAAAATCTTCATTTTCTTAAAAAAAAAAAAGGTTATAAAATAATGTTACATATATACATATACATATATATATATATATATATATATATTAATGCACGTTTAGCTACAAGTTGAAAGCAATGGTGTGCAAGGAAATGATAAAATGAGAAAATATGTCTAACGAATACCTACAGGGAAAAAAAATAAGGGGCTAAAAATTAAAAAAATAAAGAAAATTCGTATAAATTATTAAGGAATGAGTAAAGAATTGCACAATGTAAAGAGTTGCATAGTGTAAAATTAAAGAGTTGCATAGTTGTTATAAGAGGTGAAAATAATGGTCTATAATTAGTATTCATTTTTGTGGCGAGAGAAGTAAGAAAATAACAAAAGGATGATAAAAATGAACTAATTTTTTTTTACTTAAAAAAGGAACTAAGTTTTCACCAACGTTTTCTTATTATTATTATTATTATTATTATTTTGGTTTGTACTTGAGAATTTTGTTTAAACTTTTTCAGAATTATATGAAAATCTAAGTTTAAAATTCTATTTGAGTAGTTTAAGTAATTCTATTTGAGTAGTTTAAGTTCTGGAGCCCTCTGGTGTGCACTTTTATTCTCTACTATTAAGAGCCTTTGTGAGCTTGGAAGTTATTGGATGGTACTATTACTGGGTATTTAGAAGCATTAGTTCCAACCAATAGTTTGAATCAATTTTAGTTAAAAGTACTATAACATGTAAAAGTGTTATATTATAATTCACTTTTTTTTACACTTTAATATGTGAGAGTTTTACATTATAATAATTAAAAGTTTTGGTTAAAACTAACAATGCCAAAACTTTACATAGTGTCATTGTGTATATACTTTGTTGAACAAGCTTAGATTTGGTTGTCGGGTTGTTCTATATGATTTACACTTAAAAAAGGATTATTTTCCTTAAAAGGACCCTTCTCAAAATGTTATATATAATAACTATTTTATAATTACTACCTACCTTCTTGTTATTCTTCTTTCATTGAATCAACAAGTGTGGGTATCATCGAATCTTCTCGAATTCCTTCAACATTTTCAAAAATAATAAAAAATTCTCTTTCCAATTGTTCTTTGAGTATGAAATTTCAAAAATTAAATTTTGTTTAAAAAAGCAACGGAAGTAGTTTTTTCAAAATTTATATTCAAATAAAAGACCTACTTATGTGGCGTATTGTTTATAGCTTGTTCGTATCTATTAGACAAACCAATTCTACGTGATCAACCTTTCAAAATCACATTATCTTTTTAATTATTCTTGTTAGCATTAGTGTAGTAAAGAAAAAAATATTTTGATTATATTTACGATATTAAATAAATAATAATGGGATTATTTCACATAATATATTCATATTTTTGGTTGTAGACTAAACAAATTGTTGATTCGTGACTATTATAACTAAATGTTTGAATTGTGCATATGTAGAGTTTATATAGCAGAAAGTTAGAGGATTAATAGTTTGAATATAGACTCCTTGATTTGTGGAATATAGTTGGTCATTCTATTTCTGATAAGATTGTAATGTGCATATACGTCTAAAGAGAGACGCAGTTTATTTTGACTGTTAGAGCCGTTTTTCTCCATGGTAGGGACATTGGTATATTGAATCTAATCGTGGTCATATGTTAAACTAGACCTAAAGTACAATTGATTCAATAATGATTATGTTATCGAAATCAATTTCACTTTGATAACCATTTTTTTAATGATCTAATACTAAAGTGGATTCTAATATGTTTATAGCTTGGGTCAATAATGACTATGTTTTTCTAAATCAATTTTATTTTGACAATCATTTATGTGTGACCTAATCTTGAAATTCATTAATGACTCTATATTTATGGTTGTGTCTTTTGATATGCTAAAAGCAAGAATTCTAATGAATATATGTACCATTGTTTGTATGTTAGAGACTTAACAATATCCAATAAGCATAACCCACATATATAGAATCCATAGCAATTTAGTTAGAGTTAATGCTATTTTTTCATAGGCATAACTTGGGACTTGAAAAAAAACGAGGCCTCAGTCATCTAGATATGTATAGTGATCGAATGATATTCTATTTGTATGAGTTACAACTTATTGGTGGAATGTTTTCTAGCAATGAAATAAGGAAACTTTGAGATAAAATAATTGAAAGGTAAAATGAAACTTGTTAAATCGACTATTGCCAACATATAGCGAGACTTATAATTTAAAAGGTTATGGAAAGGCTAATTGGAGTCTTATAATATTACATATTATCAAGAATATAGCTTTAGGCCTTTGGTGAGAAGACACTGAAGTTAATATTTAAATAGAAAATTTATTAATGATTAATTTATCTATTACTATTGAAGCTTGAAAATATATGTCTATAAGGTCCCAATGCTAGCTTATTAACTTCTATTAGATAGGTTGAGTAAAATATTGAATACCACCAGCAGTAGAGAAGTAAACACGAAACGGGCCAACTAGCCTGTCAAGATGTGCGCCACAATTTGATTGGACTACAGGTGTTGGGTGTAGTCCACCTAGACTATGGGCACTTGCTAGCAAATATTTTCGGGTGAACTAATGTTTTAATAATTTTTTAAAAAATAATTATTCAAATTGCTTGGGATAATTAATTATTTAAATTATATTTGAATAATTAAATTAAATCTAAATTGTATTTGAATAAAAAATTATTCACATTTATTTAATTAGATAGTTATTTGGAATAACATTATTCTAATTTAGATTGGGTTAGTATAAATTGGAATTATCTTGGACGATGTAAGAGGTCACAAAATCCTATATAATGATTAGTTGAAATTCAAATCCTACTTTGCTAGCTGTGGGCACTTTTCATAGAGTTAGACGCTCCGTGGTTGGTGTGTAATAGGAGAGAGAAAAGAGAAGATTTTTTATTGATTTCCGTTAGACTTTTGATTCTCCTTCTAATTCTATAAAAGGGTGCTTAGAATCCTCAATCATTTTCAACCTGCCTTAGCTCAAAAATTTTGGAGAGAGAGATAGAGGGCTTTGTCGTCGTTCATCTTTACTAGTCATCAATTCTAGAGCATTATATTTGTTAGAAAGAGTGTAGCTATAATAAAGGTTTGTTATGTTGTGCCTACACCCAACGATCAAAAGAAGAGAATAGCATTCAATGTTGGTTAGTTGAGGTTTCTTATGACATTGTAGATTAGTCAAAAATACAAATTCCAGTCATTAACAAGTACGGTAAATTAGATATAATTTATATTTTATAGTAACATGATTTAGATTCTAGATGATTAAACAAAAAATTTAGAAGTTCTATTGTGTCATAAGACCAATTTTTCCGACGATTCTTACCTTCTTGAATAGATGATGATGATGATGATGATGATAATAATAACAATAATAATAATAATAATAATAATAATAAAACAGACTATCTTTTGTTTGGGAGAAGTTTAAACTCATGAGTTTGAATCCTCCATGATTGAAAGCTCTTAGATTGTTTCTAATGTAAATGTCAGTGTAATTAGTATATTTGTCACCAAAAAGTGTAAAAATAATATATGTAGAGCATATTTGACACACTGTATTATATTATATTGTATTATATCATATCGTATTGTATTACATTATATTGTATTAATATTATACAATACATTGTTTGGTTTTGCACTGTATTCACATGTTCTATTACACTACACAATGTTTGTTTGACAACGTCTTGTATTGTATTAGTATTTAAAGTTCAAATATAGTAAATTTGGATCACGGTTTTTGGGGTTGAAATTCAAGTTCAGGATTAGGTTTGGGATTTGAGACCGAGATCAGGATCAAGATTTTGAACTCAGGTCGAGGTCGAATTTGGGGTCGGGGTCAAGGTCAAGATCTGGGTCGGGGTTAGAGATAGGATTTGGGACCATGATTAGGATTGAGATTCAAGACCGTAGTCAGGATTCAAAGTTGGGGTCAAAAAAAGGATTTAGGATCGAGGTCAGGATTCAAAGTCAGGGTCAGGATTTGAAATCGAGGTCGTAGTCGAGATTCATGATACAAAACCGGGATCGGGTCAGAATTCAGGATTTGGAACCAGGGTTGGGGTCAAGATTCAAGGTTGAGGTAGAGATCAAGATTCAAGACCAGTATCGGGGTTGGGATGGGTGCTGGGGTTATGACTAGTGTTGGGGTCGAGATTTTAAGCTGGGGTCGATATTGGGAATCGAGACCAGGGTCAAGGTTGGGGTTGGGGTTGGGGATAGGATTTAGGACTAGGGTTGAGGTCAAGATTCAGGATTAGTGTCAAAGTTAGGATTTGAGATCAGGGTTGGGGTCAAGGTCGGGATTTGGGATTGGTGTTAGGGTCAGGGTCAGGATTTGAGATTGGGCTCGAGGTCAAGATTTAGGACTAGTGTCGGGGTTGGGGTTGGGATCTTGATCAAGACTAGGGTGGGTTGGGATTAAGATTCGAGGTCTCGATTTAAGATTACGGTCAGGGTCGAGGTTTGGATTTAGGACTTTCTCTAAATCCACCCTAAGTCTCGAATCCTTACCCCCCAACCTTGACCCTGATCTAGAATCTTGACTTTTATCCTAGCCCTAAATCTCAACGTTGATCTTGAATCTTGACCCCAACCCTGATTCCAAATCTTGACCGTGACCCCAAATCCCAACCCTGACCTCAAATCCTGACCCTAATGTTGAATCCCAACCCCGATCCCAACTCTGACCTTACCTTAGTCCTGATTCTTGATCCAAATTCTTGACACTGACCTCGAATCCTGACCGCGACCTTAGTCTCGAATTCTAACTTTGACCTCGACCCTGTTCCCAAATCTCAACCTCAAATATACACCCTAATCCCTAATCCAGACCCCGAACTAGATCCCAATCTCGAATCCCGACCCTGACCTTAGCCCTAGTTCCCAATACCGAGCTCAAATCCTGACATCGACCCCCCCGTTCTAAATCTTGACTCAAAATCCCAAGCCCTGACCTCGGCCCCGAATTTTGATCCCGATCTTGGTCCCTAATCCTGACCTAGAATCTTGACCTCGACCCTAAATCCCGACCTCGACTCTAACACTGGTCTTGAATCTCGACCCCAACTCTTGTCCCTAATCCAAACCTCGACCTCAACCCAAATCTCAACCCCAACATCGATCTTAAATCTCGAACCCGATCATAGTCTTTAATCTCGATATCCACCCTAGTCCTAAATTTTGACCTCGGTCTCGAATCCAACACTGACCTCGAATCCCGACCATGACCCTAATCTCGAATCCTAACTTCGACCTGTCCCTATACCCTAGTCCTAAATCCCGACCTCAACCCTGGTCCCAAATCTCGTCCTTGAATCCCAACGTCGACCCTAATCTCAAATCCCAACCCCGACCTCAATCTTGAATCCCAAACCCTGACCCTGATCTTAAATCTCATTTTAAAACTTTGACTTCTATGTCAATTTTTAATATATTTTAAATAGTTGGTTGGTTTATTAATACGCACTTTTGGTTTAAATTATACAATACGGTCTAATACAAAGGTTTTTGGTCGTATTTGATATCATGACTTGTATTGTATTAATTTTTGATTTCGTATTAAACAGTACAATACATAGATGTCACCAAACATTGTATTATTTTTAAAAAATACAATACGGAGTGCTAATCCAATGTGCCAAATGCTAAATTGGAATTTTTTCCGTTTGTATTCTAATGCATAATACTAGTTGAAATGTCATGTTTACTTTTTGTTATAAAAGTGAGAATGTTGTAATTATTAAAGTAAAAAAGTCAATTCATTAATCAATAAGAATCAAATATTAAATTTGCTATGTGTTAAGTGCCCGTTTGGGGGAGCAATTTGTACCGTTTGTTATAGTCTGAACCATTTTTGTTTAAATTTTGTAAGAAAAAACACTATAACAAAAGTGGTTAGAGCTATAAAAAATAGCTAAAACCGCAATTGTCAAATGGAAGCTAAACTTACTGGTAGTATATAGGCAATTTAACAATAAACATGACACTGTAATAGAGAGTTTTTTTTTTATCTACAGTCAAATGTCAAATTTACTATTGGAATATTAATTTAGCATTATATAGAAGATGCATCTATATGCTATAATGTAAAGCAAAAATATGCTACAGTTTGAAGCTCTTACATGCTATAATGTTTGAGTCAAGGTATTTATAAGCATTGGTTTGAACGAATTGATTCAAAACACCGTAACATGTGAGAGCTTTACAATATAGCTCATTTTTGCTTTATACTAGAGCATGTAAAAGCTTTACACTTTTTAAGTTCAGATCAATAATTTAAATCAATCTTCCAAACACCCTGTCAATTTACCACACTATTAAAAAAAAAACAAATCTTATAGTATTTGAAACCCAATTTAGAACTTGAAGCTGGAACTTAAATACTGTAATATATAAGAGCTTTACACTATATTAAATTTTAATTTTTTATTATCGCATGTAAAAGTTTAGTTTGAAACTTATTAATTTTAATTAGATTATCAAACAAAAAATTATAACTTAAAAACTTTTATTAACTATGGTGCGCGGGTGGCGCCCACAACCTTAGAGCCAGCGATTTTAAGAAGCAAAAACCAGAGAAATTCTATCCAGGAAAAAAAAAAAAAAAAGAAGGGAAAAAAGAAAAGAAACATGGGAAGCATAACAGAAGAACAACTGGTTCAAATGGTCAGAGACTTCATAGAATCAGAATCAGCTCCACAGACTTCAGAACCACTTCCTCTCATAACTAATCATCATGAACCCACTTGTATTGACACTCTACAGGTCTGTTTTCTTAGAACGTGTACATATATGTGCTAAAACTGAAAATCATGTGATTTTCTTTAGTTTTTCTTTTTTAGTACTTTACTTGGATCACGCTTGCTTAGTTTCTTTGTTTGTTTTCTTGAAATGTTTCAGGAGATAATATGGAGGGCCAGAGATACTGAAGTTGAGATTCTTGAGAAAATTCTGATGTATGGTAGAGACTTGGGAAGCTTAAAAGAACCAAACAATCTTAAGAAATGGATAGTTATGAGGCTTAAAATGGATGGACATGAAGCCTCTCTTTGTAGAACTTCTTGGGTTTCTTTCCTAGGTCTCACCAAAGGTTGTCTCACAAAAGGTTCCAACTTTCCCAAATTTTTTTTCCTCAAAAAATCTGTTCTTTTCAATGATGTGTTTCTCATCTCTCTCTTTTTCTTTTTGTTCCTTTTTTTTTTTTTCCAATTTACAGGTGATTATGAATTCATTGATCTTATGATCATGAGGGATGTTGAAAATGGTTTAACTAAACCAACAAGGCTTATAATAGACATGGATTTCAGGTCTCAATTTGAACTGGCTAGGCCTACACCAAGTTACAAAAGTCTTGTTGATTGTCTACCTCAAATTTTTGTTGGGACTGAAGAAAAGCTAAAAAATGTGGTCTGTCTCCTCTGCTCTGCCGCAAAACAGTCCCTCAAAGAGAGTGGTCTCCATATTCCTCCATGGAGAAAGGCTAGTTACATGTTGGCCAAGTGGTTCTCGGAAAACTGCATAAAAGTTTCCATTTTACCAAACATGGAATTGTGAATCTTGCACAATTGTCATGTGGGCAACTCTAATTTTGTTGGAAAAGTATGGGGAAAGTTGGAAAGAAGAAGGGTCATAGGAATCCACAATATGATATTGCCCTGTTAGGGAAGGTTATAACTGTCCTTTTGATCTTGCTGCTTCTTTTCTTACAAAGCTTTGGGTCAATTTTGTTGAGCTCGACCTCAAAGTTTGATCTTTTCTCGTTTTCTATTTGCCCTTTCTGAGCTACTATTAATATAACATAATGCTTAATCTTACCTCCTTCAAGAGTTCCTCCCTTTTTGAAGAAAGCTTCAATGAACACTCTACTTGTTTCGTTTGCCCATTGGCGAATATGGTTTTTTTTTTTTTTCTTGTTCTTTTGGGGGACGTTGAGTAGACAGTGCCTACCATTTGGGATAAGTTAAAAAATTTAATTCTAAGTTAATTTTGTTATAATATTTTTTCTAAAAAAATTTGAATTATCAGCTATACTATTTTATAGTCTGGACAAGCTATACCGTGGGTCTGTTTGCAGGTCTTTTAAAAGCTGTTTTTAACTTTTTTGAGTTTAAAAATTATTTTTAAAAATATTTAAATAAACTGTTAAAAGTTTTTTTCTCCCTAAACATGTTTTTTTTGTTAAAATTATAAAATATAGTTTAAAAAAAACTTTTTAAAAATAGATTATAAAATTTATACTAAAATATTAATAATATATTATAAATTTAAATATAACATTTTAGCAACTTAAAAAAATTAAAATTATTTTAATTTATAAAATTTTTTTAAAATGTGATTTTAAATATTTATTAAAAAATTATAATTTTTATTTTTTTAATTGATTAAAAGAACGAAGAAAAGTTGTCCTAAAACGCCTTATGTTTACTGCAACTTATCATTAAAAGTTCTTGTGTGTAGCGGTTTAATTTAGTGACTTAATTAAGGTGTTGGTTATACTTAACAAATAAATAAATGAATGGTTATAAGGAATTATCGTTTTGTGTAGTTTAATATTTTATCAGAGTACGACAAATGCTTAAAATGCCTTATTAAAAAACAAAATAACGTGTAGTTTTTATGTTTTAGCAAAAAAATGAGTAGTTGTAGATTCTAGGCTGTTCCTCGATGGAAGAGAGACTTGGGTTCCAAGTTTGATGTTGAAAAAGTGCATGCTTATCCACATCCAGAAAAGATCCCTCTTTTATCTAATATTAAATAGGGAGAAAGAAAGAAAGGACACCTATTTTAGGAGAGTGGGGAGTCAAGCAATCAAGGACCCAAACAGAAGAAAGAAAGAAAGAACGACATTAGAAAAATTAGAAAAGCTTGAACAGGGAAGAAAGTGAAAGGAGAGAATAAAGAAAGCAAGAAGGCCCCACTTGAACGTTCTGTCTTGTTTCCCTTATGTTGCTCTCTCGACTATCAAACAATTTGAGGGTTTGTCACGAGCAACTTATGTACAAAAAAGCATAAGTTGTTTGAAAGGGTGGTGAAAATTAACGGTGAGAACTATTTTTATTGTAGCATGTGAGAGTTTTATATTGTAGCATATTTTTTTTATTATTATTGTAGTATATGAGAGCTTTACACTATTTATAACTAAGATTGTGGTAGAAACTGAGTGGTTTATACCACTGTTAAACACCCCCTTAATTTGGATATATTGGAATTACATTATCAACCTGCTCTAACTATTAGATTGACTTTTAAACAGTCTGATTTATAATTATATACGTTAAAACTTATTAAGTACAGTATAATTTTTACAATTATAAATTAAATAGATAGAAAGTTAATCTAATAATTAAAATGATAGTACTTATTACTTGGTCTAAAATAGATGTCATTTTATAAATTTTGGCTATCAACTTTTTTAAATGTACACTTATTACTTGATCTAAAATAGATGTCATTTTATAAATTTTGACTATCAACTTTTTTAAATGTACATGCTACTAGAGGTCTCGTCAAGAAATTTACCAGAAGAAGGAAAAATAAAAAAGCAAAACTTTTGATACGAAATGAATTATATCCTTATTAATAGGTCATGTTATTGAATTTAAATATCAAATTTATCATATATATTTTGACATATAACAAATTTAATATTAAAAATAAAAAAGTGAAAAATTTCTTTAAAATGATACTATATTAAAAATATTGCTTTAAATTCAAATATCAAATTTCTAATCACGACTCCCCGGCAAGCAGAGAACTCGCTCTACATTGCATTTTGACATCTTTTACAACAGAGAAATTAATCGCAATAGGACTGCAGAGAAGAAATTTATTTGCATCCCCAACTTCCAAAAGACGGCCAAAATGAAAAGGTAAATGCCACTATTAAGACTTTTTTTTAACGGTAAGATTTCTATCCAACTAGTAAAACTAGATACGCTCGTTAATAGTAAAGTGAGCGTAAATCATCTAAAATCCAAAAAACAAATGCTTTGGCTAGTGAAAGCAATCGAGCTAGTTGTAAGTTTTTTTATCTCAACCATAAGTTAAAAATTTAACGTTAAGTCTACTTAATAATGGTGATATTCCTCCTTTTGTCAAAAACAAAAAAAAAAACCAAAAGCTTAAAACTAAAAATTCTTAAAAAACCAAAATGACAGATCTGCCCTTCTTCTCTGGCGACCGCGACTTGGCGGCCGGGAACTGGCGACGGTCGTGGGCGTTCGCTGGCAGATCCAGACGCATCTTACTTTATAAAATATTCATATGATACACAAGAAATTCTGTTTCTCCTAGATTATATGAGTATTCTTATTTGTTATATTTTTTTTTCCTTTAAAGTCGAGCTCTGTCAATGTTCTAGTGGGGCTTTGGAAAAATCTTTTGGTAGCACTGTAATCGACATTGAGAGTTACCGAAAAATATTGCAAAACATCAATTCAGAATTCCAAGCTGCAACAAAAACCAATATATTTCCACCAAAATCAGCAAAAGAAACTAAAAGAAAATTAAACATAATCAACAAAAGAATGTAAAAGAAAGTAAAAGAAAAACCCACAAAAAGGAAACCAAAACAAGCCGAGAGAGAAACTTTCCAGTTAGTCAATAAGAGGAAAATGCAGAACAATTGGGAAAAGAAAATCTTCCAGAAATATAGCTGATGAAGCAAATCAACTTTATTCAGACAATAATGCAATTCTCCGACTAACAAAACATCAAAAAGAGGGAGGAAATAAATTAAACATAGTAATCACACGCATTTGTCTCTCTCTCCTCTCCTAACTTTAATCGTGGATCGCGATTCTTCGCGATGGAGGCCACAGCCGAACCACCCTGGGTCGCATAACCTAGCCGTGATTTCGTCCCCAATCGCCTGGTCTGCAATCGCCGGCTCGTCGGAGAAGTGCACAGCGATGGAGAAGCCCATCGCGATGGAGATCTCAGTCGCACTTTGTCTGTCGCCACCCCTTGGCCCCCGTGGGTCGCCGTGTTGCAGATGTGGAGCCAAATCAAGTTTACAACCCAGCAAAAGGAAGAAAAAGGGAGAAAAACGCATCCTCGAAGGCAGAAAGCAAGCGCCGCGGCTCTGGCAGAAGAGCGCCGCGGCGCTGGGGCAAGGGCGCCTAGGCGCCAAGTGCAGAGCGCCTAGGCGCCAGGACAAGAGCGCCTAGGCGCTATGTGGAGAGCGCCTAGGCGCCAGGAAGACAACGCCGAGGCGTCGAGTGGTGAGCGCCTAGGCGCCAGGAGCAGAGCGCCTAGGCGCCGCAGGGGAGCGCCGCAGCGCTCGTTTCGAGCGCCGCGGCGCTGACGCGCTGTGCTGCGCGATGTGTTTTGAATCAAAGTCGAATTCAAAGGTCCCAAAAACGGGAAACCACTAGGGTTTCCCATTAGTTGCTATTTTCTCCTCCTTTGGTTATAAATAGACACAAGGTGGCTAGGGTTATGTGTGTGAAAAAGTGTGTGAATTGTGAGAGGCATAATTCTTGAGAGCTTCATCCTTGAGAGAGAAAAATTCCCATTGGGTGTTAGATAGAAGAGAGTTTTGGTAAGCACAATTTGTGAGTGTGTGAGAAACTGCTCTTGTAATCTGTAATCTCCTTCATCATAGTGGAATCTGCAAGCGGCAGAAACAGGACGTAGTCTCAAATTTGGACGAACCTGTATAAAAATTTGGTGTCTCTTTTTCTTCTTTTCTCCTATTTATTTTCTGCAATTGTTCGTTCTTGCGATCCTTGGAATTAGGAGTCGCCTAATTCCCCAACAACTGGTATCAGAGAGGAGGTTTTTAATCAAGAACGATGACTGGACAAGAAGGTATGGCAGCCGGCATCACCAAATTTGATGGTTCAGATTTTTCCTATTGGAGGATGCAAGTAGAGGACTACCTATACAGCAGGAAACTGCACTTGCCCTTGGGTAATAAGCCCGAAGGCATGAAGGATGAGGAGTGGAGTCTCCTTGATAGACAGGTACTCGGTGTGATCCGTTTGACTTTGTCAAAGAACGTTGCCCACAACGTTGCGAAGGAGACCACTACAGCAGGGATGATGAAGGCTCTGTCAGAGATGTATGAGAAGCCCTCAGCCAATAACAAGGTACATCTCATGAAGAAGCTCTTTAATTTAAAGATGTCTGAAGGTGCCTCGGTGGTAGAGCACCTGAACAGTTTCAACACCGTTCTAAACCAATTGGTCTCGGTAGAGATTAAATTCGAAGATGAGATCAATGCTCTAATCCTTTTGGCCTCGTTACCGAATAGCTGGGAACCCATGAGGGTGGCCATTACAAATTCGCTTGGGAATGCCAAATTAAAGTTTGTTGATGTCAGAAATTCTATTCTGGCGGAAGAAGTTCGCAGGAAGGACTCAGGAGAAGCCTCTTCGTCGAACTCGGCCCTTAATGTTGATAATAGGGGCAGGAAACTTGATAGGCAATCCAACAGGGATAATGGCAGGAGAGGCAAGTCGAGGAATGGGAGAAGCAATTCAAGGAATGGAAGGACCATGGAGTGTTGGAACTGTGGGAAGACGGGCCACTTGAAAAAGAACTGCAGGGCTCCAAGGAAGAATGAAGACAAGACTAATGACGCAGCCAACGCCGCCACTGAAGAGCAACAGGATGCTTTAATCTTGTCTGTCGACAGTTCTTTTGATTCGTGGGTGATGGACTCAGGAGCATCATTCCACACCACAGCACACCGTCATGTCCTGGAGAACTACGTTGCCGGAAATCATGGTAAGGTTTATCTCGCTGATGGAGAACCTTTGGATATAGTTGGCATTGGAGATGTCAGTTTAAAAATACCTAATGGGTCGGTATGGAAGATTCATAAGGTGAGACATGTTCCTAAGTTAATGCGCAACTTGATTTCGGTGGGGCAACTGGATGATGATGGACATAAAGTAACCTTCAATTGTGGAGGTTGGAAAGTCACGAAAGGAGCGATGGTTATTGCTCGGGGACGCAAGGCTGGAACTCTCTACATGAACTCTAGTTGCAGAGATACCCTAGCAGTTGCTGATTCTGCTGCCAATACTGAGCTATGGCATTATAGGCTCGGTCACATGAGTGAGAAGGGTATGAAGGTGCTTCACTGCAAAGGAAAACTGCCGGGTTTGAAAACTGTTGATCACAGTTTGTGTGAAGCCTGCATCTTTGGTAAACAGAAGAGAGTGAGTTTCTCAAAGATGGGTAGAGAGCCTAAGTCCAGGAGATTGGAGCTTGTTCACACTGATGTGTGGGGGCCTGCGCCGGTGACTTCCCTTGGTGGCGCAAACTACTATGTGACGTTCATTGATGACTCAAGCAGGAAGGTATGGGTTTACTTTCTGAAAAACAAATCTGATGTGTTCGATGCTTTCAAGAGATGGAAAGCCATGGTGGAGAACGAGACAGATTTGAAGGTGAAGTGCTTGCAGTCTGACAATGGGGGAGAGTACCTAGGTGAAGATTTCAGGCGGTACTGTGCTGAGAATGGGATAAAGATGAGGAAGACCATTCCAGGGAAACCACAACAGAATGGGGTAGCTGAGAGGATGAACAGGACTTTAAACGAGCGTGCCAGAAGCATGAGGTTGCATGCAGGGCTGCCAAAGATGTTTTGGGCTGAGGCAATTAACACAGCCGCTCATCTGATAAACAGAAGTCCATCCACACCGCTGAAGTTCAAGCTACCGGAAGAAGTCTGGAGCCATAAACAGGTGGATCTCTCTTACTTGAGAGTGTTTGGTTGTGTTTCCTATGCACATATTGATTCTGCTGCTAGAAGTAAACTGGATGCCAAGTCAAAGAAGTGTTTTCTAGTTGGCTATGGCGGACTTGAGTTTGGTTATCGTCTCTGGGATGACCAAAGCCGGAAGATTATCAGGAGCAAGGATGTGATCTTCAACGAAGGTGTTCTGTACAAGGACAGAGACAGCACGGACTCCAGGGATTCAGGTTCTGAAGATAAGAAGCCTGAGGTGATTCCATTGAAGGATCTGCCTGAAGTGGAGGTGCAAAATCCAGAGGTTGAAGACCAGGAAAACATAGCTCCAGAAGAAAACCAGAGGACTCCTGCCACACCAGTCAGGAGGTCTAGCAGGACAATCAGACCACCGCAGAGATACTCCCCAACTCTGCATTACATCTTGTTGACCGACAAAGGTAAGCCAGAGAGCTTTGATGAAGCCGTGGAGGCTGGAGATTCGGTCAAGTGGGAGTCAGCCATGAGGGACGAGTTGGATCGGACATGGCAACTGGCAAAGTTACCACAGGGTAAAAAGTCCTTGCACAACAAGAAGGTATACCGGGCAAAAGATAAAAGTGCTGGCAGCAAGCGGTATAAGGCAAGGTGGGTGGTAAAAGGATCCAGAGATATGATCACCAAGATGGATCCGATTGAGAAACTGAAGTTGTGCGCAACTTCAGTTGGACTTCTCCAAGAGGCGTGAGAAGTCGTTGCCGCTGCAGTGGGAGACATGGTGAATTGATTAGTCTCCAAGTGGGAGATTGTTGCAGATGTGGAGCCAAATCAAGTTTACAACCCAGCAAAAGGAAGAAAAAGGGAGAAAAACGCATCCTCGAAGGCAGAAAGCAAGCGCCGCGGCTCTGGCAGAAGAGCGCCGCGGCGCTGGGGCAAGGGCGCCTAGGCGCCAAGTGCAGAGCGCCTAGGCGCCAGGACAAGAGCGCCTAGGCGCTATGTGGAGAGCGCCTAGGCGCCAGGAAGACAACGCCGAGGCGTCGAGTGGTGAGCGCCTAGGCGCCAGGAGCAGAGCGCCTAGGCGCCGTAGGGGAGCGCCGCAGCGCTCGAAACGAGCGCCGCGGCGCTGACGCGCTGTGCTGCGCGATGTGTTTTGAATCAAAGTCGAATTCAAAGGTCCCAAAAACGGGAAACCACTAGGGTTTCCCATTAGGTGCTATTTTCTCCTCCTTTGGTTATAAATAGACACAAGGTGGCTAGGGTTATGTGTGTGAAAACTGTGTGTGAATTGTGAGAGGCATAATTCTTGAGAGCTTCATCCTTGAGAGAGAAAAATTCCCATTGGGTGTTAGATAGAAGAGAGTTTTGGTAAGCACAATTTGTGAGTGTGTGAGAAACTGCTCTTGTAATCTGTAATCTCCTTCATCATAGTGGAATCTGCAAGCGGCAGAAACAGGACGTAGTCTTAAATTTGGACGAACCTGTATAAAAATTTGGTGTCTCTTTTTCTTCTTTTCTCCTATTTATTTTCTGCAATTATTCGTTCTTGCGATCCTTAGAATTAGGAGTCGCTTAATTCCCCAACACGCCGTTGATCAGCCGTCTCCCGCCGTCGACACCAACTCTAGAGCCTCCATAGGCAGGCTAAATTTTTTGAATTTTTTTTGTTAATTATAGGTTTTTTAATTTTAATTTTGTTTTTGATCAAACGTGTGAAACCCTCTTGTATATGAACGAAGTTGAATTTTTTAAGTCGTTAAGTTACATCCAACGGTTAAAAAATATGTCTTAAAATAAAACTTTTTTTTTAGAGCGTTTTATTATAGCATTTTTTAAAATAAAATAATGAAAGTGTAGAAATGAATAATGAGATGTGAGGAAAATAATGATTTACTGTTGAGAATCGACCACTGCAATAATCGACCAAAAGCCAAACTTCGCCTCTGCAATATTAACTGCTGATATGAGAATCGACCACCAAAGAATCCGAGACTGACACTGCTGACAATTTTAAAGGACCTCAATCATTACTCACACACTGTGCAGAAAAACTCAAAGCTATTTGAAAGATGTGATTAAAAATAATTTCATTAAAAATATTATAATATATAAAAAGTATTACAATAGAAATTGTAGCTTTATACAAATTTTACGCTATTTATTTATTAGACATTAAATTTTTTTTTTCCAAAGAAAATGCTTTATTTTCTTTGATTACAAGTCAGCATATTTAGCACTTTTAACTAGGGTTGGTAAAATTTGTATTTGTGTTGTGTTTATATCAACATGTTTATAACATGATATGTAAGTGAACATAAATATGAGACGATTAATAAATGTGTCAGAAATATGAACACGATTTGTTTATGGCATGCGTAACAAAACACGATTACTAAACAGACTGTGACAGGTTGACACGATAACAACACACATATAGCACGTTTATAATCAGTTAACTAAAAATTAAAAAAATAAAAAAAAACTAATAAAAAAATTAACAAAAACACAATATCTAATTAATACTAACCTATTACAAACATTTCAAATATTTTTATTTTTAAGTTTAAATATGTTATAAACGGATGAGTCGTGTTGTACTGTGTCGATACATTTACGACCAGTTTAATTAAACGTGTTAAGGGGTGTTAGACGTATTAGCACGAATCTAGCCTGTTTATTTTCATGTTATTCGTGCCATCCCATTTATGGTTTAATTAATAAATATGCGGTCTAAAACTATTTATCATGTGTCAATTTTTTATCGTGTCATCGTACTGTATCTAAAATTACTGGCCTTACTTTTGACTCGTTGTACATAACATGCTATATGATATATATAGGTTTATGTATATGTAGACAATATTCGGTTTTGAGGTTTTTCGTGTAATCGTTATATATTACATAGCCTATAATACAACATTGTTTTAGTTTAACATATATTTGATCTATTTCTACGTATGCGTTTATATTGTATAATTGTAACTTTTTTTAATTGTTATATATACACTAACGCTAGAATATACATACCATGTATATATGTAACATTTTTTTTTTTATAATGTATACGGTTTGATAGGATAAACGTGGTATGCACTTATATACATATTCCTTTTTCCATTATTTTTATGTGATATAATAAATTATAAAACCAAATATACAGAATTCTCTTCTTTTTACTGATACAAGAATAGAGTGGTATATTTCTCTTTGAAAAAAAAAAAAAAGAATAGAGTGGCATAGTTGTAATAAGAAGAAAATAATGGTTTATAACTATGCTTTATTTTCATTGGAAAACAAAAAACATATGGTAAGAGCAGAACTAAGAGAGTCATTAAGGATCCATTTGTTTCGTGGTTCGAATCACGGTTTAAATTATTTTGTTATAGTATTTTCTCTTATAAAAATTTAAATCTTTATTTGAATACTCTATTCAAATACTCGAACTAAACGGGCTCTAAGAGAGTAACCCAGCATTTCTCTTTCCTAAAATAAAGGAGTTCATTTACGGTACTTAAGGCGCCATATTGTTAGTTGTACACCCGTTAAATAATGTTTTTTTGTGTAAATATATATATAATATTTTGCATGTGGGCTTCTTCAATTTTTTATGAGAACACAGGTTTTTACTTTACAAACTTGGACAACTATTATTAGTATGTTTTGCACAAAACATTTTGGTTCAAACATTATAACACATGATAACTGTTATATTGTAATTATTTTTTGCTTTATATCATTGTATATGACAGTTTTACAACCCGTTTATTTTTGTTCTCAAAATTTTTATAAATGTTTTCGTATGTTTTTCAAGGGAAAAATTTTAAAAAGATTTTCAACACAGTTCCTAAAAATTCTTATTTTTTAAAATAAAAACATTTTTACATATTTTGAAAACAATATCAAACGACCCTACTGTTTTTAATTGAAACCAATTAGTTTAATAAATATACCAAAAACTCTACAAGTCCTTAAAACTTGAAAAGACAATTTTCTTAGTTACTTGAAATTGAACTTGTAGTAAACATGTTGTAAACAAAAGAAACGACCAAGATAAAACTTTTGGCAAGAAAAAGGATATAATATTTTAACTTTCTAGGTAGTATCTTGAAAGATTTTTTCTTATAAGGTTTATCATACTTGATGATCAATATTTATATTGTTGATATTCATTCTAATGAGTAGTGCTTAATTACATGAAAAATAATTCAAATAGGAAAAGTAACTTCTATTTATTAGTTCATCGACTTCTGACGTTAATATTAATTCTAATTATGGTGTGGGTATTTTCAACTATGAATATTGTAAAGAATTGACTATATGATCGAATGTGAGCTCAACTAATGAATGATACTTTATTTATATTGAGATAGGTATCTTTAGTAGCTTCGATAACAAGGTTATTATGCAACATTTTCATGACATTAGACCTTGGTAGCAACAATTGTATTACATTAATAATTGTCATCTTTGCTAAACTTTTGACATAGCCTACGCCCTAATTTTTGTCTTAGTTACTAGTCCCCTTGAAAAAAATTTCTTGTTTCGTTATTGTGACTAAAGGTGTTATAAGAAGATGGTATCTTTTGATCAAAGTTAATGTTTATAAATATGCACTATTGATAAGTGATCACATGACATTTGGCTTTATCCTACGGTAATTATATTACGTCTGATTTTATCTTAACAGATAGAGTTTAAATCCTATATTTCTCTAATTTTATAAAAAAAAAATCAGAAGTGCAACAAAAACATATCTTTAGGGTAAATATTAAAATAATCGTACATAAGTATGCCAGTATCAAATAACACATAAAAAAAGTCATCATAATTTTTTTTAGCTCTATGGTAACATAATACTTCAAAGGTGTTTGAGTGCGTTTGGAAACACCGGTTCGAATAAAAAAGTTTTTATTCAAATTAATTTTATTATAATATTTTTTTCCTATAAAATTTTCAGCTCAAACATTGGACCCGATTGTTTCAACGTCTCACCAATTTTGAATCTAAAATTTTAGACTAGAGAACGTTTAGCCCAAAAAAAAAAAAACCCATTATGAACCTATGATTAAACTTGTTGAACCAAAAGGTGGAAAATTTTCAAAATCACCTCCCCTCAAGTTTGAACCCATTTTTCTAGCTACTCCAAACATCTCATTTTTCCAATATATATCTAAACACATTTAAGATTTTATTCTTTTTTCAAACTCAATAGGGTGTTTAAGAATATTAGTTTAAACAAAAAATTTTTGTTCAAATCAAGTTTGTTATATTATTTTCTTTTATAAATTTTAAATTGTTATAATATTTTATGATTCAAACTATAAACTTTATCCAAACATTAATCTAAAATACAAATTCAAACTAAAATTTTTTAATTTTTTATTTTAAAATAAAAAATTTCAAACCATCACATATCAAACTAACAAACCAAAAGGACTTCAACACCCTGTTTCGAAACACTTTCTTCTATTGAGGAATGGCGTATTATTAAAGCTATTTGGTTTGAGTATTTGAATAAAATATTTAAATGAAGATTTAAATTTTTATGAGAGAAAATATTATAATAAAATAATTTAAACTGTGATTTAAATTATAAAATAAACAAGCTCTTGTTATTATTATTATTATTTTGAATGAGGCGTAGCAATCCCAAAATAATGCACACCCAAATACACGTACTGGTACGGTGTTCTCCAAGTCCAATTAACGTTTTCCAAAGTTGAGAAAAGTGGAAAATCATTTCAGTCTTAATCAAACCTTTCAATTCACTGAGAAACAAAAAAGAGATTGAAAAGATGAGAAAGGAATAGAATCAACATAGACAGATAAGAATCAAAAACTGTACCCATCTTAGGAGGGATTGGAGGCATAAAAGGCGGGATATTGTTGAGCCCATTAATGCTTACTCAAGTTTAATGCCATTAATGGAGAGAAATCAGAAGTCAGATGTGATCCTTTCAAAAAAAATTAAATAAATAAATAAGAAATCAGATGTGACTTGGATTTTCTCTGTTTGATATCTAGATGGTCTATTGGCTCTACCATTTTTTGCTTCCTCTGGCCAAACATTTCGTGGCTTCATCATTATAGATTGAAAAATAATTTCGATCTTCACAGGTTAAAACACTCTGTTGATAAAACTGTGATCTCAGTTTTGTAACAGCGTAGAGTTAAAGTGTTGTTAGGGCTAATCCTAATCGTTATTTTAATTATAAATAATATAAAATTTTTATATATTATAATAAAAAAATTATTATAATGTAATATTTTTATGTATTACAGTAAAAATAATTTTAATCAATGATTCTTATTATTATACAAAATATATTATAAATAAGATTTTTTTTGGTTTAATATATTTATTTTTTAGTTTAAGGAATAAAGGTAATATAACTTTTAAATATAGGTTATTTTTATCAAGAGAAGATTTTTAGGAATCTTTTATGAGATAAAAATGATTTCTATTCAAAATTTAGCAGAAAAATTATTCATGAGACACTTTTTAACTTCATAAATTACTTATGGGACAAAATTAACTATATAAACTAATTCTAGAGAGGAAAACATTCAAGAATTATTTATGAATTTAGCCCCTTTTCATGGGCCATGACTTTGGACTTTGAAGACACTCAAAAAAATTATGTAATCATATCAAAATTCAAAATAAAAATATATTTAGTGGGGTGGCTTTGTTTAGTAGGCTTTTCAATGGCGGTGACTGTGTTTGACAGGATGGCTTCGTTAGGGCAAATTCGATTTTCTTTAGAGAATGGAATCTAAACGGCTTAGAGGCGTTTTCTGACATATTTCTCGTCCGATGTTTGTATTCTTTCTGGGTTTTGTTTTGAACAGTGGTAGGTTGTTTTTGGAGGTGGTAGTGTCGACCCTAGATGTTCACGGTGGTAGCGTGTGTGCTTCATATTATGTTGTTTGAAGTCATCTCATCGGCTTTGCCGCTTGTCCCTAGAAGAGATCTTCCTGCCCTGATGGTTCTCCTGTCGGCTATACTTTCATTGAAGATATGCGACGATCATGCTTTTAGTTTTAGGTTTTTTTTTTTTTTTTTTTTTAATATTTTAGTCTAATAAAGGCGTCAATATTTCTACCTAGTTTGAGTATTTTATTTATTATAGTGGAGGTGGTTCTCCCACCTTTTAAGATTGTTTGTGGTCCGCTAGATTTGGGTCTTAGCAAGTAAGAAGTTCTGCTAGTTATGAGTCTGTGCTGAGATGTTGGTGGCCTTAGCGCTACATGTTACATGCTCTCAATGGATGGAAAGCTTCCATCGACTGTAGTGGTTTCAAAAAGAGTCTTATGCGTGCTCAAATTGATGTGCCGAGGAATCTTCCCAATATCGAGTTTCTCTTGAGTCGTTTACTCTGTGCTTCATCAGAATTTACTGATAAAACCGGTTTTTATTGAGTGTCTTAACTTGTTTACCATAGTGTCATCCGTATTATTATTGATGTCCGTAAGACTTTTTTGTTGAATGAAATCTGACCTTAAATATATATATATATGTAGAAAGAAGAAGTACAAATCTAGTAGTCTAAACGAGTACTTTATTAGTCAATGACTAAGGAGCTCTTATGGTAGAACATAAAATTTTTATCCTACCGTTCTCAATCAAAATTGTAAGGATAAAAGATGTTAGGCCTATTTGGCATTGCTTTTAGAAGTTGTTTTTAACATCTGTAACCTCTTACAGTAGTTTAAAGTGTTTGGTAAAACCTATTTTTATCAAGTTGTTTCTAAAAATAGCTGCTTAGTAGGAAAAGTTGAGAAGTAGGTCAGGTTGCTTTTTTACAATAACCTCTGCTGTCATAATTTAAAATTACTAAACTAACTTTAATAATAATAATAATAATACATAATTCTCAATCCATCCATTTTTCATAACAAATTAAAGTAATATCAATTAAAAAAATTTAGAATTAATTTATAAGGTCACATTTTTAATGTCATCATGCTTTTTTATATATTTTTTTAAATGGACGTATAACGAAAGTAATTTGTTTTTCTAATTAAAATGTATTGATAATAAAAAAATAAAATTATATTATCTAATATCTGTTAGACATGTATACCCTAAAGAGTAAAAATGTAATAAGATTTTAGAGACATTTTTATCAATAAAGAATTTATTTATTATTAATATACCAAACATTGTCCTCTTTACGTTCATATTTGTTGAATGTATATTAAGCAAACAAAAGTCTGAGACTGTCGGTCTAAACTTTTAAGAATTGTGCATATGATGGACAGAATATGTAGAAGACACGATTCTTAAGGAGACGGTCTAAATCATAAGATCCGTAATTGAGGAAATAAAGTTGAGTGCTTTATTCATGTAAAGATTGTTATGTTGTCTATATCCCTATTGGGAGATTGTTGGTCTTGATCATCGGAGGTGGACTACATGAATAGAACTATTGGTACATTGTCATAGGTGACGATGTGTTGGATCGGGACATAAAGTGAATTGATTTGAATTAATAATTATGTCTCGGCAAATCGATTCACTTTAGACAATCATTTGTATTGTATCTTAATCTTGAGATGAATAGTGGGCCCGTTGTCTTAACTTGTGTCTTTTGATGTACCAAAAGGGTGACACTCATATCTTAATAGTGGTATACACGCCGGTACGTTGGAGGCATGACTCTTAGTAGCGTAGACTTGTTATTCATAAATATGGAATCCACAGCTCCTCTTTAGGGGTAGTGATATCCTTTTATATGCATTATCCCATAATTGAAAAACTGGAGCGCTCAACTATTTGGATACATAGGTGTAACCGAATGGTATACTGTTTTTAGATGGTAAGTTTTTCGATGGTGAGATAATGAAACGTAAGATAAAAATAATCGAGAAGGTAAAACAGAACTTATCCTTAAGCTGGTTATGGATAATCCTATGGGGATACAATACACTATGATATGTCATAGAGACTTAGCTATACGGGCTTCGTAATTCTATGTAATTTGAGAGTGCAGCTCCAAGCTTTTAGTAGAGTAGCGTTGGAGTTGATAATTATGAAATGTATATTTGGGATATTGGGTTTCGTAATTATCGAGAGCTTGAACTATATATGTCCATTTGGTCCCCTTCGCTGGCTCACAAAATCCTATAACGATACGGCGTACTTTTTCCAATAATTGGTAACTTATGTCAGATTTATTAGATTGGTTGAAATTCGAAAGAATCAAATAATTCATGTCTGTTTATCAGCTGAATTAATTTTGTGATAAAATTAATTCAAGATAAACTTGTTGCATTATTGAGATCGGATAATTCTTGTCTGTTTATCAGTTAATTTAATTTTGAATAAATTAAATCAAGATAAACTTGAAAAATTATTAGGAATTCATTTATTTTCCTAGAGATTATCTAGATAAAGTTATTTTAATTAGATAACTTCTCTATTTGGTTATTTGAATTAAAACTGAGACTTTATCTTATAGAATCTCGGGTGAAAAATAAATATTCGCTGAGATTTTGTCGACAGCTCGGCATGCCGATCCTCAAGTTTGGCTTGCCGATGGAGCAAGTTCGGCCTGCCGATTAGGTAGATCGTGTTGGAAAAAAGAGTACACAGTGGAATTTTAAAAATTTTACATCAGAGTATTTTTCAATACACAAGTTTGACATGCTATATGCATAAATTAACCAGATCTTACTAACCTTTGTGTGCCGAAGAACTCTCACAAAATGTGAAGAGAAGTAGCGTTTCAAAAGAGCCTCAACCAACCGGTCTTTTTTGATATTCCCTTTCCACGACCGGAGTGAATGTGGGCTCACACGTACAGCTCTTCCACCAGTGACTCTCCTTCCAACCAATCGAGAGAATCCAAAGCAAGTGTTGGTGAGTTGTGAACAAAAGCTCTCAGGGAGTTTTTTAGATTTTAACCAATATAGTATCATTCTTAATCTTTCAACTGATCTGAGTAACTCTTAAGACTTACTCCCTTTATATAGAGATTGGTCCTTGGGTCAGTCCTTATCAGATTAGGTCTCAAAAACTCGAAAATAGAATCAAGTTCAGATCAATATCTGATAAGATCCGCGTGGAAACGTGTGATCTAATCCTTTGCTGATCGGTAGGCCAAACCACCTGATCGACCATCGGCCAGCCGAACTGTCGAATAAAAATCTCGTGAATCTTTTATTTTCCACCCAAGATTCTATAAGATAAAGTCTCAGTTTTAATTCAAATAACCCAATAGAGAAGTTATCTGATCAAAACAACTTTATCTAGATAATCTCTAAGAAAATAAATCAATTCCCAATAATTCTACAAGTTTATTTTGATCTAAGTTATCTAAGATTAAATCAACCGATAAACAGACAAGATTTATCCAATCCTTATAATTTAACAAGTTTATTTTGAATTAATTTTTTTTATCACAAAATTAATTCAACCGATAAACAGACATGAATTATTTGATTCTTCCAAATTTCAACCAATCTAATAAATCCAACATAAGTCATCAATTATTGAAAAAGCACGCCGTGTCGTTACAAGATGTTGTGAGCTAGCAAAGGGGACCAAATTGACCTATATAGTTCAAGCTCCCGATAATTATGAAACCCAATATCCCAGATATACATTTCATAATTATCAACTCTAACACTGCTCCATTAAAAGCTTGGAGCTGCACTCTCGAACTACATAGAATTACAAAGCTCGTATAGCTAAGTCTCCATGACATATCATAGTGTATCGTATCCCCCATATGATAATCCATAATCGGCTTAAGGACAAGTTTTGTCTTACCTTCCTGATTATTTTTATCTTACGTTCCATTATCTCACCATCAGAAAACTTACCATCCAATGACAGTATACCATTCGGTTACACCTATGTATCCAAATGGTTGAGCGCTCCAGTTTTTCAATTATAAAATAACGCATATAAGAGGATATCATTACTTCTAAAGAGGAGCTATGGACTCCATATCTATGAATAACAGGTCTACGCTATCAAGAGTCATGCCTCCAACGTACCAGCATGCATACCACTATTAAGATGTGGGTGTCACCCTTTGGTACATCAAAAGACACAAGCCAAGACAACGGGCCCACTATTCATCTCAGGATTAAGATACAACACAAATGATTGTCTAAAGTGAATCGATTTGTCGAGGTAGAATTATTAATCCAAATCAATTCACTTTATGTCCCGATCCAATACATCGTCACCTATGACAACGTGCCAATGTTTTTATTCACGAAGTCCACCTCCGATGGTCAAGACAAACCATCTCCCAAAAGAAATATAGACAACATAACAATCTTGGCATGAATAAAGCGCCCAACTTTATTACCTCAATTGCGAATCGTATGATTTAGAGCATCACCTTAAGACTCGTGCCTTCTGCATAATCCATCCATCATATGCTCAATTCTTAAGGTTTAGACCGACAGTCTCAGACTATTGTTTACTTAACATACATTCAATAAATATGAACGTAAAGAGGACAAGATTTGGTATATAAATAATGAATAAATTTTTTATTGATAAAAATGTCTCTAAAAACTTATTACATTTTACTCCTTAGGGCATACATGTCTAACAATCTCCAACTTGCACTAAGTGAGTAAATATGACAAATCTCGCATCCCCATAGCTTCCACATGCCTCTCGAAGACTCTTTCAGTAAGTGTCTTCGTAAATGGATTAGCTAAATTTTCATTTGACACGATCTTGCACACCGTGACATGCCCGCCCTCAATGAAGTCCTTTATCACATGATACTTTCGATCAATATGCTTACTCTTCTTGTGAAATCTTGGTTCCTTAGCATTAGCTACCGCCGCACTGTTATCACAGTACAGTGATACCGCTTTATCCATACCAGGAACTACCTCAAGATCCCCAAGGAACTTGCGGAGCCACACTGCTTTTTTCGAAGCATCACTAGCTGCCACATACTTGGCCTCCATCGTTGAATCCAAAGTGCAATCTTGCTTAGCACTTCTCCAACTGATGGCACCGTCGCCCAGAGTAAACACAAAACCCGAAGTCGATTTCCTAGAATCCAGACATGATTGAAAATCCGAGTCAGTATATCCTAGTAGAGTTAGGTCCCCACCCGAATATACAAGCATATACCATCGAGTTTGTCTCAGGTACTTGAAAATATGCTTTACCGTAACCCAATGGTTCAGTCTTGGATCTGCTTGAAATCGACTTACAATCTCGATCGCATAACTAATATCTAGTCGTGTGCAAAGTATGGCATACATGAGACTACCCACTGCCAAAGCATAAGGCACCTTCCTCATGTATTCTCTTTCTTCATAAGACTTTGGAGAGTCTTTCTTAGAGAGAGTAATTCCAGACCTAGATGGTTGCCCACCTTTCTTGGAATCCTGCATTGCAAACCTCTTGAGAATTTTATCTATGTAGCCGGCCTAGGATAAAGCTATCATTTTGTTCTTCCTATCCCGAAAGATCTGGATACCGAGAACAAAATTAGCCTCACCTAAGTCCTTCATGTCAAACTGTTTGGTCAACCATAATTTGACCGATGACAATGTCCCAACGTCATTGCCAATTAGTAGAATGTCATCTACATAGAGCAATAAAAAAACCACATTCTCATCCTTAATGTGTTTGTAAACACATGGTTCATCCACATTTTATGAGAACTCATAAGTCTTGATCACCTGATCAAATCTTATGTTCCAAGAACGAGAAGCCTGTTTAAGTCCATGAATTGACTTTAGCAGCTTACAAACCTTACCCTCTTGACCCGTGACATTGAACCCGTTTGGTTGTTCCATATAAATGGACTCATCAAGATAGCCATTCAAAAAAGCCGTCTTGACATCTATCTGCCAAATCTCGTAGTCGTGAGTGGCAGCTATGGACATGAGAATCCGGATGGACTTAAGCATGGCTACAGGCGAAAAGGTTTTCTCATAATCGATTCCTTCCTTTTACGTATAACCCTTAGCTACCAGTCTAGCCTTAAAGGTTTTGACCTTTTCATCCACTCCTCTTTTCCTTTTGTAGATCCACTTACACCCTATGGGTCTTACCCCTTCGAGAAGATCCACAAGCTCCCTGACCTGATTAGTCTCCATAGACTTCATCTCTGTGTTCATGGCCTCTGTCCAGAGTTTTGAATCAACATCATCCATAGCTTCTGCGTAAGTATAAGGATCCCTGTCATGTTCATCCGGTTCAGCCAAGAAGACCTCCCTATTGAACATATACCTCTCAGGTTGACACCCGATCCTTCCACTACGCCGAAGCCCCTAAGATTGTTGTTCAGGTTTGTTTGGTTTTTCTACACTGATCGAAACGGTTTCATTCAGAACTTCCAAAGTGATCAGATCACTCCTTAACTCCTCAAGCACCACTTTGTTTCGAGGTTTAAAGTCGTTCATGTAACTCTCCTCAAGAAAAGTTGCATTAGTTGAAACCACGACTTTATTTTCCTTTGGGTTATAAAAATAACCCTTTTAGTCCCTTTTGGATATCCTACAAATACGCAAACTTTCGAACGTGCTTCCAACTTTTTCGAATCCTTAAACAGGACATGAGCCGTACATCCCTATATGCGAATATGGTTTGAGGATGTCTTCCTACACGTCCACAACTCGTGAGGAGTTTTAGGGACCGATTTTGAAGGCACATTATTCAAAAGATAACATACAGTTTGTAGTGCATATCCCCAAAATGATAAAGGGAATGATGAATAACTCATCATGGACCTAATCATTTCCAACAAAAGTCCTATTTCTTCTCTCCACTATGCCATTCTGCTGCGGAGTGCCCGACGCAGTCAAATGGGATAAAATCCCATTCTCTAATAAGTGTTTCAAGAACTCATCAGAAAGGTATTCCCTACCTTGATTCGATCGAAGTGCCTTTATGGGTCTTCCCAATTGCTTTTTCACTTCAGCCCAAAACTCCCTGAACTTCTCAAAAGTTTCGCTTTTGTGGTGCATCAGGTACACATACCCATATCTTGAGTAATCGTCAATAAAAGTGACGAAGTACTCATACCCTTCTCGTGCCCGGATGTTCATCGGTCCGCAAACATCACTATGCACAAGTTCTAGAACCCCTTTAGCCCTATTGCCCTTAGACCCGAATGGTCTTTTGGTCATTTTACCCTCCAAGCAAGACTCACATTGAGGTATAGATTCCACCTTTAAGTGACTTAAAGGTCCATCCCTTACCAACCTTTGAATCTTATTCAGGTTAATATGACCAAGGCGCAAATGCAAAAGATAAGTCTTATTAGAGTGAAAAATTTTAAATCTTTTAGAGTTATTATCATTCATCTCAGCATTAAGTAATAAGTCCATCTTAGGTTTGATAAAATATAAATTATTTTGCATCCATCCAGAATAGATAAAAGATTTGTTTTTACGAATCACCATTTTATCATTAAAAGAAACCAAGTAGGAGTCTTTAAATAAACAAGCTACAAAAATTAAATTCCTTTTAAGTTTAGGAACATAAAAACAATCTTGCAAAAATAAATTCCTATAATTATCAAAATAAAGATGGACGTCTCCCACTGCTTCCATTGAGACCAAGGATCCGTCGTCCATCCGCAGCGTGAAGTCCTCATGCAGCAGACTTCTCGTTTCTTTGAACCCCTGCAGAGAAATACAAACATGATTAGTTGCACCGAAATCTATGACCTAAATGTCACTGGATTCCTCAACCAAACAAGTTTCTAAATGTAGAAGATCACACCTACCTCCTTTGGAAAGTAAGTCCTTCTAATGCTTCTTGATATGTCTGACCTTTCCACAGAAGAAGCACTTAAGCTTCTTCGGGTTCTTCTTTTTCTTCTTCTTCTTGCTTTTGGTGGTAGCAGGAATAGAAGACTTCCCATTCTTGGCCCGTTGCTTCTTTCCATTTCCAGAGTTAGGATTGGAATCAGAAGCAGTTACCATGTTGGCCTCACCACCCGCAGGAGACTCTCTGATCAGCAGTTCGAACTCCTGTAACTATTTCATCAGTTTTGTTAAGGTCATATCCCATCTATTGCTTAAATTAAAAGTAGCTCTAAACAAAATAAATTCCTTAGACAGAGTCTTAAAGACCATAATCATCTGAGTTTCAGCATCGATGTTAACTCCATTGGTTTGAGCCTCAGCGAGGTAACCCATGACCAACATCATATGCTCCTTTACAGATGTCCCCGGCCTCTGTCTATAGTTTAGAAGTTTCTGAAGCGCCCCTTGTTGCTTTGTTATGGCTTGGCCTCCAAACATATCTTCAAGATTATCCAAGATCTACTTTGCAGTCTCATAATCCTAATGTCGAGCCTACAGCACGTTGTTCATGCTAGCCATAACATAGCAGCGGGCCTGATCATTAGCATCTTTCTAGCGATCATACGCTTGGAATTGCTCATTAGTTGAGTCTCCCGTAGGCTCGGGAGGACAAGGGGTTGTCAGTACATATTTCAGTTTTTCAAAGGACATGATGATATCTAGTTCCATTTTCAATCATTATAGTTCCCACCGGTTAATAGGTTTTTGTCAAGTATCGATGATAAAGCGTTTTTAGACATTTTTAATCTACAATAAAGAATCATATACCAAACATAAGCAAACATATAATAATAATTTAGTAAGATAACACAATCATGTAAAAATATACAAATGCGTTTATGTGTCACAACCTTGAAAATATCACAACCTTACAACGATAATTCCCAACTCAGAATTCAACAAGCTCCTAAGACAGTCATGCCAAATTCAATTAGAAACACGGATCCCCTCTTGATTAATATATGCCATCCAGGACCCATATGATCTAGCATATATTTTCCTAGAGATTATCTACATAAAGCTGTTTTAATTAGATAACTTCTCTATTGGGTTATTTGAATTAAAACTGAGACTTTATCCTATAGAATCTTAGGTGGAAAATAAAAGATTCGCTGATATTTTTTCGACAGTTCGGCATGCCGATCCTCAAGTTTGACCTACCGATGGGGCAAGTTTGGCATGCCGATGCGCGAAAAAAAGATCACACGTTTTCATGCAGATTTCATCAGATATTGATCCGAATTTGATTCTGATTCAAATTTTTAAGACCTTATCTGATAAGGACTGACCCTAGACCCAACCTCTATAAATAGGGAGTAAGTCTTATAAGTTATTTAGATCAATTGAGAGATTAAGAGTGATACTCTGCTAGTGAGAATCTAAAACTCTCTAAGAGCTCTTGTTCACAAATCACGAACATTAGCTTTGGGTTTTCTCAATTGGTTGGAAGGAGAGTCACTGGAGGAAGAGCTGTACGTGTGAGCTCACACTCACTTCGATTGTGGATAGAGAATAGCAAAAAAGACCAGTTGGTTGAGGCTCTTATGGAACGTTACTTCTCTTCATTGATTGCGGGAGTTCTTCGGCATTCAAAGGTTAGTAAGATCTAGTTAATTTATGCATATAGCATGTCAAACTTGTGTTTTTAAAAATACTCTTATATAAAATTTTTAAAATTCCGCTGCGTACTATTTTTCTAACAATATCCATTTTTAATGTCCAAGTATTATCTATGTTAGCCTTAAAATTAAAATTAAAAACTAAAAACTATAGACATGCTTAGTAAAGTATCTCTATTTTTCATTATACATCTTTACAATAATTTTATATATAGTTTACCAAATACTTACAATTTTGCTTCTGGTGTTCACAACAGCTTTAAGCATAATTGACCAAACATGTACCTGCTACGAGTCCATAACAAAACATAGAAAAAGGACAACACAACGAAAGCAACCACACAACACAACAATACCAAACTATCCTATTGCCATTTTCGTGTGGTTTTTTCAACTTTCCACATGAGGTTACAAGTATTATGAACTTTGTAATCACCGTGGGATTCATTAAATACATTTTGGAAAAACATTGATTATATTTAAAATAGAATGCAAATATTTTTTGCATTATTTGTGGTCCCTCCATGAAATAAGTTAATGACTAAAATAGGACATTTTAAATATTTTGCATTACCTGAAGAAAGAAAGGACTAAAACTAAAACAAAAAAACAAAAAAAAGATTCAAAGACCAAAACGAGATTTTTTAAAAGTAAGATTGAGGATAAACTTCAAACACTATTCATGAGATTAACGCAAAAAATTAATAGTACAATCTTTGATAGAAGTGAGTACATAGCATATTTTGTTGTTCATGTAATAAATATCATATTTTAAATTTTCTGTTTTTTTTTTATTCTCAAAATTTTTAAAAATATTTTTATACGTTTTTCGAAGCAAAAATTTTAAAAATACTCACAACATAACTCTTAAAAAATTCTTATTTTTTAAAATAAAAATATTTTTACCTATTTTAAAATCAATACTAAATCCCATAGTATTCCATTTTTATCTTCTCGAACGTGGATTTTCTTTTACTTCCCCTCTTTTGTTTTTCACCGTCTCCCCCCTCGTCCTTCTCGTCTCTTTCTGCTTTTATTTTTATTTTTATATTTTCTTCTAAAAGTCTCTCTCTCCCTCTACTGCCTTCTCTCTCTCCCTCTACTGCCTTCTCTCTCTCCCCCCCTCCATTGGCAACAGTCTAGCCGACTTTAATCGGTGGTCAAGCTCTACGCCGAGTCGCGTTTGTGATTTAGCGTTGATGAGTCGACAAGAGGCTATCGACAATCAAGGTTCTTTGCGCTTGTTTAATTCTGTGGTATTATTATTTTCATGGTTGATCTTCTTTGACAGTGGTAATCGCACGTTCAGGGGCTCTTTGGGATTGGGCAGCGACGATGGCTGCGAGTAGGCATGGAGAGAGAAACGAAGGCGACTGAGAGAGAGGTGAGGACAACTACAAGAGAAACGACCGGAGAGAGGAAAGATTTCATGGGGGAAAAAAGTAGAGGAAAGATGAGGATAGAAACGTAAAAACACAAACTTTTCTAAGTGAAAAATGATAAATTTATCGCTAACAGAACCCTCTGGTTCCAATCGTTATAGTAAAAGCTTTAAGCACAAACAGTGAAAGGCAAAATACATTTACAATATAAAGCCTTCTAAAGCTTTAATGTTTTGAACCATTTTAAGTGTGTTTAAAAAATCTGTTAGAACTTAAAGTTAAAATTTAAAAATTATAATATATAAAAGCTTTATATTATGATAAGCTTTTGTTTTTTATTATAACATATAAAAATTTTTTATTGTAGCAAACCAAACTCGGTTTTTTTAATATGCTTTCTAAACTAAGCTTTAGTTTGAACTCTACTCTCAAAATACCCAATCAAAATGTTGTTATATATACTATAATAACTCCTATTGGATATCGACGCATGAGCACTCCAGATACATTAGACATGATAGATAAACCCAAAAAAAAGGAAAAAAAAAAATTCTACATATCCAAATTACAATTAAAACGAGCAAAAATCTCAACAACTGGTTAATTTACTTTGTGTGGTTGGTGAACCGGTAAAAAAGATGTGAAACTTGACCAGTTCTCTTCGGTTTCCATAGGAGGCTGGGAGAACAGCGTGTGTGTATATATATATATAATGGAGGGGCACAGCTATGTTTAATACAAGGGACTAAACTCTTTTAATTGCATTCATTTGTTACCCTGCGAATTAGTAAGCAATACAACATGTGTGCACAAGAACAATGCAATTGATAACCCCTGGCCCTCATGAAATTACAACTGCAAATACAGGCATGCTGCTTTCCCAGGTCAAAATGAGACCCCAAGTATGAACGAACCTTAAACTTTATCTAAATCATAGCTTTGCAGGATTTTTCTTTTTTCTTTTTTCTTTTTAAGCGACAGAAGTGCTTGAGCGAGCTATCCTCTGAGCTTCTTCTAAGTCCTTCAGAAACCTACAATTGCATGGCAAATCATTTTTGAGACAAAGCATATGGTTGTGAGAATACAACACGGTTACATTATCTTCCGCCGTCTACAATTCCTCTGAATATCGGCATACAAATGAACTTATCCAATAAGAGTATCTCTTTACAACTCGTGGACTACATATTTTTGTTTCTTAGGCTGTTTGGGAACATAGTTTAATACCAAAGTTGGTTTGACATTTAAATTCCGTGAGAAAAAACACTGCTTAAACCATAAATTTCATGGTTTGAGCTTCCCAAAGCAACCTAAAATTTTTTTTAGGATGCAAATGTATGTGTTCGAATATTCACTGCCTACTGACTGCAAACTTCCGTTCTTTGGTCCACCTTATGAGAAGGCTTCATTGTAGACATTTTGAAATTTGTTCAAGAACCAAAGTTAATGTATGCATATGCAGATGCAGAAGCAAACTGAATACGCATAAATGTTCAGCCAAAGATAAAAAGGCAAACACAATGAATTTCATTGTAGTACTTATCGGGCGAGGGGCCGAGTTAAACTTGCTGCAAGTAATTTGAATGAATATAACAGTGACACTTAAATGCATACCTCTTGGAATTGAGAACCACAGAACCGCCAAGTACAAAACGAGTTCCAGAATTGGTGGCGTTTTGTAAGGCAACACAACGAGATTCCTCATATGTTGTCCCACCAACAATGAAAATGACCACTTCCTGCGGCCTGCTTAAAGGAGCACACATCGTTCAAATTAGTATGCAAATCACGTATGGCTTTCTTTTTCTTCGATTAATAATATGCACAGCCTTTTAATCCTCGTGTCCAAGGTACCAAATGCACTTACAAAAATAATAGTAAAGATGAAAGGCTTCAGGAACTTAGTTTGGTGAGTTAATAATAAGAGTGTAATCTATTATGAAGTTTCTCATTGCTGTACAAGATAAAGTGAATAACAATTTTTTTACCTTAGAAGCATCCTATAGAAAAGCAAGAAAACATTTTAAAACAGAAATCATCCACTCAACGAATTGCAACTAGAGGAGAGATTGTGAGAGAGAGAGAGAGAGAGAGAGAGAGAGAGAGAGAGAGACACACACACACACACACACACATGTTCAGGACAAAAGTTGGCATAGCAACAAACCTGCCCTGTTGAAAATGATTTCCAATATATGGATAATCCACATCTCTAAGACGTCCTTTAGTAATGCTTTCCATGGTTTGAAATAGAAGAGGCTGATGTTGTGTGTAAACATTCTCAACCCCCTACAATGCAAGTCCAACAACAATCCATAAGCACCCAAAACCAAAAACCCAAAGCAAAAAGTATAATTTTCAAGGACATACCTTTAGTCCACGAGCCATGTTACGAGCAATATTCAGAAAATCACGATTGCCATAAAGATCCCCAGTTCGTTTATCAACACCTGCTTGCTTCAAGAGGAACTGGACAAGCTGTAAACCGCAAGAGTAATTTTAGCAAAAACCAGTGAATTTCTCGCAAACTAGTTTGCTCCTCTGATTGAGGCTCTAGAAAAGAGTTCAATCTCCGAGAAACTGAACATGAAAAAATAACAAAAAAGAGTAGTATCATGTAAGTAAAAGAACCCAAAATTGTTGCCAGCAAAATTATATTACCCCTGGTTTGTACTTAGGAGACCGAGAAGCCAATTTATTAAAAAGTTGCATCAGTTGAACAGGGCTCTCCTTTTCATAGCGCAATGCATACAGCATCACAAGGCGCAAGCGATCAATATCAGATATATTTTCATTGTTCAAAAGATTTGTCACTGCCTACAAAGAACATTTAGGGAAAGAAAAGGTCAGCGCTCCATACTCATTCTTTTTGCTTCTTAATTTGGTTTCAAGATGACACCAAATTTCACAGGTATTTGTATTACAGTCAGCCAATAACAGCGACAGAACAGTAAATTCTAGATTTTGAAACGATAAATATAGGATTGTTAAGGTACTTTCCACAGACAAGAAACTCGAAAATAACATAGTAGATGCAACGTGGAAAGTTAGTCCAAACTAAATATATAAGTATCCGTTACTAAATATACGGAGTAAATATTTCTCATATTCGAATTAATTTAATGAATGCATTTTGCCTAAATTGACTGCCTATTAATGCACTTCCCTTTCTGTAATATGTTGTGGCTGAGAAAACTACAAGTATTTGGGCTGAGTTGGGTGGTGCCTTTGAGTTGTGCAGATGTGTTTGTCTCTTCTTCATTTATTGGTTCCAATAAGAAAGGGAGAAGATTTGGAACTTTGCTATTCTGGGTCTATGTTGGGCATTCTGGTTAGAATGAAATAAAGAGGATTTTTGAAGACCATAATTGTCCGGAAAGTGAACTTTGGGAGCAACTTAAGTTTTGGGTTGCCGTATCCTGTATGTTTGTCTGAGGGCGACGATTTTGTAAATTCAATTTGTCAAATTTGGTTAGGGATAGAAAAATTCTGATGTTGTTATTTCTTTCGCTTTAGTTGGAGGACTCCAAGTTGTCCTTGCTGGTGCTCTCTGTACCTCATGAGTTTTCTAATCAAGTTTTGTTTCTTTTCAAAAAAAAAAAAAAAAAAAAAAAAGAAAGAAAGAAAAAGAAAAAGAAAGAAAAAGAACGCTCAAATCGAGTAGACGAAAACTTAATTTACACATAGCACTCAAGTAGGTACTCTTTCAATGCTTCCTTATTTCCTAGCGACAATGACAGCTCGTAAGATATAACGGTCGTGTGTGGATAAACGAGACTGGTGAGAAGGAAACCCATACATGGGACTGCATTACAGTTTCGCAGGCCCTTTTTAGTGAATTCAGACAAAGAAAATGCATGAAAGAACATCTTTACCACACAAAGTTCTTGAATTATATATTGGTTTCATACTAAAAATGTTATTCAAAGAGAGAAAGGAGGCAACGAAGATAAAAAGCAGGAGCAAAATAATTTTTACAGTACCTCAAAAGCAGCCACTTGTCCACCGTTGCAAGCCAATTCCTGTTCCGTTTGTGAAACTAACATGAGTTTTCTCTCTTCAACTATCTTACTCATTTCTGTGACCAATGTTACATGCTTTGAAACATTGCCATGCATTTTCCTGTACTCAGGGTAGTTGTCAACAAATTTGGCCATGTCCTCTGCAAAAAGCTTAAGGATTTAATTACAACACCTAATAAATTGCCCGTTTTCAAAACTTTCGCATACAGACCTATGGTCTGGATGTTCTGGTTGCTTTTTGCAGCTTGTTGAAATTCATCCACCAACCGTTTAATGTTCATTCCAATATCTCCAAAGTTCTCATACATGTTAGATTTGAAAAATGAATCTTGTTCTGATGAGAGCACAACCTCCTACAAGCACAAAAGGAGCAAAGAAAACACATTAGCAAATCAAATAACATGAGACATAAGTGAAGGACTGAGGATGGGAGGAACCATAACACCAAAACCTGTTGATCATTTGGAAATTTCCCCAAGCTACTTAAGTCCACTTTATTATCTTCAATACCAAGCAATTCATGAACCATGGCCTACAATGTGTAGCATAACAAATGAGCTTGACTTGGTATTCAATCAAATAGTCATCACATTTTTCTAGTAGAAAAAAAAATAAAGAGGAAATCCAAAGAGATGTGCCAGTAGTGACACACAAATCACAATCAGAATTACCTGATAAGTCCACTGATTCAGCAATGGAGTTACAGGGTCATCTCTCCTATCAAGTACCAGTAACAATGGAGAAATTTCTGTCCTTCTGAAATCAAAAAGACCACTTTCCTGCTGATACATTAGCTTCTGTTACATCCCAAAATACATCATCAGTTTTTACCCCAAAATTTCAGCGAAAGATTTGAAGGCTATCAAGTTTGCATTAAGAGGGCATTATCATATAAATTATTAAAAAACACAATTAGAATTCTATCCAAAGTCTGGAGAAAGTATGTTTAATCCTGTAGCCTTAACACTGAAAACTCATATCCAAAGCAGTTTACAGACATTCATAAGCAAGTTAATATGTCGATCTAAAACTCTCTCATTTCACAATTATACTTACGGATGTTTCCTGTGCAATCCTTTTGGCAACATCAGATGTCCTTTGATATCGAATAACGGGCCTTCGTTTCATTGCCAGAAAAACAGCTGCAATACCATCAACAACTCGGTCACAGAAATGCTGCAAATTTCCAGGATCTACAACTGCTGGGAGCATATATGTATGATTTGATGGAATATTCAGAGTGAAATGGTAAGGATCAACAGAAACAAAATCTGCATAGAACTCCTGCATAACAAAAGAACCATAATTGTGCAGAGCATCAATACCTGAAACATCACCCTACATATATGGGGTGATATAAACTAATCTTCATATTCACCTCTAAAATTCTAAAGTCAAGTAGTCAACTAATATTTGAAATCAACTTAAATAAAAGCTTTTATAAAACAGAAATAAAAGAGAAAACCACAACTAAATATGACTGGACATCAATAATTCAATATAGCATCGAGTATAAAATGAAATATTATCCAGTCATAGATCAGAAGAAAAGGATAATAAAGATTCAGTTTAAAGAAGAAACAGTTCCCAGAACTCATGATACTACATTCTAGCATTGGATTTTCTTTCCTGTATTTTTTTTTTCTTGCAGGCACATTGTTAGATGTCAGCCAACTATAAACATAAATTTTCAAGCGAACCACCAGTAGACATAAACGACCAAGATGCAAAACAATTAATCTGCCAAATAGCCGAAGAGATGTTACCTGAACTTGCTGGACAACTTCTAGTTCATCTGAATCAGCTAAGATATGAATTTGTGTATCCTTCAAGATGTTGGAGAAAACTGTAAATCCAATATGACATAAGAAGTGATTCAAGCAATTAGTAACTGTTGCTACCAAAATGTCCTAATTGTTGAGGATAACTTCCAAGGCAATACAATGCACCTGGATTCTTATGTTTCAAGCGAAATTAGAAACTCACATAGATGGTACTCTCCAAATCTAGGTTTAGCCAATTGACGCCGCAGATGCTGGACATTCTCTGAGGTGGGTCGAAGGAAGTAAACAGCTTTGAGATGGGACATCGACTCCCTTGACATTGAAGTTGATTCTATTAATTCTACCAAGAATACCTCTTTCTGAAGAAGCTCAGACTGGGAATACACTACACTCACTATACTCACCTGCATCTCATTTAGAAGATTGTTTTCTCAATGATCAAAACCAATGTTTTCCAACGGCCTACTTTATTCCAAATTCAATCCTACAGGGCTACAATATTTATAAAACATAAGGTTTGCCATGTTATACTGGAGGAAAAAAAAAAGAGAAAAAAGTACTAAGCAACACAGCGCATAAGCACAGGATAAAACTGCTCACTCTTCATGTTCTCAATTTACATCAGTATTCGCACTATTTCGTTCTGTAGACCAATAAAAAATAAATAGAAGAAACCATTGCAAAATTAGCTAGTCCTCATCCTATAAACATGAAGAGGATAACACATATAGGGAGAAGGACCCTTTTTCTTTTTCCCTAGAACTAACCCCTGGTAACATGTTGCGAAAAAGTTCAGTTTTACGAAACAAGTAAATCTATTCTATACCCTAAGTCACAGCGAATGAATCAAACTGAGAAAAATCATAAAGCTTAGCTTAACAAGGACTCCTTTGAACAAATTCACAAAATTAAACAAAATCTTCCATTATATTCTCCACTATAATTGCTCAGAATTCAAAACAGATGTTCAGAATCTGAAATCGCATTGCAGCCCGGAACTTATTCAACAAAAATATCAGAGCCTAATACCACCAAATTGAGCAGGAAAAAAATGGAAAAAACAGAAAGAAATCTTGAGAAATTTCTGGATACTAGGTTGAATCACCATCGCCAAAAATGAAGTGATTGACATGAAAAACAAAGAAATGGAAATGAAAAAGGATCGTATCGTATGAATATGAATATGAATACGATCTTACGGTGTGAGAATCGAGAATGAGAACTTTCATGCCGGAGATGTCCTGAAGCATCCGGTTGATGTAATCGCGGGCAGCCGAAACCAGCACCATTTTACTTTATTTTATTTTATTTGCGGATCTACGATTGTGAAATTGAGATCGAAAGGCAATGATTTTGGTTGTGGAATTTCCTTCGAGAGAGAGAGCCTGGCGAGAAACGGAGGAGGTAACAGATTCAGATCCGCCAACGACGAGTCGCAACAAGGACGGAATAAGCAAAGAAAGGACCCACCATCGTCGTCCTAGTTTTACTCTTCCACCGACTGATGTCTATACTCCTTTTCCTTTTTCCTTGGGCTCGTTTTGCAAGGGGGATAAAATTAAAAGTTAAAATCAATTCATTACAGCGTCAAGTGGGAGAGTTTTAGGGCGCTTTTGGTTCAAGTATTTAAATAAAATATTTAAATAAAAATTTAAATTTTTGTAAAAAAAATAATGTAACAAAATAATTCGAATCGTAATTCGAGTATCGAAACAAACATGCTCTTAAACTATAAGAGTTATAATTATATAGTTGAAACAATATTATCAAACATTTTTCTCTTTTTACTTTTTTTTAGCCCTTAAAGAAATTAGGGTGGTTCTATTTTAACCCTTGGCACTTTAAATGGTATAAATTTGATGATAAAGTTTTAGGTGTGCATCAATAGTTCTTTTGTCTTCTAAATATTAAACTTCTCACAATTCATGTAAATGAAATGAACATGATATAACGGTGACAAGAAATGCAAGACAAAGTTGCCTAGACTGTTTTGCATTTAAGATTGAAATTAACACAATTAACCTAAACTTGGACATTAATGAAGTCCTTCCAAATCATGGATCTCCCTTCTCGTAAGTGAAAGAGGTGTTTTTTTTTAAATGATTTTACTTGTTAAGTACATATCAGCTATATCCCATGTGAACGGATTATTTGGAAGTTTAACACGGGACATAAAGGGACAATTCTCATCACATATTGAGAATTTGAGTTAAAGCTTTTGTTTGGCATCGATGTTTAGAACAACGGCTCCAACCATGTTTTAAATTAATATTGGTTTTAAATCACAGTGTAATGCTCTCTGTAGCTACAATGTGTAAACCAATATTAGTTCTAACTAACGGTTTTAAGTTATAGTGTAATGCTCCATTTTGTTTTGTAGGTTAACTCAACTCTTTAGATTCATACTTTTGGATTGGACTTCGATATGTGTTTGGTGGCATTAATATTTGAATCTTAATTCAAATCTTAATTGAGTTTCGAGTGTAAAATTCAAGTTTTGGCCCCTTTACAAGATTTGAATTCAAATGTTGTAGTATAAGATTTACCTTTTTTTTTAGATTTTCTCTCTCTTAAACTGAGGAGAGCATCTGTGGAATCTTGTAATTACTGTTTCTTGTTTTAGGGCATTGACTCGAGGTCACATCCATGTTCAAAGGACAGATTCAGCTCCGTCTCAGAGGAAAAAATGTCATAACTTTTTCATTAGATAACCGAATGAGACATTTCTTCTTTTTATTGTATTCACGATGAAGAGAGAAATAAATCAATATGCATACTGCATTTTTTAATATCATAAACATTAAGATTTTGTTAAATTTTTTAGTTATTCAATTTTTTTTAATTATCTATCCAAACATAAATTTTAATTTTACTCTATATTCATATTAATACTTTTAACTATGCATCTAAACATGAATTTGGATAATAGTTCAAATCACATAATTTAAAACACATAACTCAAATCAAAATATCTCGAATCAATACAATTTGAATCCGTCTACCAAAAGGTAAAAGTTTCAAATTTTTGTCATAACGTCAAGCGCAAAGAGGATGGCTTCCTTTTTCAGTTTCGACATGACATTAGCACATTTGTTATTTGCACTGCATTAACTTGGAGTATCTTGTTTGGTTCCTAAAATTTTAATTTGGATATATTGCATTCTGAACTTTTGTATTATGACAATTTTGGTCTATGATCGTGAAATGGCAACAAAATTTTTTTTCACTGAACAAAGAAATCACACTATAACAAATTCGAGATTATACGACCTTTATTTAACAATCGTTTCTTAAAAACCGTCGTGATAAGAGGAAAAAAGCATGGCAAATTATGCCCGCGAAGATAAAAACTGTCGTATAAGATTAAAACCTTTCACGACAGTTTTTATAAAAACCATCGTGGAAGGTTCCGCATGTTTAAAATTTTTAGTAGCCTGCCTAAATGTAATCTTTCACGACGGTTTTTATAAAAACCATCGTGAAAGTTTGGATGTTTGAAATTTTTAGTATCCCGTTAAATTTAACTTTTCATGATGGTTTTTATAAAAACCGTCGTGGAAGATTCCGCATGTTTAAAATTTTTAGTAGCCCACCATTTAATCTTTCATGACGGTTTTTATAAACACCGTCGTAAAAGGTTTAGATGTTTGAAATTTTTAGTATCCCGCTAAATTTAACCTTTTATGATGGTTTTTATAAAAACTGTTGTAGAAGGTTTCACATGTTTGAAATTTTTAGTAGCCCAACAAAATTTAATATTTCACGATGGTTTTTATAAAAACCGTCGTAGAAGGTTGAAAGGTTAAATTTGGGAGGGCTACTAAAAATTTCAAACATGTAAACCTTCCATGACGGTTTTTATAAAAACCGTCGTATAAGATTAAATTTGTTAGGATGCTAAAAATTTCAAACATGCAGAACCTTCCATGACAGTTTTAATAAAAACCGTTGTGGAAGGCAATAGACCTTTCACGATGAATTTTAGTAAAAACCATTGTGAAATGTTTCGCATGTTTGAAATTTTTAGTATCCTGCCTAAATTTAATCCCGCAGCAACGACATGACCTTCTCTATTTATTCAAAATTTCTCTAACTCAAACCCACTAACTCTTAAACCCTTTCTCTCTCTAACTCTTCCCCCCACGTCGTAGCCACCGATGAACCCAACCCCCATGGCATTCCACCGACTTTGACATTCCTCTGTCACTCTCTCCATGACCCAAACCCCAACAAACCTGATGCCATTAGCCACCGTTCATCCTCATTCCTTGACATTCTACCGACTCCACCATCGTTCGACTAGTCCTTTGTCGTTCCACCGACTCCACCGCCATTGGTAAATTTCAAACCATTAGTTTTAGTTTTAGTGTTATTGTTAGTTCTAAACTTAGTATTATTTGGTTATTTTAGTGTTATTTAGCTTTAGTTTTAGTTTTAATATTAGTTATATTAACTTGTTATTTGCTATTTAGTATGTGTTACTTGTATTTAGTGTTTGAAAGAACTTTGAACAACATTTAGCATTTTGGTGTGAGAATATGTTACTTTCTATGTGTTTGTGATGCCTAAGTATTATTGTGATGCCCACCACATGTTTGATGAAAAGCTTCTATGACTATGTGTTTGTTTTTGTGTTTTAGTTAATTAGTTTTATTTTCATTATTTTTGTTAATTATATTTATTTTTGTTTTTCTTTCTTTACCTCACAATGACAACATGCATGGACTTAGACACCAAAAATCCATCAACTCTTATGCAAGCATGAAAAGAGTACATGACTTTGCAATGTAAATATATATATGATTTTGTAAAAAATTTATAGTTTAATATAATTATGTGATTATGAAATAAAGTCATTGTATTAATGGTGAAAATATGGGACCATTCATCCTGTGGGAAACTAGAAATTTTGGTTATTTTTTTTAGCTTCAAACCAAATTTTTTATGACAGTTTTTAGTGAAAACGGTCGTGAAACAAGAGCCTTACACAATAGTTTTCATAAAAACTGTCGTGTAAGGCATAGCTTATACGACAGTTTTCCTAAAAACCATCGTGTAAACTTAACGTTTCACAACGGTTTTTAGTAAAAACTGTTGTGGCAGCCTCATCCCAAGATCCTAGAACCCCACCAAAATAAGGATTCTATAACCGTAAAAAACCGTCGTGAAAAGTCTCGTTAGGACTACGACGGACGATCACATGACGGTTTTTAAACTGTCATGAAAACATACCACAACGGTTTTAAACCGTCATGTAATCTACAGTTTTTACTAGTGTCATGTGAAATTTGACAGAAACTATTAGACAATATGCAAAATGTTCTCTCTTAAATAAATACAATCCAACACTAAGTAGATTATATGCAAAATATAGACATATTGTTGAGAACTTAGATTTTAGCAATTTTTCTCAAATTTTCTTGAAAATTAAATTATTTATGCAAATATTATTTTGATTTGAATTATATGATTTGAGTTGGTGATTTGAATTGTATCTGAATTGATATTTGGATGTGCATTTAATGTGTTAGTCTGAATAAAGAATAAAATTAGAATTTGTGTTTGGATAGATAGTGAATTTTTTTTTTGATTTATTAACAAATCTAACAAAATCTTAATATTCATCATCCTATGCAATATGTATCTTAATTTATTCATTTCTTTGTTAGGAACATGATGAAAAAAGAATCGTTTCAATCAGATATCAAATTAAGAAGTTATGTTTTTTTTTTTTTGCTCAAATGTAGGAGAAAGAATTTCAGCTTTTACTATAGCAAACATATCTAAATCCAGAGAGTTAAAGGGGAACTTGTTGAATCTAGATTTGATTCTGGAGAAAGAAAGTCGAGAGTAAAAGGGAGAGTTTGAGAAGAAGATTTGGAAGAGAAAATTGTGATTGTATTCTCATTCCCCTGTTTTCTGAATACAATGCTCTTGTTTTATATAGGGCTGACAAAGTCATATTACGTACCGTGTTCGTGTCAACATGTTTACAACACGACACGATTACACTGAACATGAACATGGCATGTTTAATAACAAGTCTTCTATAAATATCTTCTACAAAACTAACAAAATTCATAAAAGAATGCCAAAATTAAAAGGCTTTAAATATTAAAAATATATATAATAATATTAATTATCAAATATTTTAAACTCAAATTTTCCTTCAAATTGGAGAACCATTTTAAAGCCAAAAGGCTTTATGGCAATGCACAGCTTCAAGGAAAACCGAATGCTTTATATAGGGTGGAGTTGAGAGAGACTTCGTGTTTACTTTTGATGTGGGACTTTAGGGAGGTGAAGTAAGACCATAATAAATAAATAAATAAAGCCTATCTTTTAATGTTAAATGCTAATTTAGTGTGGTGGTGGTAAGAGTAATAGAGTGCCCCTTAGGTGCAAGGTTCAATTCCTTGCACCTGCAAAATTTAATTTAATTTTTTTTTAGCTTAAACGTGCTATATGTTGGAAACAAAATGCGCAGCGGAATTTTAAAATTTTTTATCAGAGTAATTTTTTAAAACACAAGTTTGACATATTATATGTATAAATTGGATAGATCTTACTAACCTCTGTGTGCCGAAGAACCTCCGCAACCTATGTAGAGAAGTAACATTCGAAAAGAGCCTCAACCAACTGGTCTTCTTTGCTATTCTCTATCCACAACTAGAGTGAGTGTGGGCTCACACGTATAGCTCTTCCATCGATGACTCTCCTTCCAACCAATAGAGAGAACCCAAAGCTAGTGTTTGTGATTTGTGAACAAAAGCTCTCAGGGAGTTTTTAGATGCTCACTAGAAGAGTATCACTCTTAATCTCTCAATTGATCTGAGTAAATCATGAGACTCACTCCCTTTATATAGCTATTGGTCCTGGGGTCAGTCCTTATCAGATTAGGTCTCAAAAACTTAAAACAGAATCAAGTTCGGATCAATATCTAATAAGATCTACGTGAAAACGCGTAATCTTATCTCTCACTGATCAGCATGCCGAACAGGCCCCATCGACAGGCTGAACATGTCATCTGGCAGGCCGAACTCTGGAGAAAAAATCTCCGCGAATCTTTTATTTTCCACCCGAGATTCTAAAGGATAAAGTCTCAGTTTTGATTCAAATAACCCAATAGAGAAGTTATCTAATCAAAACAAACTTTATCAAGATAATCTCTAAGAAAATAAATCAATTCACAATAATTATACAAGTTTATCTTGATCTAATTTGTCTAAAATTAAAACAACCGATAAACAGACAAGAATTATCTGTTCGCAGTAATTCAACAAGTTTATCTTGAACTAATTTCTTACAAAATTAATTCAACCGATAAACAGACATGAATTACTTAATTCTTCCAAATTTTAAACCAATCTGATAAATTCGATATAAGTCACCAATTATTGAAAAAGCACGCCGTGTCGTTACAGGATTTTGTGAGCCAGCAAAGGGGACCAAAATGGACCTATAAAGTTCAAGCTCATGATAATTATGAAACCCAATATCCCAGATATGCATTTCACAATTATCAACTCTAACGCTACTCCACTAAAAGCTTGGAGCTACATTCTCGAACTTTATAGAATTACGAAGCTCGTGTAGCTAAGTCTCCATGACATATCATAGTGTATCGTATCCCCATATGATCATCCATAATCGGCTTAAGGACAAGTTCTGTCTTACCTTTCGGATTATTTTTATCTTACGCTCCATTGGCTCACCATTAGAATGTTAGACATGTATGCCCTAAGGAGTAAAAATGTAATACGTTTTTGGAGACATTTTTATCAATAAAGAATTTATTCATTTATATATACCAAATCTTGTCCTCTTTATGTTTATATTTGTTGAATGTATGATAAGCAAACAGTAGTCTAAGACTGTCAGTCTAAGCCTTAAGAATTGGACATATGATGGACTGATTATGCGGAAGACACGATTCTTAAGGTGACGGTCTAAAACATATGATCCGCAATCGAAGGAATAAAGTTGGGCACTTTATTCATGTAAAGATTGTTATGTTGTCTATATCCCTTTTGGGAGATGGTTTGTCTTGACCATCGGAGTTGGACTCCGTGAATAGAAACATTGGCATGTTGTCATGGTGACGATGTGTTGGATTGGGACATAAAGTGAATTGATTTGGATTAATAATTCTATCTTAGCAAATCGATTCACTTTAGACAGTCATTTGTATTGTATCTTAATCTTGAGATGAATAATGGGCCCGTTGTCTCGACTTGTGTCTTTTGATGTGCCAAAGGGTGACACCCACATCTCAATAGTAGTATGCATACCGGTACGTTGGAGACATGACTCTTGATAGTGTAGACTTGTTATTCATAGATATGGAATCCATAGCTCCTCTTTAGGAGTAATGATATCCTCTTATATGCGTTGTCCTGTAATTGGAAAACTGGAGCGCTTAACCATTTGGATACATAGGTGTAACCGAATGGTATGCTATCTTTGGATGGTAAGTTTTCTAATAGTGAGACAATGAAACGTAAGATAAAAATAATCAGGAAGGTAAGACAGAACTTGTCCTTAAGCCGATTATGGGGATGCGATACACTATGATATGTCTTGGAGACTTAGCTACACGAGCTTCGTAATTCTATAAAGTTCGAGAGTACAGCTCCAAGCTTTTAGTAGAGTAGTGTTGGAGTTGATAATTGTGAAATGTATATCTGGGATATTGGGTTTCATAATTATCATGAGCTTGAACTTTATAGGTCCATTTTGGTCCCCTTTGCTAGCTCACAAAGTCCTGTAACGACACAACGTGCTTTTCCAATAATTGGTGACTTATATCGAATTTATCAGATTGGTTTAAAATTTGTAAGAATCAAATAATTCATGTCTGTTTATCGGTTGAATTAATTTTGTAAGAAATTAGTTCAAGATAAACTTGTTGAATTATTGCGATCAGATAATTCTTGTCTGTTTATCGGTTGTTTTAATTTTGGACAAATTAGAACAAGATAAACTTGTAGAATTATTGTGAATTGATTTATTTTCTTAGAGATTATCTTGATAAAGTTTGTTTTGATCAGATAACTTCTCTATTGGGTTATTTGAATCAAAACCGAGACTTTATCGTTTAGAATCTCGGGTGGAAAATAAAAGATTCATGGAGACTTTTTCTCCAAAGTTCGGCCTGCCGAATGACGTGTTCGGCCTGCCGATCAGCGAGAGATAAGATTATGCGTTTTCACGCAGATCTTATCAGATATTGATCCGAACTTGATTCTATTTCGAGTTTTTGAGACCTAATCTGGTATGGACTGACCCCAGGAGCAATAGCTATAAAAGGGAGTGAGTCTCATGATTTACTCAGATCAAATTAAGAGATTAAGAGTAATACTCTTCTATTGAGCATCTGAAAACTCCCTGAGAGCTTTTGTTCACAAATGACGAGCACTAACTTTGGGTTCTCTCTATTGGTTGGAAGGAGAGTCACCGGTGGAAGAGTTGTACGTGTGAGCCCACACTCACTCCGGTTGTGGATAGAGAATAGCAAAGAAGACCAGTTGATTGAGGCTCTTCTGGAACGTTACTTCTCTACACAGGTTGTGGAGGTTCTTCGGCACACTGAGGTTAGTAAGTTCTGTCTAATTTATACATATAACATGTCAAACTTGTGTTTTGAAAATTACTCTGATGAAAAATTTTTAAAAATTCCGCTGCGCACTTTGTTTCCAACAATTGGTATCAGAGCTGAGATTTTTACATAAATTTGCAAGTTTGTGATCATGTTATGTGCATAAATTTTGTGATCTTAATCTCTCCTATGCTTAAATTGAATTTTATAGAGAGATGGCACTCTAGGTTACTATATAATATATATGTTGTCATGGATTATTTGGTTAATGTTTATTAATTAATTATGATTGATTAAATCATTGTTTAATTATTTATTAATTAATTAATACCGGCTATGGTTCGTTAGAGGTTAGAATGTTTATCTAGGTTTTTCATGTAATTAGATGATGGACTATCATCTCCGTCTAGGAATTGTTATTTAATTTTTAATTTGTAAGAATTTTGTAATTAAATAATTATTTGAAGAAGACGGAACGAGAAGTCGGATCTTAAAGATTGATGATGGCACCTCCAGGTATTTCCTGAGTCTCTAATTTTATGTTTTTGAATTGTTGAAAATAAAATTGATGAATTGCATTAAAATTATATTTTTTGGAATGAGGGTTTTCTGCTTGGTCGGGATGCCGGACCTCACAGTTCGGCAGGCCGAAGGTTACAGATCGGCAGGCCAGACGTGTGGTCCGACAGGCCGACAGTGGGGTAGAAATTTGGGTGCTCTGCCAATAGGCCGAACTTGGCAGGCCGAATCTTCATGATCGGCAAGCCGATCACCCAGATCGGCCTGTCGACCGAGAGCTGTCAAGTGTCCAGAAAATGTGCAATTTTTTCGGTGTTGTTTTAATTTTATTTTTGGGACGATTCTGAGAAACATTAAATTTGGATATGACCATAAATATGAAGTATTCGATTCATACGAGATTGAAGACTTGAAGATGGATATTACATGAAGAAGGATACAGCTTGAGGATTCAAGAATGAAGAATCGATAAATGTCTCGATTATTCTCTTGTAATCTTAGTTTTCTATTCTCTAGGGTGGAACAATAATATTACGGTTATTATTATTTTGCTTGTAGCTTTGCTTGATTGCTTTGCTTGTCTGCATTATAATATGATTTACTATGTATATTGATAACATGTCATATAGAATAAGGAGTGCCGCTCGTATTAAAATTGTTCATGCATAATTTTAAAATAAAACCTTGACTTCAAAAGATTGAGTGGGAGAAGGTTTTCGAAGAGAGGACCTAAGGCCTCCATCATTGGTCCATAGGAAGAACATGGTGGTCCCGACCCCTAGGAAGAGATTTCTATCATGTACCAGATTGGATCTCTGAAAGGATAAGGTATTTTAGTATGATTTATAGTTGCACACCCCTAGGTGGTAATTATAAATCATGGATAAAATATTGAAACGGCGGTTATACACTCACGTTAATTTTATTATTAATCTCCCCTAGGAGCTCTGTTAATAAAATTAATGGCCAAAGAAACGATTATTAGTATATGCTGGATCATACGGGTCCTGGATGGCATATATTAATCAGGAGGGGATCCGTGTTCCTAATTGAATTTGATATGACTCCCCTAGGAGCTTGTTGAATTATGAGTTACGAATTATCATTGTAAGGTTGTGATATTTTCAAGGTTTTGACATATAAACACATTTGTATGATTTTACATGATTGTGTTATCTTACTAAATTATTATTATATGTTTGCTTATATTTGGTATATGATTCTTTATTGTAGATTGAAAATGTCTAAAAATGTTTTATCATCGATACTTGACAAAAACCAATTAACCGGTGAGAATTATAACGATTGGAAATGGAACCTGGACATCGTCCTATCCTTTGAGAAACTGAAATATGTACTGACAACCCCTTGTCCTCCTGAGCCTACCGGAGACTCAAGTAATGAGCAATTCCAAGTGTACGACCGCTGGAAAGATGCTAATGATCAGGCCCGCTGCTATGTTATGGCTAGCATGAACAACGTGCTGCAGGCTCAACATCAGGATTATGAGACTACGAAGCAGATCTTGGATAATCTTGAGGACATATTTGGAGGCCAGGCCATAACAAAGCGGCAAGGGGCCCTTCGGAAACTCTTAAACTGTAGACAGAGACCGGGGACATCTGTAAAGGAGCACATGATGTTGGTCATGGGTTACCTCACTGAGGCTCAAACCAATGGAGTCGACATCGATGCTGAAACTTAGATGACTATGGTCTTTGAGACTCTGTCTAAGGAATTTATTCCGTTTAGAGCTACTTTTAATTTAAGCAATAGATGGGATATGACCTTGACAGAACTGATGAAACAGTTACAGGAGTTTGAACTATTGATCAGGGAGTCTCCTGCTGGTGGTGAGGCCAACATGGTAGCTGCTTCTGGTTCTAATCCTAACTCTAGCAATGGAAAGAAGCAGCGGGCTAAGAGTGGGAAGTCTTCTATTCCTGCTGCTACCAAGAGCAAGAAGAAGAAGAAGAAGAACCCAAAGAAGCTTAAGTGCTTCTTTTGTGGTAAGGTCGGGTATATAGAGAAGAATTGTAAGGACTTCCTTTCCAAGGGATGTAGGTTTGATCTTCTATATTTAGAAACTTGTTTGGTTGAGAAATCCAGTGACATCTGGGTCATAGATTCTGGTGTAACTAATCATGTTTGTGTTTCTCTGCAGGGATTCAAAGAAATGAGAAGTCTGCTGTGTGAAGACTTAACGCTTTAAATGGGCGATGGATCCTTTGTATCAGCGGAAGCAGTGGGAGATGTCCATCTTTACTTTGATAATTATTAGAATTTAATTTTGTGAGATTGTTTTTATGTTCCTAAATTTAAAAGGAATTTAATTTATGTATCTTCTTTATTTAAAGACTCCTACATGGTATCTTTTAATGAAAAAATGGTCATTCGTAAAAACAAATCTTTTATCTGTTCTGGATGGATGCAAAATAATCTATATTTTATCAAACCTAAGATGGACTTATTGCTTAATGCTAAGATAAATGATAATGACTCAAAAAGACTTAAAACTTCTCACTCTAATAAGACTTATCTTTGGCATTTGCGCCTTGGCCATATTAACTTGAATAGGATTCAAAGGTTGGTAAGGGATGGACCTTTAAGTCACTTAAAGGTGGAATCTATACCTCAATGTGAGTCTTGTTTGGAGGGTAAAATGACCAAAAGACCATACGGGTCTAAGGGCAATAGGGCCGAAGGGGTTCTAGAACTTGTGCATAGTGATGTTTGCGGGTCGATGAACATCCGAGCATGAGAAGGATATGAGTACTTTGTCACTTTTATTGACGATTACTCAAGATATGGGTATGTGTACCTAATGCACCACAAAAGTGAAACTTATGATAAGTTTAGGGAGTTTCAGGCTGAAGTGGAAAAGCAATTGGGTAGACCCATAAAGGCACTTCGATCTGATCGAGGTGGGAAATACCTTTTTGATGAGTTCTTGGGACACTTGTCAGAGAATGGGATTTTATCCCATTTGACTGCGCCGGGCACTCCGCAGCAGAATGGCGTAGCAGAGAGAAGGAATAGGACTTTGTTGGACATGATTAGGTCCATGATGAGTTATTCATCATTGCCTTTATTCTTTTGGGGATATGCACTACAAACCGCATGTTATCTTTTGAACAATGTGCCTTCAAAATCGGTCCCTAAAACTCCTCACGAGTTATGGACAAGACGGAAGACATCCTTAAACCATATTCGCATATGGGGATGTCCGGCTCATGTCCTGTTTAAGGATCCGAATAAGTTGAAAGCACGTTCGGAAGTTTGCATGTTTGTAGGATATCCAAAAGGGACTAAAGGAGGTTATTTTTATAACCTAAAGAAAAATAAAGTCGTGGTTTTAACTAATGCAACTTTCCTTGGGGAGAGTTACATGGATGACTTTAAACCTCGAAGCAAAGTGGTGCTTGAGGAGTTAAGGGGTGATCCGTTCACTCCGGAGATTCCGAACGAAACCATTTCGATCGGTGTAGAAAAACCAAAAAAACCTGAACAACAACCTCAGGGGCTTTGGCGTAGTGGGAGGATCGGGCGTCAACCTAAAAGGTATATGTTCAATGGGGAGGTCTTTTTGGCTGAACCGGATGAACATGACAGGGATCCTTATACTTATGCAGAAGCCATGGAGGATGTTGATTCAAGACTCTGGACAGAGGCCATGAACATATAGATGAAGTCTATGGAGACTAATCGGGTCTAGGAGCTTGTGGATCTTCCCGAAGGGGTAAAACCCATAGGGTGTAAGTGGATCTACAAGAGGAAAAGGGGAGTGGATGGAAAGGTCGAAACCTTTAAGGCAAGACTGGTAGCTAAGGGTTATATGCAAAAGGAAGGAATTGATTATGAGGAAACCTTTTCGCCTGTAGCCATGCTTAAGTCCATCCGGATTCTCTTTTCCGTAGTTGCCGCTCTCAACTACGAGATTTGGTAGATGGATGTCAAGACGACTTTTTTGAATGGCTATCTTGATGAGTCCATCTATATGGAACAACCAGACGGGTTCAAGGTCGCGGGTTAAGAGGGTAAGGTTTGTAAGCTGCTAAAGTCTATTTATGGACTTAAGCAGGCTTCTCGTTCTTGGAACATAAGATTTGATCAAGTGATCAAGACTTATGGGTTCTCACAAAATGTGAACGAACCATGTGTTTACAAACACATTAAGAATGGGGAGGTGGTTTTTCTATTGCTCTATGTAGATGACATTCTGCTAATTGGCAATGACGTTGGGGCGTTATCATCGGTCAAATTATGGTTGACCAAGCAGTTTGACATGAAGGATTTAGGTGAGGCTAATTTTGTTTTCGGTATCCAGATCTTTCGGGATAGGAAGAACAAAATGATAGCTTTGTCTCAGGCCAGCTACATAGATAAAATTCTCAGGAGGTTTGCAATGCAGGATTAGAACATAAGATTTGATCAAGTGATCAAGACTTATGGGTTCTCACAAAATGTGGACGAACCATGTGTTTACAAACACATTAAGAATGGGAAGGTGGTTTTTCTACTACTCTATGTAGATGACATTCTGCTAATTAGCAATGACGTTGGGGCATTATCATTGGTCAAATTATAGTTGACCAAGCAGTTTGACATGAAGGACTTAGGTGAGGCTAATTTTGTTTTCGGTATCCAGATCTTTCGAGGTAGAAAGAACAAAATGATAGCTTTGTCTCAGGCCGGCTACATAGATAAAATTCTCAGGAGGTTTGCAATGCAGGATTCCAAGAAAGGTGGCCAACCATCTAGGTCTGGAATTACGCTTTCTAAGAAAGACTCTCCAAAGTCTTATGAAGAAAGAGAATACATGAAGAAGGTACCTTATGCTTCGGTAGTGGGTAGTCTCATGTATGCCATGCTTTGCACACAACCGGATATTAGCTATGCGGTCGGGATTGTAAGTCAATTTCAGGCGGATCCAGGACCGAACCATTGGGTTGCGGTAAAGCATATTTTCAAGTACCTGAGAAGGACTCGAGGGTATATGTTTGTGTATTCGGGTGAGGATTTAACTCCTCTAGGATACACTAATTCAAATTTTCAATCCTGTCTGGATTCTAGGAAATTAACTTCGAGGTTTGTGTTTACTCTGGGTGGCGGTGCCATCAGTTGGAGAAGTGCTAAGCAAGATTGCATTTCGGATTCAACGATGGAGGCCGAGTATGTGGCGGCTAGTGATGCTTCGAAAGAAGCAGTGTGGCTTCGCAAGTTCCTTGGGGATCTTGAGGTAGTTCCTGGTATGGATAAAGCGGTATCATTATATTGTGATAACAGTGCTGCGGTAGCTAATGCTAAGGAACCAAGATTTCACAAGAAGAGTAAGCATATTGATCGAAAAGTATCATGTGATAAAGGACTTCGTTGAGGGCAGGCATGTCACAGTGTGCAAGATCGCGTCAGAGGACAATTTAGCTGATCCATTTACAAAGACACTTACTGGGAGAGTCTTCGAGAGGCATGTGGAAGCTATGGGGATGCGAAATTTGTTGTATTTACTCACTTAGTGCAAGTGGGAGATTGTTAGACATGTATGCCCTAAGGAATAAAAATGTAATACATTTTTGGAGACATTTTTATCAATAAAGAATTTATTCATTTATATATACCAAATCTTGTCCTCTTTACGTTCATATTTGTTGAATGTATGATAAGCAAACAGTAGTCTGAGACTATCAGTCTAAGCCTTAAGAATTGGGCATATGATGGACTGATTATGCGGAAGACATGATTCTTAAGGTGACGGTCTAAAACATATGATCTGCAATCGAGGGAATAAAGTTGGGTGCTTTATTCATGTAAAGATTGTTATGTTGTCTATATCCCTTTTGGGAGATGGTTTGTCTTGACCATCGGAGTTGGACTCCGTGAATAGAAATATTGACACGTTGTCATAGGTGACGATGTGTTGGATCGGGACATAATGAATTGATTTGGATTTATAATTCTGTCTCGGCAAATCGATTCACTTTAGAAAGTCATTTGTATTGTATCTTAATCCTGAGATGAATAATGGGCCCGTTGTCTCGACTTGTGTCTTTTGATGTGCCAAAGGGTGACACCTACATCTCAATAGTGGTATACATACCGGTACGTTGGAGGCATGATTCTTGATAGTGTAGACTTGTTATTCATAGATATGGAATCCATAGCTCCTCTTTAGGAGTAATGATATCCTCTTATATGCGTTGTCCTATAATTGAAAAACTGTAGCGCTCAACCATTTGGATACATAGGTGTAACCGAATGGTATACTATCTTTGGATGGTAAGTTTTCTAATGGTGAGACAATGGAACGTAAGATAAAAATAATCGGGAAGGTAAGACAGAACTTGTCCTTAAGCCGATTATGGATGATCATATAGGGATGCGATACACTATGATATGTCATGGAGACTTAGCTACACGAGCTTCGTAATTCTATAAAGTTCGAGAGTGCAACTCCAAGCTTTTAGTGGAGTAGCGTTGGAGTTGATAATTGTGAAATATATATCTGGGATATTGGGTTTCATAATTATCATAAGCTTGAACTTTATAGGTCCATTTTGGTCCCCTTTGCTAGCTCACAAAGTCCTGTAATGACACAGCGTGTTTTTTCAATAATTGGTGACTTATGTCGGATTTATCAGATTGGTTTAAAATTTGTAAGAATCAAATAATTCATGTCTGTTTATCGGTTGAATTAATTTTGTAAGAAATTAGTTCAAGATAAACTTGTTGAATTATTGCGATCAGATAATTCTTGTCTGTTTATCGGTTGTTTTAATTTTGGACAAATTAGAACAAGATAAACTTGTAGAATTATTGTGAATTGATTTATTTTCTTAGAGATTATCTTGATAAAGTTTGTTTTGATCAGATAACTTCTCTATTGGTTTATTTGAATCAAAACTGAGACTATATCCTTTAGAATCTCGGGTGGAAAATAAAAGATTCGCGGAGATTTTTTCTCCGAAGTTCGGCCTGTTGATCAGCGAGAGATAAGATTACACGTTTTCACGTGGATCTTATCAAATATTGATCCAAACTTGATTCTGTTTCGAGTTTTGAGACCTAATCTGATATGGACTCACCCCAGGACCAATAGCTATAAAAAGGGAGTGAGTCTCATGATTTACTCAGATCAATTTAAGAGATTAAGAGTGATACTCTTCTAGTGAGCATCTGAAAAGTCCCTGAGAGCTTTTGTTCACAAATCACGAGCACTAGCTTTGGGTTATCTCTATTGGTTGGAAGGAGAGTTACCGATGGAAGAGCTGTACGTGTGAGCCCACACTCACCCCGGTTGTGGATAGAGAATAGCAAAGAAGACCAGTTGGTTGAGGCTCTTCTAGAACGTTACTTCTCTACACAGGTTGCGGAGGTTCTTCGGCACACTGAGGTTAGTAAGATCTATCTAATTTATACATATAACATGTCAAACTTGTGTTTTGAAAATTACTTTGATGAAAAATTTTTAAAAATTCCGCTGCGCACTTTGTTTCCAACATAGAAAACTTACCATCTAAAGATAGTATACCATTCGGTTACACCTATGTATCCAAATCGTTGAGTGCTTCAGTTTTTCAATTACAGGACAACGCATATAAGAGGATATCATTACTCCTAAAGAGGAGCTATAGATTCCATATCTATGAATAACAAGTCTACGCTCTCAAGAGTCATGCCTCCAATGTACTGGCATGCATACCACTATTGAGATGTGGGTGTCAACCTTTGGTATATCAAAAGACACAAGTCGAGATAACGGGTCCACTATTCATCTCAAGATTAAGATACAATACAAATGACTATCTAAAGTGAATCGATTTGCCGAGACAGAATTATTAATCCAAATCAATTCACTTTATGTCCCAATCCAATACATCGTCACCTATGACAACGTGCCAATGTTTCTATTCACGGAGTCCAACTCCGATAGTCAAGACAAACCATCTCCCATAAGGGATATAGACAACATAACAATCTTTACATGAATAAAGCGCCTAACTTTATTCCCTCGATTGCGGATCATATGTTTTAGACCGTCACCTTAAGAATCGTGTCTTTCGCATAATCAGTCCATCATATGCCCAATTCTTAAGGTTTAGACTGACAATCTCAGACTACTGCTTGCTTATCATACATTCAACGAACATGAACGTAAAGAGGACAAGATTTGGTATATATAAATGAATAAATTCTTTATTGATAAAAATATCTCCAAAAACGTATTACATTTTTACTCCTTAGGGCATACATGTCTAACAATCTCCCACTTGCACTAAGTGAGTAAATACAGCAAATTTTGCATCCCCATAGCTTCCACATGCCTCTCGAAGACTCTCCCAGTAAGTGTCTTTGTAAATGGATCAGCTAAATTGTCCTCTGATGCGATCTTGTATACCGTGACATGTCGGCCCTCAACAAAGTCCTTTATCACATGATACCGCTTTATCCATACCAGGAACTACCTCAAGATCCCTAAGGAACTTGCGGAGCCACACTGCTTCTTTCAAAGCATCACTAGCCGCCACATACTCGGCCTCCATCGTTGAATCCGAAGTGCAATCTTGCTTCGCACTTCTCCAACTGATGGCACCGCCACCCAGAGTAAACACAAACCCTGAGGTCAATTTCCTTGAATCTAGACAGGATTAAAAATCTGAATCAGTGTATCCTAGAGGAGTTAAATCCTCACCCAAATACACAAACATATACCCTCGAGTCCTTCTCAAGTACTTGAAAATATGCTTTACCGCAACCCAATGGTTCGGTCTTGGATCCGCCTGAAATCGACTTACAATCCCGACTGCATAGCTAATATCCGGTTGTGTGCAAAGCATGGCATACATGAGACTACCCACTGTCGAAACATAAGGCACCTTCTTCATGTATTCTCTTTCTTCATAAGACTTTGGAGAGCCTTTCTTAGAAAGAGTAATTCTAGACCTAGATGGTTGCCCACCTTTCTTGGAATCCTAAATTGCAAACCTCCAAAGAATTTCATCTATGTAGCCGGCCTGTGACAAAACTATCAGTTTGTTCTTCCTATCCCGAAAGATCTGGATACCGAGAAAAAATTAGCCTCACCCAAGTCCTTCATGTCAAACTGCTTGGTCAACCATAATTTAACCGATGACAACGCCCCAACGTCATTGTCAATTAGCAGAATGTCATCTACATAGAGTAGTAGAAAAACCACCTTCCCATCCTTAATGTGTTTGTAAACACATGGTTCATCCACGTTTTGTAATAACCCATAAGTCTTGATCACTTGATCAAATCTTATGTTCCAAGAACGAGAAGACTGCTTAAGTCCATAAATTGACTTTAGCAGCTTACAAACCTTACCCTCTTGACCCGCGACCTTGAACCCGTCTGGTTGTTCCATATAAATGGACTCATTAAGATAGCCATTCAGAAAAGCTATCTTGACATCCATCTGCCAAATCTCGTAGTCGAGAGCGGCAGCTATGGACAAGAGAATCCGTATGGACTTAAGCATGGCTACAGGCGAAAATGTTTCCTCATAATTGATTTCTTCTTTTTGCGTATAACCCTTAGCTACCAGTCTAGCCTTAAAGGTTTCGACCTTTCCATCTACTCCTCTTTTCCTCTTGTGAATCCACTTACACCCTATGGGTTTTACCCCTTCCGGAAGATCCACAAGCTCCCAGACTCAATTAGTCTTTATAGACTTCATCTCTATGTTCGTGGCCTCTGTCTAGAGTCTTGAATCAACATCCTCCATAGCTTCTGCATAAGTATAAGGATCCCTGTCATGTTCATCTGGTTCAGCCATGAAGACCTCCCCATTGAACATATACCTCTCAGGTTGACGCCCGATCCTCCCACTACGTCGAAGCCCCTGATATTGTTGTTCAGGTTTGTTTGGTTTTTCTACACTGATCAGAATGGTTTCGTTCGGAACCTCCAGAGTGAACGAATCACCCCTTAACTCCTCAAGCACCACTTTGCTTCGAGGTTTAAAGTCGTCCATGTAACTCTCCTCAAGGAAAGTTGCATTAGTTGAAACCACGACTTTATTTTCCTTTGGGTTATAAAAATAACCCCTTTTAGTCCCTTTTGGATATCCTACAAACATGCAAACTTCCGAACGTACTTTCAACTTATTCGGATCCTTAAATAGGACATGAGCTAGACATCCCCATATGCGAATATGGTTTAAGGATGTCTTCCGTCTTGTCCACAACTCATGAGGAGTTTTAGGGACCGATTTTGAAGGCACATTGTTCAAAAGATAACATGCGGTTTGTAGTGCATATCCCCAAAAGGATAAAGGCAATGATGAATAACTCATCATGTACCTAATCATGTCCAATAAAGTCCTATTCCTTCTCTCTGCTACGCCATTCTGCTGCGGAGTGCCCGGCGCAGTCAAATGGGATAAAATCCCATTCTCTAACAAGTGTCTCAAGCACTCATCAGAAAGGTATTCACCACCTCGATCAGATCGAAGTGCCTTTATAGGTTTACCTAATTGCTTTTCCACTTCAGCTTGAAACTCCCTGAATCTATCATAAGTTTCCCTTTTGTGGTGCATCAGGTACACATACCCATATCTTGAGTAATCGTCAATAAAAGTGACGAAGTACTCATACCCTCCTCGTGCCCGGATGTTCATCTGTCCACAAACATCACTATGCACAAGTTTTAGAACCCCTTCGGCCCTATTGCCCTTAGACTTGTTTGGTCTTTTGGTCATTTTACCCTCCAAACAAGATTCACATTGAGGTATAGATTCCACCTTTAAGTGACTTAAAGGTCCATCCCTTACCACCCTTTGAATCCGATTCAGGTTAATATGGCTAAAGCGCAAATGCCAAAGATAAGTCTTATTAGAGTGAGAAGTTTTAAGTTAAGTCTTTTTGAGTCATTATCATTTATCTTAGCATTAAGCAATAAGTCTTTCTTAGGTTTGATAAAATATAGATTATTTTGCATCCATCCAGAACAGATAAAAGATTTGTTTTTACGAATCACCACTTTTTCATTAAAAGATACCATGTAGGAGTCTATAATAAATAAGATACAGAAATTAAATTCCTTTTCAATTTAGGAACACAAAAACAATCTCGCACAATTAAATTCCTATAATTATCAAAGTAAAGATGGACATCTTCCACTGCTTCCGCTGAGACCAAGGATCCAATGCCCATCTGAAGCGTTAAGTCTTCACGTAGCAGACTTCTCGTTTCTTTGAATCCCTGTAGAGAAACACAAACATGATTAGTTGCACCAGAATCTATGACCCAGATGTCACTGGATTCCTCAACCAAACAAGTTTTTAATTATAGAAGATCATACCTACCTCCCTTGGAAAGGAAGTTCTTGCAATGCTTCTTTATATGCCCGACCTTACCACAGAAGAAGCACTTAAGCTTCTTTGGGTTCTTCTTCTTCTTCTTCTTGCTCTTGGTAGCAGCAGGAATAGAAGACTTCTCGTTCTTGGCCCGTTGCTTCTTTCCATTCCCTGAGTTGGGATTGGAACCAGAAGCAGCTACCATGTTGGCCTCACCACCAGCAGGAGACACCCTGATCAGCAGCTCAAACTCTTGTAACTGTTTCATCAGTTCTGTCAAGGTCATATCCCGTTTATTACTTAAATTAAAAGTAGCTCTAAACAGAATAAATTCCTTAGACAGAGTCCCAAAGACCATAGTCATCTGAGTTTCAGCATCGATGTCGGCTCCATTAGTTTGAGCCTCAGCGAGTTAACCCATGACCAACATCATGTGCTCCTTTACAGATGTCCCCGGTCTCTGTCTACAGTTTAAGAGTTTCCGAAGTACCCCTTGCTGCTTTGTTATGGCCTGGCCTCCAAACATATCCTCAAGATTATCCAAGATCTGCTTCGCAGTCTCATAATCCTGATGTTGAGCCTGCAGCATGTTGTTCATGCTGGCCATTACATAGCAGCGGGCCTGATCATTGAATCTTTCTAGGGGTCATACGTTTGGAATTGCTCATTACTTGAGTCTCCCGTAGGCTCGGGAGGACAAGGGGTTGTCAGTACATATTTCAGTTTCTCAAAGGATAGGACGATGTCCACATTCCGTTTCCAATCGTTATAATTCTCACCGGTTAATTAGTTTTTATCAAGTATCAATGATAAAACGTTTTTAGACATTTTCAATCTACAATAAAGAATCATATACCAAATATAAGCAAACATATAATAATAGTTTAGTAAGATAACACAATCATGTAAAATCATACAAATGTGTTTATGTGTCGAAACCTTGAAAATATCACAACCTTACAATGATAATTCCCAACTCAGAATTCAACAAGCTCCTAGGGGAGTCATGCAAAATTCAATCAGGAACACAGATCTCATCCTGATTAATATATGCCATCCAGGACCCATATGATCTAGCATATACTAATAATCGTTTCTTTGGCCATTAATTTTATTAACAGAGCTCCTAGGGGAGGTTAATAAAAAACTTAACGTGAATGTATATGTGACACCCGTTATTCTCCTAACGGGTATTGAGGTAATTAAATTAATTTTTAATGTATAAAAAAAATTGCTTCATTTAAATTTATTTTATAATATTTATTTTTATATATTTTTAAATTTTCTAAAATTCTCATATATTTATTTAGTATGATTACTAAAAAGCCTTAGAACTTCTAATAAATCTCAAAAATGTCATATTGGCATTATGTGTGTTAAAGTCTTTAGATGAGACATAAGGATATCTTTTCCAACTACTCTTGACCCTCATTTTCTTTATTTCCTCCGTGACATGCTTCAACATGTCTCCTCTATAATTGTTTCTATCACTTCTCTTCAAAGACTTCATCTTTTCTTCCTTTCTCTTCCACGGTTCCCACACTCTTCTTCTTATTTCTTTGCTGAAGCAAAATACTTAGAGAACTTCTTCAAGGCAGCCATAAAAATCAGCCACCATCACCTCCATTTGAGCAAGAATTTCAGTCATACCGAACTAAAGGAACCTGTTTTGAAGCCATTTCAAGCTTCCAACTAACCATAATCCGAGGTTAGAATCTTATGAACAAATTTAGTCTTTTATTTATAAATTTTCTTTTATACTAAAGGATTATTCAAATTTGCGTTCTTAAACCTAAGTATATGTTTGTTGCTATTTTGGAGCATATGTATGAAGTCTAAGTGTATATGCCCTAGACAGAAAATTTATATTGTTAAACTTTGTAATACCTCTATGGGCAGTGGTTATTTCTTGAAATTCTAAGATTAAATTAAAATGAATTTTATGAATTGGTTTGCATATTTGAAAAGTAGCATCCTAGGCTTTCTAACGAGCTATCATAAACCTAAATCGGAGTTGTATTTTATTTTCTAAGAATTATTCAATTTTTGTATTGGAAACTAGTAAATCTGCCAGTTTGTTATGGTATACCAACTACTAACCTGAACCAAGAACCCATCTTTGCTCACCACCTAATTCTTTAATGTCTTGCAACCTTTCCAATATTATCCTTAGTGATTGATGAATCTTATTAGGGACTAAAACATATAGATTACTTGTTCACATTTTATATTGTGTTAAGACAAAAATTGTTTACTGTGGTATTCAAAAGAGATTTATATAAAAGCTTTAATGGCATACTAGTAAGATAGGTTTACACATGATTTATTTATGAATGTAGTTGTATGTTGTGCTTTAGTTTTAATTGTCCTTATGCACGCCTTAGGATCAAGGGAGTATGGAGCTAACGTTAACTGATTCCAGGATTAAAAGATTGTTGATAAGCTTGAAAGGTAGGGATTCTATTACTCATCTTTTGTAAGGTTTTTATAGAATTAAAATTGATTGTTTTGCCGCAATATATATATATCTATGTTGAACTGATATTATATGATTATCACATATGAAACTATGACATGGACTCGTCTTGTATTGTACGGCGAGGAACATAATGAATTGACACATGTTATAAATTGAGAAGCATGGTTAGGAAAACTAACTCTATTGATAATGATTCAATATAGAGAAATTGTGAGACATGAAGAGGGCGACGGTTACGTCCTTGGGCATGAATACCCTAAAAGGTAAAATAGGGGGAAGGCGATGACGCTTCCTTGGGTTGAAAGTCCCAGAACACACTGTACAGGAATCGATTTGGTGAGGACTCGGGGCTTGATGTCCCCTCACCGGAACACCCTTGGAATGTTTATAGGGTGATCAAGTGCGCCCATTTGGGTTTCGATGAGTTGAGTGATACTCAATTTAACATGGATACCTAGGAACAATGATGATTGGTAATATTTGTATAAATGTGTAATTATGACACTTGGTAATGATTAACTACGGTATCCATAAGATGTGATCATAATAAACCTCATAATCTGGAATATGATGTAACCTACTAACCATGCAGATTTTAATGTGGTAATGATAAAAACCTAAAGGTGAGTAATGGCTTTCTCTACTGAGCATAGTGTTGCTCATTCCCTTATGTTTATATCTTTTCAGGACTCACTAAGTGTGAGGTGGCTACGAGAAATATAGTTGAGGAAGTGATGTAACTATATTACATTGGGACTGCTCAATTGTAAAGAATGTTCTTCATGATAATGTAAGCATCAATTGTTACTTTCTGTGACTGTATTACAATGTGTTGAGGGTTAAAATGATGATGACAACAGTTTATATTATTAAATTTAAGGTGCTACATTAAAACTGTGGTTTATTTGTCGTTTATATTTTTATTTTTGAGTTGAGAGTTTTCATTTAAGTCCCGGGCAAATTTTATTTTTAAGGTTTTACTTTTATTATTTATTTTTATTTTATCTCATTAAAAACTGTTAACCCCCATATAGGGGCGTTACAGAATTTTTGGTATCAGAGCCTAGGTTCGGTTAACCTAGGGAGTGTAGCACCACTTTAAAAAAATATATTTTTGAGATGGTTTTGAAGCTGAATTTTCAGTGTCATCATCAAAATGAACCTTCACATTGATTTATACAGTTTAGAAGGATGTAACATGGAAAGGCCATAGAATGAAAATACTAATGGTTATATGAGTACAATAATTATATAGAAGGAAAGTATTAATAGTTATGAGGGAATGATAATTATATGAAATGAGTTTATAAGTAGAATGCTTATGAGAGATTCGTATAATATTTGGATCTCTAAGCATATTTAATTCGTATAAACGATGAGAAATTCGTATAGATACGAGGATTTAAGAGCCTTTTGTCTCGTGAAAAAAATAAGAAATATAAGGCTTGATTTATTGATTTTAAAGTTTGGCATAGATATGCCAAATTTTTCGTAATTGATTCAAACCTAAGTAATGATTATGTGTGGATTCGATGGAGCACATAAGTGTCAATGTCTTTTCTTAAAAGTTCTATATATTCGAGGAATATGATATAAGTTGGGAATCATGGTATTGAATCTTGAGAGAGATAAATGTTAGACTTTTGGTCTGTTGAGACTGTGTAAAGTCTAGAATGCATGAATCTCAAAATTGAAATATTTTGTTACGTAAATTGTATTTAAGTGTATCAGTGAATCTTTATATATAGATGCAATAGAAAAATAATCAATAGGAGTTTCCTTAAGTAAATCATAATACTTAAGGCACTTATAATAATTTTGGATAATTACGATAAAATGTTTAAGTTTTAGATGTTTAGATGTGAATCTTTTGGTTACTTAAGGTTTTGTTATATGAGGAAATTATATATTGTATAAGTAGAATTGTGGGGATTGTAGATGTTCTTAAGTAGTAACATCAAGTGTCTTTGTTCGTTGATATGGTCTACGTTGAAAGACGTAAATCGTATTGATTTCAAGGTTAGTCACATTCTAAACCCTTGGTAGTAATGATGATGAATCCATTGATAGATGTTGAGTATTAGGAATAACATATGGGTGTATGTATTGTTCAATAAGGTTTTGATTAAAACAAAATTATTTGAGTTGCTGGATCATTCAGGAAGATCCTTGTTGTCGTTAAATTAGATTTGTTGTTTATAGTTAACTTTATCTATAGTGGGCTTTGAATTGGGTTTAAGATTCATACGAATTGGTTTTCAATTTTATGTTTGTTATTTAACTCGTTCTAAATGTGTTAAGGCCCGAAACAACCTGACCATTTTCAACTAAGAACATTTGGGCCTAGTTCAAATCTTAAATCAGTTTGATTCACACTGTCTCTCCCACGTGGTCTCTATACGTGTCATATACAGTGGTTTAATTATTGTTTACATATACGTTTACTGTGCATAAGAGCTTATTTCTCCGAGTTCATTTTTTTCTCTCTTAATTTGTTATTTTCTCTCTAAATCGCAAATCCTCTTCTTTTTCACTAGAAATTCTTTTTTTCCCTCTAAGAGAAGAAGGAATTCTAGGATTCTGCAACTTACAATCTTAATTTTTCCTTTCTATTTACTCTTCTTTAATCTCATCATGGACCCAAAGTACCAACACCTGAGAAAGTATTTCCCATCACTCTCCCAAAAGATTCTCAGAAAGAAATACAAGGCTAGAATTACTCGGTTGTGGATTCTTATGCGTTTTGGTATCCCTTGTGATGTGAGAATGTTAATAGAGGGGAAGATCCGTCCGAGTGACTTTAGTCAAGATGTCGGTTTACCAGGAACAGGTACCAGTCGTAGTGCAATGAAAAGAAGAGCTCGTGCCATCGTGATCACTTGTAAAAAATGTGGAAGACAAAATTGTAACGGTAAATGTACTTCACCTGGTTATATGTCTACGAATAGAGAGGATAAAATAAGGTTTTGTAGGGATGGACTTTCAAAGGAGAACTTGGATAGCATCCATCCTCCTCTCCACGGTCACCCTAGTGGATATGTTCAAGGAGCTATTTTTAAACTCTGGCCTAAATTTTATACAGAAAGACAACGCCTCAGGAATATGGTATTTCTAGATCCTGTTTGCCAAGCCATAAGAAAACTGGATGGGAAATAAGTCATCGCTCTATAAAGGTTATTTAGTCTTTACTTATTTGAAGCAGTTTTAGCTGATGTTCAACAGTTTGTGTTTTTCTTTTACTCAGAATATTTGCTTTTGTGTTTGAAATAATTGTGATTATTAGATTGATACAGTGAGTGTTAATATCTTATTTAATTTATGATTTTCTTAAATATATATATAATAAAATATATTATCTTCTCAGACACGTCACATACGGTACAGTAATATGTTTGAATTTTGAAAAGCTTATCCAGATATTTCAAGATTGTGTCTCAAATTTCAAAAGTTCTACAGTATTTGTCGTTTATATTAAATTTCTAGACTTGGTGTATATTTGTCAAAAAGTCTACAGTTGTGTCAAGAGGGTCTTCTGTCGAATTGTTCTCAATTGTCAAAAGTTATACAATTAGAGTCTAATCTTTTTCAAAAAGTGAATCAGATTTTCTGTAAACTATCAATCACCTTATCTTACTTTCTTATCCGCACAAGATTTTGTTTAAATCTTTGGATTACCTTTTCATTGCCTACTCGTCTATCTCTTTAGCCCTTTTTGTATATTTCTCATCTTTAAAATCTCATGTAGAACCCGAAGTCTAAGTGGAGCAGACATTAAGCAACCACTTCTATAAACCAAATATGTCTACCTCCCAGTCCACGAAGAAAATAAAGAATGTCTGTGTCTTTTGTGGTTCCAGCCTTGGAAAAGATAAAGCTTATTTAGAAGCTGCAAATCACTTAGGGCAAGTCCTAGCACACAAGAAGATTAACATAATCTATGGGGGTGGTAGTATAAAAATGATGGTAAATATGGCACTAGCAGCTAGGTCTAGCGACGCTACTGATGTAAGAATTTGGCCTCATATTCCAGTTGAAGGAAACCTTTGTAAGGAAGCCATAGGTAAGGGAGAAGGAGTCAGGAGTATCCCTAAAAATTTTAAAGACATAATCTATAATTCTGATGCTTTTATAGCATTACCTGGTGGTCTAGGTACTCTTGAGGAAATATTTATAGTTGCTTGTGGGCAATTGTTGGGCTTTTATTCCAAACCTTTGGGTCTGCTGAACGTAAAGGGTTTTTATGACGGTCTTTTGAAATTTCTAGATTACGCTGTGGAAGAAAACATCACTACAGAATCGGAGAGACAAATCTTTGTCACTGCTTCAATAGCTGAGGAATTGATAGATAAAATGCAAATCATACATCCAGAATTCGACACTGCAACATCCAAGCTTGAATGGGAAAGGGAAAGCCGGGAGCGGCCAATTGATTTGAATCTCCATCTGTAATCTTTTTGTTTTATCTTTGGCATGTAGGCATGTGTGTCCGTATTTCGTGTGTTACGAATAACCGTTTGCCTTGTATTCTGTGTTTTTTGTGGTACGTCGTTGTTAAATCTTTTAGATTCATTGAGCCTAATGCCGGGATGGCTGGATACGGAGTACTTGATGCTCTCGAAACGCATCCTTCTTAAGGTCCGATCTTTTGTTTATCGATGTTTTTGTATCCTCTAAGCATGCATGATATGGATAGCTGGTATACGGAGTGCCTTGTACTCTCGAAACGTATCCGTATCATGTTTGTAATGTGTAATATTCTGTTAATATTATGTGGAAGTACCAGAGTCAGTTATGGGGATATTCCATATGAAATATGAGTATATTATTTGGGTTGAATGTTTGTGTCATGAGGATAGCTGTTTAATGAAAAATATGCTGGGTATGTTTGCAACTCTGAGATTCCGTTTAATATCTCTATGAGTAAGTTTAATGTATAGTTTTGAATAAAAGTGTTTGTGATATATGTTTTATGATTATGTTTTAGTTTATTAGTTGAGGTATGAAATCAAATATATTTGACTTTTCCTTACTCAAAAAGGAAAAGGAACCTAAAGATGAAGTATATAAAATTTCTCTGGCAATCTCCTTAAATGTGATTGTAAATCACAGTCCATGGACAATGAAGGACTGGAATCATGATATGGTCAATATGTATGCCTGATCAGATTCTTAGACTATTATACGGTGTTATAAGTTGAAACTTGTCAGAAATACTCTCATTGAGGGATTTAGGAGTAAGATTTATTATGCAAGTAAATAAGTGGAGATACGATAACTTAAATTTGGAGGACAAACAACATTAACGGTTTAGACTCAGAATTGGAATCATAGTGGAATCATAATTTTTACTAGTATTGCTAGAATTGAAATTTCGAGGACGAAATTTCTTTAAGGGGGGTAGAGCTGTGACACCCGTTATTCTCCTAACGGGTATTGAGGTAATTAAATTAATTTTTAATGTGTAAAAAAAATTGCTTCATTTAAATTTATTTTATAATATTTATTTTTATATATTTTTAAATTTTCTAAAATTCTCATATATTTATTTAGTATGATTACTAAAAAGCCTTAGAACTTCTAATAAATCTCAAAAATGTCATATTGGCATTATGTGTGTTAAAGTCTTTAGATGAGACATAAGGATATCTTTTCCAACTACTCTTGACCCTCATTTTCTTTATTTCCTCCGTGACATGCTTCAACATGTCTCCTCTATAATTGTTTCTATCACTTCTCTTCAAAGACTTCATCTTTTCTTCCTTTCTCTTCCACGGTTCCCACACTCTTCTTCTTATTTCTTTGCTGAAGCAAAATACTTAGAGAACTTCTTCAAGGCAGCCATAAAAATCAGCCACCATCACCTCCATTTGAGCAAGAATTTCAGTCATACCGAACTAAAGGAACCTGTTTTGAAGCCATTTCAAGCTTCCAACTAACCATAATCCGAGGTTAGAATCTTATGAACAAATTTAGTCTTTTATTTATAAATTTTCTTTTATACTAAAGGATTATTCAAATTTGCGTTCTTAAACCTAAGTATATGTTTGTTGCTATTTTGGAGCATATGTATGAAGTCTAAGTGTATATGCCCTAGACAGAAAATTTATATTGTTAAACTTTGTAATACCTCTATGGGCAGTGGTTATTTCTTGAAATTCTAAGATTAAATTAAAATGAATTTTATGAATTGGTTTGCATATTTGAAAAGTAGCATCCTAGGCTTTCTAACGAGCTATCATAAACCTAAATCGGAGTTGTATTTTATTTTCTAAGAATTATTCAATTTTTGTATTGGAAACTAGTAAATCTGCCAGTTTGTTATGGTATACCAACTACTAACCTGAACCAAGAACCCATCTTTGCTCACCACCTAATTCTTTAATGTCTTGCAACCTTTCCAATATTATCCTTAGTGATTGATGAATCTTATTAGGGACTAAAACATATAGATTACTTGTTCACATTTTATATTGTGTTAAGACAAAAATTGTTTACTGTGGTATTCAAAAGAGATTTATATAAAAGCTTTAATGGCATACTAGTAAGATAGGTTTACACATGATTTATTTATGAATGTAGTTGTATGTTGTGCTTTAGTTTTAATTGTCCTTATGCACGCCTTAGGATCAAGGGAGTATGGAGCTAACGTTAACTGATTCCAGGATTAAAAGATTGTTGATAAGCTTGAAAGGTAGGGATTCTATTACTCATCTTTTGTAAGGTTTTTATAGAATTAAAATTGATTGTTTTGCCGCAATATATATATATCTATGTTGAACTGATATTATATGATTATCACATATGAAACTATGACATGGACTCGTCTTGTATTGTACGGCGAGGAACATAATGAATTGACACATGTTATAAATTGAGAAGCATGGTTAGGAAAACTAACTCTATTGATAATGATTCAATATAGAGAAATTGTGAGACATGAAGAGGGCGACGGTTACGTCCTTGGGCATGAATACCCTAAAAGGTAAAATAGGGGGAAGGCGATGACGCTTCCTTGGGTTGAAAGTCCCAGAACACACTGTACAGGAATCGATTTGGTGAGGACTCGGGGCTTGATGTCCCCTCACCGGAACACCCTTGGAATGTTTATAGGGTGATCAAGTGCGCCCATTTGGGTTTCGATGAGTTGAGTGATACTCAATTTAACATGGATACCTAGGAACAATGATGATTGGTAATATTTGTATAAATGTGTAATTATGACACTTGGTAATGATTAACTACGGTATCCATAAGATGTGATCATAATAAACCTCATAATCTGGAATATGATGTAACCTACTAACCATGCAGATTTTAATGTGGTAATGATAAAAACCTAAAGGTGAGTAATGGCTTTCTCTACTGAGCATAGTGTTGCTCATTCCCTTATGTTTATATCTTTTCAGGACTCACTAAGTGTGAGGTGGCTACGAGAAATATAGTTGAGGAAGTGATGTAACTATATTACATTGGGACTGCTCAATTGTAAAGAATGTTCTTCATGATAATGTAAGCATCAATTGTTACTTTCTGTGACTGTATTACAATGTGTTGAGGGTTAAAATGATGATGACAACAGTTTATATTATTAAATTTAAGGTGCTACATTAAAACTGTGGTTTATTTGTCGTTTATATTTTTATTTTTGAGTTGAGAGTTTTCATTTAAGTCCCGGGCAAATTTTATTTTTAAGGTTTTACTTTTATTATTTATTTTTATTTTATCTCATTAAAAACTGTTAACCCCCATATAGGGGCGTTACAGTATAACCACCATTTCAATATTTTATCCATGATTTATAATCACCACCTAGGGGTGTGCAACCATAAATCATACTAAAATACCTTATCCTTTCAGAGATCAAATCTGGTACATGATAGAAATCCCTTCCTAAGGGTCGGGACCACCATGTTCTTCCTGTGGTCCAACAATTGAGGCCTTAGGTCCTCTCTTCGAAAACCTTCTCCCACTCAATCTTTTGAAGTCAAGGTTTTATTTTAAAATTATGCATGAACAATTTTAATACGAGCGGCACTCCTTATTCTATATGACATGTTATCAATATACATAGTAAATCATATTATAATGCAGACAAGCAAAGCAATCAAGCAAAGCTACAAGCAAAATAATAATAACCGTAATATTATTGTTCCACCCTAGAGAATAGAAAACTAAGATTACAAGAGAATAATTGAGACATTTATCGATTCTTCATTCTTGAATCCCCAAGCTGTATTTTTCTTCATGTAATATCCATTTTCAAGTCTTCAATTTCATATGAATCAAATACTTCATATTTCTGGTCATATCCAAATTTAATGTTTCTCAGAATCGTCTCAAAAATAAAATTAAAACTACACCAAAAAAATTGCACCTTTTTTAGACACTTGGCAGCTCTCGGTCGGCAGGCCGATCTGGGTGATCAGCCTGCCGGTCATGCTTCATCGGCCTGTCGATCTGATACATTGGCCTGTCGATCCACGAAGGTTCGGCCTACCTACAGAACACCCCAATTTCTGCCCCACTATCGGCCTGCCAGACCACACGTCTGGCCTGTCGATCTGTGACCATCGGCCTGCCAAACTGTGACGTTCGGCATGTCGACCGAGCAGTAATCCCTTATTCCAGAAAATACAATTTTAATGCAATTCATCAATTTTATTTTCAACAATTCAAAAACATAAAATTAGAAACTCAGGAAATACCTGGAGGCACCATCATCTATCTCTAAGATCCGACTTCTCGTTCCGTCTTCTCCGAATAATCATTTAATTACAAAATTCTTACAAATTTAAAATTAAATAACAATTCCTAGACGGAGATGATAGTCCACCATCTAATTACATAAAAAACTTAGATATATATTCTAACCTCTAAGGAACCATAACCGGTATGAATTAATTAATTAATAAATAATTAAACAATGATTTAATCAATCATAATTAATTAATAAACATTTACCATATAATCTATGACAACATATATATTATATAGAAACCTAGAGTGCCATCTCTCTAAAAAATTTAATTCAAGCATAGAAGAGATAAAGATCACAAAATTTATGCATATAACATGATCACAAACTTGTAAATTTATGTAAAAACCATGGCTCTGATACCAATTGTTGGAAATAAAGTAAGCAGCAGAATTTTAAAATTTTTGATTAGAGTAATTTCTAAAACATAAGTTTGACATGTTATATGTATAAATTGGACAGATCTTACTAACCTCTGTGTGCCGAAGAACCTCCGCAACTTGTGTAGAGAAGTAACATTCCAGAAGAGCCTCAACCAATTGGTCTTCTTTGCTATTCTCTATCCACAACTAGAGTGAGTGTGGGCTCACACGTACAGCTCTTCCACCGGTGACTCTCCTTCCAACCAATAGAGAGAACCCAAAGCTAGTGTTCGTGATTTGTAAACAAAAGCTCTCAGGGAGTTTTTAGATGCTCACTAGAAGAGTATCACTCTTAATCTCTCAATTGATCTGAGTAAATCATGAGACTCACTCCCTTTATATAGCTATTGGTCCTGGGGTCAGTCCTTATCAGATTATGTCTCAAAAACTCGAAACAGAATCAAGTTTGGATCAATATCTAATAAGATTCGCATGAAAATGCGTAATCTTATCTCTCGCTGATCGGCATGCCGAACAGCCTAATCAGCAGGCCGAACAGGCCCCATCGGCAGGCCGAACATGTCATCCGGCAGGCCAAACTCTGGAGAAAAAACCTCCGCGAATCTTTTATTTTTCACCCGAGATTCTAAAGGATAAAGTCTCAGTTTTGATTCAAATAACCCAATAGAGAAGTTATCTGATCAAAACAAACTTTATCAAGATAATCTCTAAGAAAATAAATCAATTCACAATAATTCTACAAGTTTATCTTGATCTAATTTGTCCAAAATTAAAAGAACCGATAAACAGACAAGAATTATCTGATCGCAATAATTCAACAAGTTTATTTTGAATTAATTTCTTACAAAATTAATTCAACCGATAAACAGACATGAATTATTTAATTCTTCCAAATTTTAAACCAATCTAATAAATCCGACATAAGTCACCAATTATTGAAAAAGCACGCCATGTCGTTACAGGATTTTGTGAGCTAGCAAAGGGGACCAAAATGGACTTATAAAGTTCAAGCTCATGATAATTATGAAACCCAATATCCCATATATACATTTCATAATTATCAACTCCAACGCTACTCCATTAAAAGCTTGGAGCTGCACTCTCGAACTTTATAGAATTACAAAGCTCGTGTAGCTAAGTCTCCATGACATATCATAGTGTATCGTATCCCCATATGATCATCCATAATCGGCTTAAGGACAAGTTCTGTCTTACCTTCCCGATTATTTTTATCTTACGTTCCATTGTCTCACCATTAGAAAACTTACCATCCAAAGATAGTATACCATTCGGTTACACCTATGTATCCAAATGGTTGAGTGCTACAGTTTTTCAATTACAGGACAGCGCATATAAGAGGATATCATTACTCCTAAAGAGAAGCTATGGATTCCATTTCTATGAATAACAAGTTTATGCTATCAAGAATCATGCCTCCAACGTACCGGTATGCATACCACTATTGAGATGTGGGTGTCATCCTTTGGTACATCAAAAGACACAAGTCGAGACAACGGGCCCATTATTCATCTCAGGATTAAGATACAACACAAATGACTGTCTAAAGTGAATCGATTTGCCAAGACAGAATTATTAATCCAAATCAATTCACTTTATGTCCCGATCCAACACATCGTCACCTATGACAACGTGCCAATGTTTCTATTCACGGAGTCCAACTCTGATGGCCAAGACAAACCATCTCTCATAAGGGATATAGACAACATAACAATCTTTACATGAATAAAGCGCCCAACTTTATTCCCTCGATTACGGATCATATGTTTTAGACCGTCACCTTAAAAATCGTGTCTTCTGCATAATCAGTCCATCATATGCCCAATTCTTAAGGTTTAGACTGACAATCTCATACTACTATTTGCTTACCATACATTCAAAAAACATGAATATAAAGAGGACAAGATTTGGTATATATAAATGAATAAATTCTTTATTGATAAAAATGTCTCAAAAAACGTATTACATTTTGACTCCTTATGGCATACATGTCTAACACTATAAACGTGCGTGTCGTGTTGACACGTTTACTGCATGTTTAATTAAACGTGTTAAAGCGTGTTAAATGTGCTAGCAAGAATCCAATACGTTTATTTTCGTGTTATTTATGCCAACCTATTTATGACCCAATTAATATATGTACGGTTTAAACCCGCTTATATCGTGTCATTTTCGTATCGTGTCATCGTGCTGTGTCTAAAATTGCCAGCTCTAGTTTTATATACACATGATCAATCCAAAAAGAGGAAGATAAATTACAGCTCAGTTGATTAATAACTGTATTATAACAAACTAACAAACTGTTAACTGTTTAACTACTAACTGCCTAATGAGTAATTACAGCTTCTAAAACTCCCCTTCAAGATAGGTTGTAAATGTCCTTCGCAGCCATTTTAGAAAGTAAAGGAAACAGTAATGAAGAGGGAAGAGGTTTAGTGAAGACATTTGCAAGCTAATGCTGAGAATGGATAAGCATAAGTTTGATGCAACCTTCAAAAGCTTTGTCATAAACAAAATGACAATCAATCTCAATTTGTTTGGTTCGCTCATGAAATGTAGGATTAGAAGCTATGTGACTAGCAGCTTGATTGTCATAGAAAAGTAGAGTTAGTTGTGATGTATCGAGATAAAAATCTTGCAGTAACTTTTTAACCAAACGAGCTCACTTATGGTAACAGCTAAAGCTCGATATTGTGCTTCTATAGAGGAAAAAGAAATGGTATGTTGTTTCTTAAGAACACACAAAAACCTGTGGCGGACATTCAAGAATCCAAGCAAGAACCCAAATCAACATCAGAAAAATGCTGTGAGCTGCTATGATGAAGTAGTTGAAAAAAATAACCCTTGACTAGGATGTGACTTAAGATAACAAAGATGATGATGGGTAGCTTATAGATGAGGAAGTCGAGGCTGATACAAATATTAACTGAGTTTATGAACAGCAAGGTAATATTAGGTCTAGATAGGGTCAGGTACAAGAGTCTACCAATAAGTCATCTATATTGGGAAATGTCTTCAAGAATTTCACCATCAGAAGCACTGAGTTTTAAATTGGGATCCATAGGCATAGAAGCAAGTTTTAAACCTAGGAAACTAGTGTCTTCAAGGAGTTGCAGGGTATATTGACGTTGGGAAAGAACAATTCCTATGGCTAACCTTGCTATTTCAAGGCCAAGGAAGTATTTCAGATTACCAAGGTCTTTGAGTTTGAATTGTGTGCATAAAAGGGACTTCAAGGCATTGATGATCACAAGGGAAGGACCTGTGATAATGGTATCATCAACATAGACCAATAAGGCCACAAAAAATGATCCAGTTCCTTTGGTAAACAAGGAACAATTAGATTTGGATTGAGTAAATCTAAACTAAATGAGAGAATGAGTAAATTTAGAATTCCATTGTTTGGAAGCTTGTTTAAGACCTTATATGGACTTGTTAAGTCTACAAACTAGCTTCTGATCTTGTTTAAAATTCTTCCCCTTATGAGTATATCCTAGAGGAAGATCTATGTATACTTCCTCAAATAGATCCCCATTTAAAAAGGCATTATTAACATCTAACTGAACCAAGTGCCATGATTGGCTGGCTGCAAGAGCCAACAAAACTTTAATTGTAACTAACTTTGTTATTGAAAAAAAGGTTTCAATGAAATCCACACGTTCTTGTTATGTGTAACCCTTGGCCACTAAACATGCTTTATGTTTCTCTATAGAACTATATGCTTTATACTTTATTTTTTAAATGCACTTACAGCCTATAGTGTGCTTTCCCTGAGGCAGAGGAACAATAGTCCAAGTGTTGTTAAGTTCCATAGCATTTAACTCTACTTGCATAGCCTAGCACCAATGAGGAAATTTAACTGCTTGATGGTAGAATTGAGGTTCAAATTGAGAGGACACAGTGAGAACAAAATGTTTGTGAGATGATGAAAAGGAATCATAGGATATGTAGTTTGATAGAGGATATAGTGTTTTAGGAAGGGAAGTGACATTGTTGACTGGAGAAATTAGTAGGTTACAATGGAAATCTCGAAGATAAGAGGGTGGTTTGATAGAACGGGAAGATCGCCTTAATGGAAGAGCAGCTTTTGATGAAGAAGTAGTAGATTCTTTTGTTTGTTGTATTTTTGTAAGTTGTGGGAGGACGACTCAGTGTGTTGTAAGTGAGAAGGATAAGATGGACTTATTGTAAGAGATGGGTTAGGAAGCACTAAATCAGGAAAAGGATCTGCTAAAGAATTTGCAGGTGTGATGAAATGAAAGGAAAAACTTCCACATGAAAGATAACATGTCTAGATATAAACACTTGTTTAGATTGAATGTCTAATAATTTGTTGCCTTTGATTCTAGGGGGGTAACCAAGAAAAACACATGTCCGAGCCCTTGGTTGGAATTTTGTGAAATGAGCAGACAGTGTAGATACAAAGACCAAGCAGCCAAACACTTTAAATGTGGAATAGTCCACCTAGGATTTGTAAAGAATCTCAAAAGGTGTTTTGTGTTGAGGTACAGGTGAAGGTGTTCTATTAATTAGAAAAGTAGCTAAGAGAACATATACATTCCAGTAAGAAATAGGAATTCTACATTGGAAGTATAAAGCTCGTGCCACATTCAACAAATGTTGATGTTTTCTTTCCACAAATGAATTCTGCTGAGGAGTTTCCATACAAAAAAATTGATGCAATGTTAGACATGTATGCCCTAAGGAGTAAAAATGAAATAAGTTTTTGGAGACATTTTTATCGATAAAGAATTTATTTATTGTTTATATACCAAATTTTCTCCTCTTTACATTCATATTTGTTGAATGTATGTTAAGCAAACAATAATCTGAGATTGTCGGTCTAAACTTTTAAAAATTAGGCATATGATGGATTGATTATGCAGAGGACACGATTCTTAAGGTGATGGTCTTAATCATAAGATCCGCATCGAGGAAATAAAGTTGGGCGCTTGATGAGACTGTAAAAGTGTACATTTTTTAAGGCTTAAATAATTTATTTATGCTTTTATTTCTCATTAAATCCTCTAATTAATAGCATTTTGTGTTAATAAGTATTTTTGTGTCTTAGTGTGTAAATATGATTAAAAATGTATTTTTAGTGTGTTTTTATGTTTAATAGAATTTTTAGTAATTTCTAGAGTCATTTTGGTGTGTTAAATAAGTGTTTAGTCTGTAAATAGTTAAAACCGTAAAAGTAATGTAGTTATTTTATTTTGAGTTTTAGTGTATTTGATAGTTTGGTTTAAGTTTGTAAAGATGTCTTATTATATTTTTAGTAATTTTTAAAAATATTTCCAAGTCATAAAAATTATATCTGTGTCAAACCGTAAGAGACTGGAAATTTTTAGGAGTTTTTATTTATTTTTGTGTGTTTTAATATAAAATAAATATTTTTGTAAATATTATGTTTGTAAAATAATAATATTAGTGTATTTGTGATTTTTAGATTTGAAATCTAGAGGAAAAACGGAGCAAAACGACACCAAAACGGATAAAATCAGACATCAAATGCATCAAAAAGATAAGGAGAATTCAAATTTAAATTAAATGAGACACGTGGCTTCATGAGAGCCGTCAGATTCACTGCCAAATCAATCTCAGCCGTCCAAGGAAGAGACGCGTGTCAACGCGTCATCCGGCGCCTCAGCGGAATCTCAGGGTACAGTCCACGTGTCAAAGAACGATTGGCGCGTGCATTACACGCGCAGACAAAGCTGCAGGCGTGTCAGAGGGAATCTCAGACAATTTTTGATCTCGTGCGATCGACGTCACGTGTATCCCTTTTTCTAGCCGTTGGATCAACTGACCAAGACCAATCCAGCGGTATTCATTCTAGGTCCCACCTGGGCTCAATTATGCCGTCTCTTGTAGCCGTTCGATCATGCAATTAACGGTGCAGATCGTGCCGTTTTAGTTCCACCGTGAGCTGCGAAGCACTGGATCCTAAACTAAGAAATGCAGTCTCAGGAGCGCGGATCAGCGTGGAAGAAGGAAGAAAATTTTTAATTCAAGCGAATCTCACAAATCATAATAGGGGGGGCCTGCTCTTGCCGAAGAAAAGAAAAGAAAAAAAAAAATATATATATATATAATAAAAAAAATCTAAAATAGTGAAATATTTTCACTATAAATAGGGGCTCTCCCTTCTCATTCAAGGCATCCCTCAAGGCCTTCGGGCCTCCCTTTCCCCTTTTTCCATTTTTCCCTTTTTTATCTCTTAGGTAAAATATATATATATATATATATATATAATAAAATAATGTTTAAATTAGTGTAGAGAGTCTGGTGAGGCAGAGAGATGATCTTGTATGCGTAGTACTCTGGTATGGGTTTTAACTCTATATTTGTGTGTTAATACTTATATTTTTGTGGAATAAATTATATCTTTATGTTTTCAATAATTATTGTTACTGTTGTTATGCTGCCAATTTTTACATAAATTCAGTCATGCTTTCTTTATGTAATTTAATTATGTTGTATAATTAATATTAATAATACTAAAGTCATGCTCGTTTATTAAGTTGAGTTTCTGCTGCATTATAGACATAGACTAGCACAGTAAATGCTTGGTAATTCTTAATTTATTATAGACAGAGGATGACATAGTGTATTCTTAAACCATTTAATAAGTCGAGGTGCCGCCGAATTTAACGTAATAATTTATTCCATGAAAATATATTAATTTTGATTTGTTATTTTTTTTTTGTATCTTAAAATTATGTTGGTTATAATTAAGTGACAGCGGTTATAATTTTCATAATTAATGCACCAAATCATTAGTGTCAAATGATTATTTTGCTAGTTTTTATAGGAAAACCCTTATTGCATTATGGCTTGCTATATTGTCGCTTTAGGTTGACCTATATAATTAGTAAAAAGTGCTCGCAATTAATGAGAAAAGATATAATAAATCAAATACTTTAGATAATTATTATTTAGAGTTAAAATTCCATATCAGTTGCGAAACATACAATGGATTCTCAAAGCTTCACCATTTTAATTTTATGCTTTAAATTTTGAGTAAAAAGAAAAATCACAAAAATATTTCTTTGCTTTCAAAAATTGCTTGCCTCTTTGAGCATTTATTTTTAACAATCTCTCGAGTTACAAATTTTCACCTCCTTGTGGATACGACAATCTTTCTATACTACATACATCCGCCGTTTATTATTACAAAGAATAAACATTTGTTGGGGCGTAAACACCAACCAAACAGCACTTTATTCATGTAAAGATTGTTATGTTGTCTATATCTCTGTTGGGAGATGGTTTGTCTTAACCATCGGAGGTGGATTTCATGAATAGAAACATTGGCACGTTGTCATAAATGACGATGTGTTGGATCGAGACATAAAATGAATTGATTTGAATTAATAATTCTGTCTTGGCAAATTGATTCACTTTAGACAATCATTTGTATTGTATCTTAATTCTAAGATAAATAGTGGGCCCATTGTCTTGACTTGTGTCTTTTGATGTACCAAAGGGTGACATCCACATCTTAATAGTGGTATGCATACTGGTACGTTGGAGGCATGACTCTTGATAGCATAGACTTATTATTCATAGATATGGAATCCATAGCTCCTCTTTAGGAGTAGTGATATCCTCTTATATGCGTTATCCTGTAATTGAAAAACTAGAGCGCTCAACTATTTGGATACATAGGTGTAACCGAATCGTATACTGTCTTTGGATGGTAAGTTTTTCGATGGTGAGATAATGAAACGTAAGATAAAAATAATTAAGAAGGTAAGATAGAACTTGTCCTTAAGCCGATTATGGATAATCATATGGGGATACGATACACTATAATATGTCATGGAGACTTAGGTATGCGAGCTTCTAATTCTATGTAGTTTGAGAGTGTAGCTCCAAGCTTTTAGTGGAGTAGCATTGGAGTTGATAATTATGAAATATATTTCTAGGATATTGGGTTTCATAATTATCGGGAGCTTGAACTATATAGGTCCATTTGGTCCCCTTTGCTAGCTCATAACATCATGTAACGATACGACGTGATTTTTCAATAATTGGTAACTTATGTCAGATTTATCAGATTGGTTAAAATTTTGAAGAATCATATAATTCATGTCTGTTTATCGGTTGAATTAATTTTGTGATAAAATTGATTCAAGACAAACTTGTTGAATTATTGGGATCAGATAATTCTTGTTTGTTTATCGGTTGATTTAATTTTGAATAAATTAGATCAATATAAACTTGTAGAATTATTAAGAATTCATTTATTTTCTTAGAGATTATCTAGATATAGTTGTTTTGATCAGATAACTTTTCTATTGGGTTATTTGAATTAAAACTAAGACTTTATCCTATAGAATCTCGGGTGGAAAATAAAAAATTGACGGAGATATTTATTCAACAATTCGGCCTATCGATCTACGTGTTTGGCCTGTCGATGGGGCTGTTCGGCCTGTCGATTATCCTGATCGGCCTGCCGATGAGCGAAGGATAAGATTACCCATTTTTATGCGGATCTTATCAGATATTGATCTAAACTTGATTCTTTTTTGAGTTTTTGAGACCTAATCTGATAAGGACTGACCCTGGACCCAACCTCTATAAATAGGAAGTAAGTCACATAAGTTATTTAAATTAATTAAGAGATTAAGAGTGATACTCTACTAGTGAGAATCTGAAAACTCCCTGAGAGCTTTTGTTCACAAATTACGAACGCTTGCTTTGGGTTTTCTCGATTGGTTGGAAGGAAAGTCACTGGTGGAAGAGCTATACATGTGAACCCACACTTACTCCGATCGTGGATAGAGAATAGCAAAGAAGGTCAGTTGGTTGAGGCTCTTCTGAAATGTTACTTCTCTTCACGTTTTGCGAGGGTTCTTCAACAATCAAAAATTAGTAAGATCTAGTTAATTTTTGCATATAGCATGTCAAACTTGTGTTTTTGAAAAATACTCTGATATAAAAGTTTTAAAATTTTATTGTGTACTATGTTTTCAACAATTGGTATCAGAGACATGGTTTTTACATAAATTTACAAGTTTATGATCATACCATATGTCTGAATTTTGTAATCTTGATCTCTCCTATGCTTGAATTTAATTTTATAAAGAGTTGACACTCTAGGTTTCTATATATAATATATATTGTCATGGATTATGTGGTGAATGTTTATTAATTAATTATGGTTAATTAAATTATTATTTAATTAATTATTAATTAATTAATTTATACCGGTTATGGTTCCTTAGAGGTTAGAATGTGTATCTAGGTTTTTCATGTAATTAGATGGCGAACTATCATCTTCGTCTAGGAATTATTATTTATTTTAAATTTGTAAGAATCTTATAATTAAATAATTATTTGGAGAAGGTGGATCTAGAAAAATAATGATGGCGCTCCAAGGTATTTTTTGAGTCTCTAATTTATGTTTTTGAATTGCATTAAAAATTATATTTTCTAGAATGGGAGATTTTTGCTCGGTCGGCATGCTGAACCTCATAGTTCGGCAGGCCGATGGTCATAGATCGGTAGCCAGACATGAAGTTTGGCAGGCCGTCAGTGGGGTAGAAATCAGGTGGCTCGGGAGGCAGGCCGCACTTTCATGGATCGGTAGGCCAATTTTCCTGATCGGTAGGCTGATGGAGCACGACCAGTAGGCCGATCACCCAAATCGGCCTGCCGACCGAGAGCTGAAAAATTTTCCAAAAAAGGTGCAGTTTTCAATGCAGTTTTAATTTTATTTTTGGAATAATTCTGAGAAACATTAGATTTGGATATGACCGAAAATATAAAGTGTTCGATTCATACGAGATTGAAGACTTGAAGATAGGCATTACATGAAGAAGGATACAACTTGAGGATTCAAGGATGAAGAATCGATAATATGTCTCGATTATTCTCTTGTAATCTTAGTTTTCTATTCTCTAGGGTGGAACCATAATATTGGGGTTATTATTATTTTGCTTGCAGCTTTGCTTGATTGCTTTGCTTGTCTACATTATAATATGATTTGCCATGTATATTGATAACATGTCATATAGAATAGGGAGTGCCGCTCATATTAAAATTGTTCATGCATGATCTTAACATAAAACCTTGATTTCAAAAGATTAAGTCGGAGAAGGTTTTCAAAGAGAGGACCTAAGGCCTCCATCGTTGGTCCATAGGTAGAACATGATGGTCCTGACCCCTAGGAAGGGATTTCTATCATGTACCAAGTTGGATCTCTGAGAGGATAAGGTATTTTAGCATGAGTTATGGTTGAACACCCCTAGGTGGTGATTGTAAATCATGGATAAAATATTGAAACGATGGTTATACACTCACATTAATTTTATTATTAACCCCCCCTAGGAGCTCTGTTAATAAAATTAATGGCCAAAGAAACGATTATTAATATATGCTGGATCATAGGGGTCCTGGATGGCATATATTAATTAGGAGGGGATCCGTGTTCCTGATTGAATTTGGCATGACTCCTCTAGGAGCTTGTTGAATTCTGAGTTGGCAATTATCGTTGTAAGGTTGTGATATTTTCAAAGTTTTGACACATAAACACATTTTTATGTTTTTACATGAATGTGTTATCTTACTAAATTGTTACTACATGTTTGCTTATGTTTGGTATATGATTCTTTATTGTAGATTAAAAATGTCTAAAAACGCTTTATCATCAATACTTGACAAAAACCTATTAACTGGAGAGAATTATAATGATTAGAAACGGAACCTAGATATCGTCTTGTCCTTTGAGAAACTGAAATATGTACTGACAATTCCTTGTCCTCCTGAGCCTACAGGAGACTCATCTAATGAGCAATTCCAAGCGTATGATTGCTGGAAAGATGCTAATGATCAGGCATGCTGCTATGTTATGGCTAGCATGAATAACGTGCTGCAGGCTCAACATTAGGATTGTGAGATTGCGAAGCAGATCTTGGATAATCTTAAGAATATGTTTGGAGACCAAGCCATAACAAAGCAACAAAGGGAGCTTCAGAAACTTTTTTAAGTGTAAGCAGAGGCCAGGGACATCTGTAAAGGAGCATATGATGTTGGTCATAGGTTACCTCGTTGAGGCTCAAACCAATGGAGCCAACATCGATATTGAAACTCAGATAACTATGGTCTTTGAGACTCTATCGAATGAATTTATTCCATTTAGAGCTACTTTTAATTTAAGCAATAGACAAGATATGATCTTGACGAAATTAATGAAATAGTTACAGCAGTTCGAACTACTGATTAGGGAGTCTCCTGCGGGTGGAGAGGCCAACATGGTAGCTGCTTTTGGTTCCAATCCTAACTCTGGGAATGGAAAGAAGCAACGGGCCAAAAATGGGAAGTCTTCTATTCTTGCTAGCACCAAGAGCAAGAAGAAGAAGAAGAAGAACCCGAAGAAGCTTAAATGTTTCTTCTATGGAAGGGTCGGGTATATCAAGAAGCATTGCAAGGACTTTCTTCCCAAAAGAGGTAGTGTGACCTTCTATGTTTAGAAACTTGTTTGGTTGAGGAATCCAATGACATTTGGGTCATAGATTCTGGTGCAACTAATCATGTTTGTGTTTCTCTGCAGGGGTTCAAAGAAACGAGAAGTCTGCTGCATGAAGATTTTACGCTTCGGATGGGCGATGGATCCTTGGTCTCAGCAGAAGCAGTGGGAGACATCCATCTTTATTTTAATAATAATAGGAATTTATTTTTGCAAGATTGTTTTTATGTTCCTAAATTTAAAAGGAATTTAATTTCTATAGCTTGTTTATTTAAAGACTCCTATTTGGTTTCTTTTAATGATAAAGTGGTGATTAGTAAAAATAAATCTTTTATCTGTTCAGGATGAATTATAATAATCTATATTTTAAAACTCATTAATAAAACCTAATATTTAATTAGGTTTAATTAATGAATTTACTTTTAAAAATGTGAATTTTTGTAAAAATTGTAATTTTTATAAAAATTATGATAAAGTAGGAATAAACGGTATTGATTGTAAATTATATGGTAAATGTGATGCAATGTTGGATATTGCCGAATACAGATTTTATGAGTTTAATTACTCAAAAATTTAATAATAATATCCATAAAATGAAATTTATGTCACTATTGATTGTTAAATTGTGATATAAATAAGTGAGTGATTAGAATGTAAATAGGACATAGAAGTTGTCCAAACCCAAATTAGAGGTAAAAAGGAGGCCGAAGCAGTATGAGTATACTGCTAAATGAAAACACAGATATGAAAAACGTTATGATTGGCCTCCAAAAGTAAACGAAAAGTAAGTTAAATATTTTTTATATAGTTTAAGGATATAAAGTACACTGATTTGACCATGAGAGTATAGGAAAAATATTATATGGTGAAAAATTACACAGTATATATTTTTAACTCCATAAAGTGGACACTCCTTGATTTTCTATTGGGCCACATGTCAAGAAAAGTGGCCCAATCACCTTGTGACACCTAGTGGTATACTCATGGGTTACCATGAGTCACCAAATGTGATAAGGATGCATTTATGGCAAGTTTCTCACAAATTTTCTTTTCTTTCCTTTCCTTCCAAGCTCCGGCAGCCATAACCAAGACCTCTAAAAAACTTTCTCAGCCCCCAAACTTTACAAAAATACCCTCAAACAACTTTTACAAACAAGTACAAGGATTTCCCACAAGTTTTAAGGTAAAATCCTAAACTTTTAATGGGTTTTCAAGGGATTTTTCATGGGTAAAGGACAAGAAATTAATCCATGGTATTTTTGTATGGAAAGGAAGCTTAGGAGGGAGTCTAAAGGGATTTTGAAGGCTTGACACCAAAAGGGTGTTATTTTGGTAAGTTTTAAGTTTTAAAGTTTGAAATTTTATGGATTTTATTTTGATTTTTATTCTTTCAAACCCATGAGGGGTTTTGAGCATGTATTTGATGCAATTTCATGTATATATGATGAATGGTAAGTTTAAGTTGTGAAACTTTGGTTTTTAGTGCAAACCGGCAATTTTTGAAAAAATGATGTTTTTGTAATTTTGATGTTTGACTTTACAAAAGTGATGTTTTAGCATGAGAATGTGTTGATTAAGGCATGGAATGGTTTCTGCAGGGGTAGAATTGCAAGTTTGAAATGGATTTTTGTAAAAATGCCATAGGGACTAAATTGAAAGAAAAAGATTTCTCTCTGCAGAATTGGAAAATAGCCAAAAACACCCTTGTACAGTGAGATTTTGGAAAAAGTTAAAACACAAAAATTGTAGATCTCGATGAAACTGTTAGGCAATACAGATGGTTCGTCAAAAAACTGAATCGTTGGTGGGATTTTTATTTTTCAAAGAATTTGTGAAAATTGTGAAAAATTTTAAAAAGGGCAAAAATGTCATTTCTCAAAGCATTTTGAATATGGTACTTTGAGCAAAAATGATCCTTGAGAAAAATAGAAAATTCTGATGCAAATAAGTAAATTTTAGTCTCGGGGGTAAAATTGTCAAAATCTTTAGTTTAGGGACTAAACCACAAAGTTTAATAAAAATGGGACATAATTGAAATGTTTTGAAATGTTTCCAATAGGATAAGAAAATGACTAGAAAGGTTCCCGCCCTTCGTTAGAAACAATAGGGTAAAGTTAGATAGAAATAAGAAAAAAAACCAATGGTTTTTAGAGTTGTGCATAGTAATGCAACTCAATTTATTAACTAATGAATGTTTTGTATCGAAACATAGTGAAATTTGGCTAATGGCTTTGTAATTGGCCAACAGGATCCTAGGAGTCTAGAAGAAGGGAAATCAAGGTTAAGTTGCCCGACATTTACATCAAGTAAGTACGCATTCCACCTACAGTATGAAATTGTAGGCTTATAGTGTAAAATGTGTATGTGTATATTTATGTGTATATCAAGGTGTATACTTGTATGTATGCAATGACATTAGTATTTATAAAAATGAAAGAGTATACTTGTGAGTATATGGAATATATATATACCTGAGAGTATATAATGACATATACCTGAGTATATATGATAATCTGTACTATTGTGTATATTTTATGTTAAGTACCTGTGAGTACATTATGCTATATATACCTATGCGTATATTACTGTATACCAGTGTGTATATTTTATGTTAAGTACCTGTGAGTACATTATGCTATATACCTGTGCATATATTAATGTGTACCAGTGTGTATATAAAGTATGTACCTATGTGTACTATATCGTACAAAAGCATTTATGTAGATTATGTTATGTATAACATGTAATCATCACTTCATGCATGGTATGATAACCATAATAAGTGAATTGGTAAACGAATCACCAAAAGTTAAGAAAAGTGTCATACCGACTCTTGACTCAAGGGGAGTTTAAGGATTACAGGATGGTCACGGTGCTACGTAGACCTAAGTGTGCAATGGTACGAACACTTGGGCCCTAGTTAAAGATTAAAAAAAATGATAATGATAAAGAAGGATTATAAGAAAGCATAATGTGATCATGCATTTTATTGAATGTGCATGTGGGTTTATATGGGACTTACTGGGCGTTAGCTCATTAAGTTTTTCATGCTGTAGGTATTCCGACGAAAAGGTCAGAATAAATCGTAATGATGAGCTAGCGGACGGATGATGTGTGCAGACTGAGTATGGTTTCCACCACAGTATGTTTTCCGCTGTGTGGTGTTTTAAAATATTTTGAAAGTAATGTTTGATAAACTATATTGTAAAAGAAGGATGATTATGTAAACACAAGTATATGTTTGTATTTCAAAAGTTGTCAAACCAGTATATGTACAGTATTTGTATAAAAGAAAAAAAATTTCCTAAATTTTTGCCCTAAAGTAAGTAAGAAAGAGTTTTATCACAGCCCGAAAAGGCAGGTTGTGACAATTTATACCTCAATGTGAATCTTGTTTGGAGGGTAAAATGACCAAAAGACCATTCAGGTCTAAGGGCAATAGGGCTGAAGGGGTTCTAGAACTTGTGCATAGTGATGGTTGCGGACCAATGAACATCCGAGCACGAGGAGGGTGTGAATACTTTGTCACTTTTATTGACGATTACTCAAGATATAGGTATGTGTACCTGATGCACCACAAAAGCGAAACTTTTGACAAGTTTAGGAAGTTTCGGGCTGAAGTGGAAAAGCAATTGGGTAGACCCATAAAGGCACTTTGATCCGATCGAGGTGCAGAATATCTTTCTGATGAGTTCTTTGGACACTTATTAGAGAATGAGATTTTATCCCATTTGACTGCACCGGACACTTTGCAGCAGAATGGCATAGCAGAGAAAAGAAATAGGACTTTATTGGACATGATTAGGTCCATGATGAGTTATTCATCATTGCCTTTATCCTTTTGGGGATATGCACTATAAACCGCATGTCATCTTTTGAACAATGTGCCTTAAAAATTGGTCCCTAAAACCCCTCACGAGTTGTGGACGGGTAGGAAGACATCCTTAAACCATATTCGCATATGGGGATGTCCAGCTCATGTCCTGTTTAAGGATCCGAATAAGTTAGAAGCACATTCAGAAGTTTGCGTGTTTGTATGATATCTAAAAGGGACTAAAGGGGATTATTTCTATAACCTAAAGGAAAATAAAGTCGTGGTTTCAACTAATGCAACTTTCCTTGAGGAGAGTTACATAAATGACTTTAAACCTCAAAGCAAAGTGGTGCTTGAGGAGTTAAGGAGTGATCCGATGACTCCGGAGGTTCTGAATGAAACCGCTCCTATTAGTATAGAAAAACCAAACAAACCTAAACAGCAACCTCAGGGGCTTCAGCGTAGTGGGAGGATCGGGCGTCAACCTGAGAGGTATATGTTCAATGGGGAAGTCTTTTTGGCTGAATTGGAGAGGCTATTGAGGATGTTGATTCAAAACTCTGGACAGAGGCTATGAACATAGAGATGAAGTCTATGGAGACTAATTAGGTCTAGGAGCTTGTGGATCTTCCCGAAGGGGTAAAACCCATAGGGTGTAAATAGATCTACAAGAGGAAAAGAGGAGTGAATGGAAAGGTCAAATCCTTTTAAGACTAGACTGGTAGCTAAGGGTTATACGCAAAAGGAAGGAATCGATTATAAGGAAACCTTTTTGCCTGTAGCCATGCTTAAGTCCATTCGGATTCTCTTGTCCATAACTGCTGCTCTCGACTACGAGATATGACAGATGGATGTCAAGACGGCTTTTTTGAATGGGTGTCTTGATGAGTCCATTTATATGGAACAACCAGACGGGTTCAAGGTCACGGGTCAAGAGGGTAAGGTTTGTAAGCTGCTAAAGTCAATTTATAGACTTAAGCAGGCTTCTCGTTCTTTGAACATAAGATTTGATTAGGTAATCAAGAATTATGAATTCTCACAAAATGTGGATGAACCATGTGTTTACAAATACATTAAGGATAGGATGGTGGTTTTCTACTGCTCTATGTAGATGACATTCTGCTAATTGGCAATGACATTGTGGCGTTATCATCGGTCAAATTATGGTTGACCAAGCAGTTTGACATGAAGGACTTGGGTGAGGCTAATTTTGTTCTCGATATCCAGATTTTTTGGGATATAAAGAACAAAATGATAGCTTTATTCCAGGCCAGCTACATAGATAAAATTCTCTGAATGTTTGCAATGCAGGATTCTAAGAAAGGTGGGCAACCATCTAGGTCTGGAATTACTCTTTCTAAGAAAGACTCACCAAAGTCTTATAAAGAAAGAGAATACATGAAGAAGGTGCCTTATGCTTCGGCAGTGGGTAGTCTCATGTATGCCATGCTTTGCACACGACCGGATATTTGTTATGCGGTCGGGATTGTAAGTCGATTTCAGGCAGATCTAGGACCAAACCACTGGGTTACGATAGAGCATATTGTCAAGTACCTGAGAATGACTCGAGGGTATATACTTGTATATTCGGATGAGGACTTGACTCCTCTAGGATATACTGACTCGGATTTTCAATCCTGTCTGGATTCTAGGAAATCTACTTTGGGTTTTGTGTTTACTCTGGGGTGGTGGTGCCATTCGTTGGAGAAGTGTGAAGCAAGATTGCACTTCGGATTCAACGATGGAGGCCGAGTATGTGGCAGCTAGTGATACTTCGAAAGAAGCAGTATGGCTCCGTAAGTTCCTTGGAGATCTTGAGGTAGTTCTTGGTATGGATAAGGCGGTATCACTGTACTGTGATAACAGTGCAGCAGTAGCTAATACTAAGGAACCAAGATTTCACAAGAAGAGTAAGCATATTGATTGGAAGTATCATGTGATAAAGGACTTCATTGAGGTGGGGCATGTCACGGTGTGCAAGATCACGTCAAAAGACAATTTAGCTGATCCATTTATGATGAGACTTACTGGGAGAGTCTTCGAGAAGCATGTGGAAGCTATGGGGATGCGAGATTTGTCGTATTTACTCACTTAGTGCAAGTGGGAGATTGTTAGACATATATGCCCTAAGGAGTAAAAATGTAATAAGTTTTTTGAGACATCTTTATCAATAAAGAGTTTATTTATTATTTATATACCAAATTTTGTCATCTTTACGTTCATATTTGTTGAATGTATGTTAAGCAAACAATAGTCTAAGACTGTCGGTCTAAACCTTTAAGAATTGGGCATATGATGGACCGATTATGCGGAAGACACGATTCTTAATGTGATGGTCTAAATCATAAGATCCACAATCGAGGAAATAAAGTTGGGCGCTTTATTCATGTAAAGATTGTTATGTTTTCTATATCCCTATTGGGAGATGGTTTGTCTTGACCATGGGAGATGAACTCCATGAATAGAAACATTGGCACGTTGTCATAAATGACGATGTGTTGGATCGGGACATAAAATGAATTGATTTGGATTAATAATTCTGTCTCGGTAAATCGATTCACTTTAGACAATCATTTGTATTGTATTTTAATCCTAAGATTAATAGTGGGCCTGTTATCTTGACTTGTGTCTTTTGATGTACCAAAGGGTGACATCCACATCTTAATAGTAGTATGCATGCTGGTACGTTGGAGGCATGATTCTTGATAGTGTAGACTTGTTATTTGTAGATATGGAATCCATAGCTCCTCTTTAGGAGTAGTGATATCCTCTTATATGCGTTATCCTGTAATTGAAAAATTGGATCGCTTAACCATTTGGATACATAGGTGTAACCGAATGGTATATTGTCTTTGGATGGTAAGTTTTCCGATTGTGAGATAATAAAACGTAAGATAAAAATAATCGGGAAGGTAAAACAGAACTTGTCCTTAAGCCGATTATGGATAATCATATAGGGATACGATACACTATGATATGTAATGTTGACTTAGCTATACAGGCTTCTAATTCTATGTAGTTCGAGAGTGCAGCTCCAAGCTTTTAGTGGAGTAGCGTTGGAGTTAATAATTATGAAATATATATCTGGGATATTGGGTTTCGTAATTATCGGGAGCTTGAACTATATAGGTCTATTTGGTCCCCTTCGCTAGCTCACAACATCCTGTAACGATACAGGGTGCTTTTTCAATAATTGGTAACTTATGTCGGATTTAGCAGATTGGTTAAAATTTAGAAGAATCAGATAATTCATGTCTATTTATCGGTTGAATTAATTTTGTGATAAAATTGATTCAAGATAAACTTGTTGAATTATTGGGATCTGAAAATTCTTGTTTGTTTATTGATTGATATAATTTTAAATAAATTAGATCAAGATAAACTTGTAGAATTATTAAGAATTCATTTATTTTCTTAGAGATTATCTAGATAAAGTTGTTTTGATAAAATAACTTCTCTATTAGGTTATTTGAATTAAAACTGTGACTTTATCCTATAGAATCTCGGGTGCAAAATAAAAGATTCGTAGAGATATTTATTAGGCAGTTCGGCCTGCCGATGTACGTGTTCGGCCTGCCAATGGGGCTGTTCGGCCTGTCCATCATCTTGATCGGCTTGCCGATGAGCGAAGAGCGAAGGATAAGATTACGCATTTTTACGCAGATCTTATCAGATATTAATCTGAACTTGATTCTGTTTCGAGTTTTTGAAACCTAATCTGATAAGGACTGACCTTGGACCCAACCTCTATAAATAGGGAGTAAGTCACATAAGTTGTTTAGATTAATTAAGAGATTAAGAGTGATACTCTGCTAGTGAGAATCTGGAAACTCCCTGAGAGCTTTTGTTCACAAATCATAAACACTTGCTTTGGGTTCTCTCGATTGGTTGGAAGGAGAGTCACCTGGTGGAAGAGCTGTACGTGTGAGCCCACACTCACTCCGGTCGTGGATAGAGTATAGCAAAGAAGACCAGTTGGTTGAGGCTCTTTTGAAACATTACTTATCTTCACGTTTTGCGAGGGTTCTTCAACAATCAAAGGTTAGTAAGATCTGGTTAATTTATGCATATAGCATGTCAAACTTGTGTTTTTGAAAAATACTTTCGCTGCGTACTATTTTTCTAACATTTAACACACCTTGCTGATTAAAGAAATCAATGAAAGCAAGTTTCTTAGCATTATCAGATATGAAATGCTTAATCTTCTTGCTAAACTGAGTGGTTACCATATTAAAAAATTTGAAAATGACAACAGCCACATCAGACTTTTGTTTGAGCATGAAAACCCTAGGGAAACGAGTATAGTCATAGACTAGTGTAAGAAAATATCTTTGACCATTATATGTAGTTACATGATAAGGCCCCCAAATGTTACAATTAACTAAGTCAAAAGGAGATTGAGACATATGATTGTTTGATACAAAGGATAGTCGTCTTATTTAGCTAGTGGACAGATATAACATGGATTCAAATCATCAAATTTGGAACCACTAAATTTCAGCTGATCTTGCAGAGAATCTAGTCTCTTGGGTGAGAGATGCCCGAGTCTATTATGCCAAACACGAGCAGAAAAATTATTGACTTGAGCTATAGAAGCTTTATTCCAAGAATTAGTATCAAGAACATATACATCATGGATTTTGTTACCCCTGTCAATCATCTTCTTGGTTTCGAGGTCCTGAATTGTAAAAAAATTAGGAAAAAAAACCACCATAAGCTATGAATTAGTGGTGAACTTGAATTGGGGAACAAATAATACATCCTTCAGAACAAATCCTGAACTTAGTTGAATATCTTCACTAGAAGTCACATCAATGCTCGTGTGATTTGGCAAATGGACAGTAGAAGTTCTAATAGGTTTCATGTGAACAAATGTATCAACATTGGAACAAATGTGTCTATAAGCTCCCGAATCAATTATCCAAAAATTTGGACAAGTGAGAACATTATCTATTGCAACAGAAAAACATGTACCTGCTGAATATTAAGTACTGCAGCTACTTTGTTGATCTTTATTATTGAATGAGACTGACATATGGGATGAAAGCAAGCTCATCAGTTGTTGATATTGAGTGCCATTGAGATTCTGAATGAAATCTCCCATATCTCCATGCTCTTTGTTACCATTGTTCTAAGCTAGTGACATGGTTGATTGCCACATTACGTTTAGGATCCGATTGAGACAGTTTCTTTTGACGGTGCTTGTAACCAAATGGATATCTATGAATCTTATAGCGCATTTCAACAGTATTACCATGAAAATTGCAATGGGTGCAAAATGGTCTAGCTTTCTTCTGACCTTTATAAATCCCATTACCTTGAACATCAACTTTCTTAAGAAGATCATATTTAACAGTAAAAGCCACAGTGCTGCCATAGTCAGAATTGGCATCAATACCAATCTTTCTCTGACGTTCTTCTTATGAAATTAGGGAAAAACTTTGGGCCCGTTTGGTTCGAGTATTTGAGTAGAATATTTGGATGAAGATTTAAATTTTTGTGAGAGAAAATACTGTAGCAAAATGATTCGAACCTTGATTTGAATATTCAACCAAATATACCCTTTATTTATTGGAGGCAAAGGATCCATTAACAGTAACTAACCTCCAACTTGAGCAAAAGAATCATTTAATCCCATAAAAAATGTCATGATATATTCCATTTGGTAATAAGAATTTAGTTCCTTTACTCTCCCACATGTACATTTTCCACAATTACAAATAGGTCTATAGTTGCTTAATTCCTCCCAAAGTGTTTTCAGGCTTGTGAAGTATTCACTCATGGAACTTTGATTTTGATTAAGATTGATCAATTCACGGTGTAATTGAAAGATTCTAGGACCATTACTTTGTTGAAAACGATCCTTGAGATCCATTCAAATGTCATAAGTGGATTTAGAGATCCATCCAAATGTCATAAGTGGATTTAGAAAAAAAATTATGCTTGTAGAAATCTCTTTAGACACAGAATTTAAAATCCAAGAAAAAACCATATTATTGTTCCTGATTCAAGAATTGAGAAGATTGAGATCATTACCTTCTGGATTTTGGATTGAACCATCTATAAACCCGATCTTGTTCTTTACAGAGAGGGCGATCATCATAGCTTGACTCCAGGAGGCATAGTTGTCCCTTGTTAATTGCTGCGAAACTAGATTGAGATCAGGACCGTTTGACTGCTGAAGGAAATACGAACTCATAGGGTCGTCAATGGCGGACTTGCCATCAGAAGCGATTGAATCAGCAGATCGTGAAATCTCCATGTTAGATTTCAGAAATCAAAAGACAAATCAATTATTGAGTTGAAATGAAGATGAAGAACAATCAGGATGAGATTGGGCAGCAAAGGAATCGCTTTGATACCATATTGAATCAAGACTCGATTTTGGAGAAAGAAAGTCAAGAGTAAGAGGGAGAGTTTGAGAAGAAGGCTTAGAAAAGAAAATTGTGATTGTATTTTCATTCCCTATTTTCTGAATACAATGCCTTTTGTTTTGCATACACTGATCAGTCCAAAGAAAGTAATATAAATTACAATTCAACTTACTAAAAACTGCATTGTAACAAACTAACAACTACTAACAGCTTAACTACTAACTCTTAATGAGTAATTACAGTTTCTAAAAAAGTAGAATTCTAAAAATTTTAATTTATATAATTTATTTAATTTAAAATTTTTTAAAAATAAATACGTATCAAAAGAATTTTAAAAATTTAAATTTAAAAAATGGTTCGGATACGTGAAACAAAGGCCCAAGGAGTACCCTCTCCTTTGTGCGTTTTTTCTCGGTGCCGAGCTTTCTCCTCAGCTGTTAAAATCTGTCCAACATGGAAGACATGGTGGAAAGGTGGAGCTCTCTTTCGATTACGGAAGAGGAAGATGAAGTTATTGGAGTCTGCGATCAACTAGCGGCCAAGGGAAGAGATGTTATGCCCTATGGACTCATGGGCAAGCTTTTAATTCAAAAGCCATACAACCGCAGATCGGGAATGGCAAGGAAATCTGGGATGTATCTTTTTCTTCCCTTTTGATGATAAGAACCATGGACTTTGAACAAGTCGTTGGTTTTACTGAAAAGATTGATGGCATCAATCTAGGGGATGCTGGAAAATTTCAGCATTCTCGCTTTTGGATCCCAGTACACAATCTTCCGTCTGACGGGATGCTAGAAGATATAGGGCAGGTGATAGGCGATACTATTGGTGTATGCATTTGGGTCCTTATATGTTAAGGAGCACTCCAAGAGTTCAAGTGATAGAGTGGCCGGACCTCGACAGATTTTTCCATTTTCAGCGTGCCCATCGGTCGGTAACAAGGGAACAAATGGAAAAACTCGGAAGACGAAGCCACGACTGGCGACGAAAGAGTACTTTTCACCAAAGGATAGGGGGCTTCGTAGAAATGGAGGTAAGCAATGTTGATGTTTCCAGTGAAAAGAAAGAAACGCATTACTATGGGAGATATTACTAACTCTCTCGCAATAAGCGTGGATTGGGGAGTTCACTTGGACTCGAAAAACTCCCAAGACTCACCTGGAGCATATCTCCGGACTTGGTCTTCATCTGCGAAACCAAGTTGAATGGAAGGAAGGCAAGTAGTGTGAAGGAGAGTTTAGGTTCTCAAGCTGGCATGCATGTAGACAGCGTTTGTGGCGGAAGGAAGGGAATGTTGAAGTCAAGAGTTTCTCACGGTTTCATATCGATGCTTTGTTACACTTCCAGATAGCAGATGTTGGAGGTTCACAGGGTTTCATGGTAACCCGGAAAGGGCAAAGAGACATCACTCTTGGGATCCCTTTGAAGTTGGAGTGAAGCAACATTTGGACGCCTCCCTAAAAAGCTTTGGGCAGAATTAGAGAAGCTTAACAATGCTTCGAACTGGGTGAATAACAAGGAGCGTGTGATTCAAGTGGAAAAAGAGTTAGACGGATTACTTAGCCTCGAAGAATATTACTGGTGTCAAAGGGCTCGGACTGACTGGCTCAAAGGCTGCGCCAGAAACACAAAGTTCTTTCATGCTAAGGCTTCTCAAAGGCATGAAAAGAACAAAATTAATAAGGGGATTGAAAATAAGAGGGGTGATTGGGTTACCTCCAGAGAAGGTGTGATCAATGCAATTGAAGGGTACTTCAATGAGATTTTCTCCACTAGTTGCCCGAATGAGGAAATGTTACAAACTGTTTTGAACTACGTTGAGACAAGCATTGATTCAAGGATGAATGACCATTTAGTCAACCCTTTTATAGCGCAGAAATCAAGCAGGCGGACTTTAGTATGGGACCATGAAAGTCCCCAGGCCCAGATGGTTTTCATGCAGGGGTATACCAAGAGAACTGGGAGCTTCTCGGGACGGATATCACTCAAGTGTGTCTACAGATTCTTAATGGCAACCAATCTATAAGAGAGCTTAATGAGACGTACATCGTTTTAATTCCTAAAATAAAACTCATAAGAAGGTTTCGGGCTTTCAACCTATTACCCTTTGCAATGTGATCCACAAAACTATCACAAAAACTCTGTCTAATCGATTGAAAATGGTTCTCCTGGAAATTATTTCCAATGAACATAGTGCATTTGTCGCGCATAGATTGATCACAGATAATATTTTGGTGACGTATGAAACAATTCACACCATCCGCAGGAAGACAAATGGGAAGAAAGGACTTATGCCATCAAGCTTGATATGAGTAAAGCATACCATAGGGTGAAGTGGCCTCTTTTGGAAGCTATGATGTCAAAGATGAGGTTCTCTTCCAGATGGATCGCTCGGGTGATGGATTGTCTTGACTTCCCAATTTTCCTTCCTTATTAATGGAGAGCCTATAGGAAAAGTGATTCCTTTGAGAGGAAATCGACAAGGATGTCTTCTCTCCCTGTACCTCTTTCTTCTATGTGCAAAAGGCTTTTCGAGTTTACTGCGAAAGGTGGAGAGAGACAAGAAAATTGTTGGAGTGAGTTGTGCTCTAGGAGCCCCAAGCATTAGTCAACTTCTATTTGCAGATGATATCATTTTTTTGGAGAAGCAGATGTAGCCACTTGTGAGGCGGTCAAAGAAGCCCTGGAGCTGTATGAAAAGACTTCCAGACAAGTCATCAATTTTTAGAAGTCAATGGTGAGCCTCAGTCCCAATATGGATGAGAGTAATGGAGGTCAAATTTTAAACTCTCTTGGAATTTCTAATGGGTAGAAACAAAAAGCGGGTTTTTGACATAGTGCGTGAAAAAGTCTGGAAAAAGTTACAGCTTTGGAAGGGCATCTGTTTTCTGTCGGGGGTAGAGAAGTTCTGATAAAGGCCGTGGCCCAAGCTACCTGCAACTATGCTATGAGTGTTTTAAAAATTCCCTCAACACTCTGTGACACACTACACTCTTTCATAGCAAAATTCTGGTCGGGAGGCAGAGGGGATGACCGTAAACTCCACTGGATGAGATGCAGCAAATTATGCAGGGCCAAGAGTTATGAGGAATAGGATTCAGAGATATGATTACATTAAGGCCCTCTTAGTTAAACAAGGCTGGAGAATCATGATAAATCCTTCATCTCTTGCCTCTCGGGTTCTAAAGGCAAAGTATTTTCCTCATGGTGATTTTTTAAGTGCCAAAATTGGTTATAAGCCATCCTACATATGGCGAAGTGTCGTTTGGGGGCGGGAGCTTCACAGCAAAGGGCTTCGATGGTTAGCGGGCAATGGAAGATTGATCTGAGTGTTTAAAGACCCTTGGCTACCAAGGCCAAGTTTTTTTAAACCGATCTCGCAGCCCCCCGAGGACATGGAAAATATGACGATAGTAGATCTTGTGGAAGGAGTTTGATGGGATGTGGGGTCTCTCCGGGAGATTTTCTGGCCTATCGATGTCAAGACCATTCTTTCGATTCCCATCTCTACTTATGACCGTGACGACCTTCTGGTTTGGCATTATGACAGCAAAGGAATGTACACGGTTCGTTCTAGGTACAAACTTGAGGTGGAGAAACAGCAGGTTGCGTCATCTTCTGAGGGAAGCATTGAATTAGAATGGTGGCGGAAACTATGCAACTAAGAATTCCTGAGTAAAGTTAAAATTCACACATGGAAAGCTTTCCATGGTATATTCCGTCATATGCAAATTTGGCTCGTCGTGGCATCAAGTGTTCCCAAAGATGCATTCAATTTTGGGAAGATTACTAAGATACTGCACACGAATTATGGTTTTGTCCCCAGGCTCAAGATGTGTGGCAATCAAGTACTATTTGGCCTCTATTAAATAAGTGCAAACCAGGCCCTTTAAAAGATATATGTTGCTTTGTAGGTAGTAATGGAGCAACATTGGAACTGGAAATCTTTGTGTTGTGATTTGGAGCATTTGGCTGAGACGTAACAGACTAATCTTTGAAGGCTCTTTGTGCAGCCCAAAGGAATGCCTTGAGTGTGCCAGCCGCATACTGGGAGAGTTACAAAGATGTTATATAGTGGATCAACGAAAGGTGACATTGGTTCACTCAAACTCTTGCTTATGGAAGGCTCATAACGCAGGTTGTGTCAAGGTAAATATCGACGCAGCAATAAGAAAAACATTTAGAGTGTAATGTTTTTCTGAGTTGGGGCTGTGATTAGAAACAATTCTGGGGTCGTCTTAGTGGCTCTCTCGAAAAAGACTTTCAGGGAAAGACTCAGCTCATATAGCAGAATGCTTGGCAGCAAGTGAAAGAGTTGATTTACTGAAGCGTTGTGGTTTCTCAAATTTTTCTTGAGTCGGATGCGCTTAACGTGGTAAATGCAATTCAAAATGACTCCATTCGAGGTCCGGAAGCTAATGTTGTGGAGGACATTAAGGATTCTATCCGACTTTCTGGAAGTAGTTCTGTCTCCTATACCCCGTACAGGGAATGATGTAGCCCATTTTCTAGCCTCTCATGCACTATCTTTTTATGGTGATTCTGTATGGGTTACTTCTATTTCTATTTGGTTGAGCTTCTTTGTAATGGCTGACTTATCTATTAATTAAAAAGCAGTTCGTTTTACTTTACAAAATATATATATATATATTTATACCCTCACTTTATGATTAAAATAATAGTTATATCTCATTCAATAATTATAATTGAGAACTGTATTTCAATTTTTCTTTTCATAGATCCTAAATTGGAAAAACATTTCAGCCTCCCCCACTCGATCTTAGTGGTAGATGTCACTTTGGTTGACACATGTACATCACATAAGTCTGCTCTACTTTCAACAGTTTGTGGAATCAGATGATAGCCGATAGGTTGTCTAAAGAAGTTAATGCTAAGTTTAGTTCACAGTTTGAGCCAAAATTTTAATCTTTTTGTTACAATGTTTTGTTTAAAAAAAATTTAAATTTCCGTTCAAATTTTCTGTTAACCAACGGGCTGTAATATTAACCATTGAACTGTTGAATAGGTAGTTATACAACCGTATTGGCTACTGCGGAAGTCTCAACTCTTAAGGCTTTTTTCTGTCCATGAATAGTGCTGCAATATTTTTTTTCAGGGAGTCTGCCTGCCTCTACCATCTCCCAAATACGACAAAAAGTAAAACTAATATTTAATTCATCAGAAAAAAACAGTTGTGCTTTTCATTTTCTTTTTTAAACAAGAGGACACAATACTTGAAGACTAATTTTTTTGAAAGATATTTAGGTTGTTTGGCTGTCTTAGTTGGAGCCATAGTTTGCAATTCCAACCACTATTATAACTATGTTTTCTTTTATATGCCACAATACGTATTTTTAGTTTTAACTCATTATCCAAACATTATTTTAAAACGTAATGAAAATATTTTTACAAACTTGGCAGTAGGTGAAGAGGTAGAGGAGTCCACAATTCTGCCATAAATGGTCATTTACTGATAGAAAGCAAGCAAAATATTTGTAGTCATGGATCGATTTAGTTAAGCTGTTATTTGCAATTTCTTCAAGTTTAGATCATTCAAAACCAACCACTTCTTGTTGATCTTTGAAAAAAGTTTTAAGAGAGCCAAAAATATTGCCGTTAATATACTTGCTAGCACATTCCATGGTCGTTTTTCACCTTATTCATGTACGAGAATAAAAGAGAAAAACAAACTAACATCATGTAACCGCCCCAAAAAACAACAAAGAAGAAAGTTATTGCAACTTCTTTTGCAATTAACATCTTCTTAAGAAAAACAAGGTACAGAATTGTTTTTAGTTAATTTCTAGCTTCTTTAAAAGCGACTACCGACCAGTCTACGACTTGTTGCTCTTTTAATTCCTTGGCTGACACCAAAACGTTAACTAATAAGTGAAATGGAAGTGCCTGTGAAGTTTAGATTTTGTGCAAATATTCAGGTGCATATCTTCATTCTTTTGTGCTGCTTTTGCTAATTCCCTTCTCCTCTCTCCATTGGTGTTTTCAAGAATCGATTCGTTCTTTTTTTTCTTTTCTTTTTTTTTTGTTATTTAAAGTTTCAGGCTATATGCATTTTCTGCTTTCTGCTAATTTCTAAATCAAGAACAGATGGTGTGTTGTTGCTGAATTGAGAAATATGAAACGATCTTTGTTGGGGAATTAGGCGACTCCTAATTCCAAGGATCGCAAGAACGAACAATTGCAGAAAATAAATAGGAGAAAAGAAGAAAAAGAGACACCAAATTTTTATACAGGTTCGTCCAAAATTGAGACTACGTCCTGTTTCTGCCGCTTGCAGATTCCACTATGATGAAGGAGATTACAGATTACAAGAGCAATTTCTCACACTCACAAATTGTGCTTACCAAAACTCTCTTCTATCTAACACCCAATGGGAATTTTTCTTCTTTCAAGGATGGAGCTCTCAAGAATTTTGCCTCTCACAAAATTATGCCACTCATAATTTTCACACACATCTCACACACACAACCCTAGCTACCTTGTGTCTATTTATAACTAAAGGAGGAGAAAAATAGCAACTAATAGGAAACCCTACTAGTTTCCCCTTTTTGGGGCGTTTGAGTTTGATTCTAACTCAAAGTTTCGCAACAAACCAGACTTCGGGCGCCGCGGCCCTCATTTTGGGCACCGCGGCGCTGGTTTGTTCTCGGCCGAGCGCCGCGGCCCTTGTTTTGGGCGCCGCGGCGCTGGTTCGGGCGTCGCGACGCTCGTTTTTGGGCGCCACGGCGCTGTAACTCTGCCCTCCCTGGGCAGCAATTTTTTTCTCCCTTTTTTTGCTAGGTTGATTTGGCTCCACTTTGCAACAATCTTCCCCTAGTCCAGTTGAAGCGCGCCACCGTTTGTCTTCTTCGGCAAAGTCTCTCTATGCATCTAGTTTTCTTAATCTTGCTTACCAGCATAACTTAACGTTATTCATTTCATAACTATTAGGGAAGAAAAAACACTTTTCTAATTTTAAGGAAAATTTATGATATTGTCAATCTAATACTACTTGAAGTAAATAGTAAACTTGCTTTAGTTGTCTGCATTGTAGCTGTTGTGAGAATCAATTTATTCATGATTACCAGTTTTAATGCTGAATTTCATATTTCCCCTTCAAAAAAAAAATGATGAATTTCATTAAGTATTTTCTTAGATAAGTTCACCAATCAAGAAGTAAAGAGTTGCTTGTCATATTTGTTAGACAAGGACAACCGAGTCTAGTTAATTTTACTCGTCAGCTTGGTAATTTCGTTTAAAATTTTACTAATGGTGTTTAATTTATTGAGTACTTCAATGCACTATTATATGAACAAACTAATTTCTTGTAGTTTTCATCCTTTTGTAGGGTGTTATTGGCCTACCCTGCAAGAATTGCTAGAGAAAGATCAGAATTTAAAGTAGCCTAGAATTGATCTTGGAAATTCTTGCCGCTTGAGTGCTCCCTCATGGACCTACTATTGAACTGTAACCTGTGTCCAAGTGTGGAGCTAGAAAAATTAGTCGTGTGGGGAAGGAGGTGTGACTTAATTAATGAGACGGGACAAATAAAAATATATAGAGAATATGATTTTAGGAGGATAAGACACAAATTTTTAAAAATTTCATATACAAATTAAAAAAAAAAGGTTCAATGGGTGGGGGGAGGGCGATTATCCTCATCCTTAGGTGGTTCAACCTGTGTCCTTGATAATATTTGTCATAAAAGACATAGTCTATGTTTGCGATTTAAGTCAAATTTCTATCACTATGTTTGTTACAAAAACATAAGCTGTGAGATGGGACTAACTGATAGGCGATATTTCAATTGATTAGTTTGAAGTTATTTCTATGTATTGGATGATTTAATTGTTTTGCTTTGCTGAGTGCTGAATGGGTCAATGAGTTGGTTGTGTAAATAATTAAAAGCTTGTATATATGCATATATATATATATACCCACACATATTTTGGATAACATTGCTTACATGTTTGTAGCTCTTTGCTTTTACATCAACTTCCTCACGTCGTCTTGAACACTTTCTTGTTATAGCGAAGACAGAGACATAAGATCACAAAGAAATAAAGCTCTTCCGCATATTGGAAAGGCATTCGACATTAGACCTATTCAAGCTCGGAGCTTTAAGTGCAAACCAACTTCAAAAAGTGTGCTTGCCATTATAACACTGGGGACTCTTGCTGTGACGCTTTTCCTTTCTCTAGATGTTTATAATACAGACAGTCTATCAAATTTTCTATCCTGGTATGTTCATATTGTTGCGTCTTGTGCATTTGAAATCACTAGTAAAAACTAAAACGTTTTGATTCAAACCAAATTTGTTATAGTGTTTTTTATTCAAACTTTAAATTTGAATCGTGCTTTCAAACGCCCTTTAAGTTTGACATTATCATACTTTAAAAAAAAAAAAGAAAGAAAGAAAGAAAGAAAGAAAAAAAAGGTTCCAACCTCAAAAGTAATGTGAGAAGTAGTTTAATTATGTGCTAATCATTTTTAGAATCTTTGACCAGACAAACTGCTTCGGAAAGTTGCTTCATAAAGAAATAGTTTTAGTCAGAAGGATCTTAATTCTTGATGGAATTTAATTATGGATTAAATTCATTACTAGTTCTTGAATTCTTTTCTTTCTTTAAAATTAGTCCCTGCAATCAATTTTGTCTCAAAAATAGTCTTTAAACGCAAAAAGTGTCTCATGAATGGTCCTTTTGTTAAATTTTAGATGGAAAAAATTAACTGTCTTATAAATGATCCATAAACTATTTTTCTCTCTATAAATAGCTCTTATGCTAAAACTTGTACTATATTTAGACACTAAACTAAAAAAACATATGCTAAAATTAGTTATATTGTTAACTAAATATATAGAATACATTAAATATGTGAAATTATACTAGATATGTAGTCCCTAAACCAAAAAGAAAATTGTGATTTGACTTACGTCTATTAAATATATAAATAATCCTAAGTAAGAATATTATTTTTTATTTATGCAAAAAACAATGTTAAAAAATAATCATGACATATATTTTGGTATATCAGAGAATTTGGTGTTAAAAGATTTCAAAATGAGTGGTTAAGATATACACTAGTGTTGTCTTCTTAGTTGAATTTTGAATTTGTTGGGTATCAAAGTTTTATTTGTTTAAATTTTTTTTTTAAAAAAATCAATTTGTTGGTAATTTTGAATTTTCATAGAAATTGATATTTTACTAAGAACATAAAACAAAAAACAAAACAAAAGTGATGGTTAGAGGGAATATAAATTGATTAAAATAGGTATAATACAAAAGTTATTTATAAATTTATTTACAAACTTATAAGTCTATTATATGAGATGTAAAAATAATTTGCAGATATTTTTTAATATGGTAGGTAAAATATGTTAATTTCAAAAAATTATTAGTTATATATTTCAATAAGTAGATAAAAAAATATTGAATATGTAGTACATAAATTAATTTTGATATTTGTTTTTTAAGTTTAGGGACTACAAATTTAATACAATTTCACACACTTAGTGCTTGTTTGGCACATTATATTTACATTGCATGCAATGCAATACAATACAATATGTTAAACATATTTTTTTTATATATTTATTTAACAATATAACTAATTTTAGCATTTCTTTTAGTTTAGGGACTAAATATAGTACAAAGTTTAGCATATAGACTATTTATAGAGAAAAAATAATTCAGAGATCATTTATGAGGCAAAGTTAACTTTTTTTTTATCTCAAATTTAACAGAGGGACCAGTCATGAGAAACATTTTAAGTTTAGGGACTATTTATAAGATAAAATTAAATTCAAAGACTAATTTTAAAGAGAAAAAAAAATTCAGGACTATTAATGAATTTATCCCTTTAATTCTCGATAAACGCTGATTGCCCTAGGACAAAAGGATATATAGAACATCTTTAGCCTCCGTGTAAAAATGCAAAGTCCACCTTCTAAAACCATAGAGCGTAAAATTTTCCTTCTTGTTAATGGTAAATATTGTGAAAAATGTTTATTATGCAGACCTACTTCTATGGACAGATGGAAGATAAAGGACAAAACTGCTGCTGCAGATCTACATTATGTATCATCAGCGGACATCAACTGGGACCAAATATCAGACATCCTGAAGAACAAGTTGAAAGACAGAGATGCATACAGGGGAATTGGCCTATTAAACTTCAATAACAACGAAATTCATCGGTGGAAGGAACTGATAATACCTGATAACGCTGAGCACATCATTCTGAAACTACATCCCGCGTCGATCAACACAACATGGGAGTCTCTCTACCCTGAATGGATAGACGAAGAAGAGCAATTCAATGTCCCTACTTGTCCTGCTCTACCCAAAATCCAAGTTCCTCAAAATCCCGGCATCGATCTTGTTGCTGTGAAGCTTCCCTGCAACAAGTCGGGAAGTTGGTCAAGGAACGTGGCTCGCTTGCACTTGCAGCTTGAAGCAGCAAGAATTGTTGCAAACACTGATCAGGGGTATAGTCCGGTGCATGTGCTTTTGGTGACTGAATGCCTTCCCATTCCAAATCTCTTCACTTGCAACGATCTTGTTGCCCGAGAAGGGAACGTATGGCTCTATGAACAAGAACTGAGGCGGTTGAAAGAGAAGCTACAGCTCCCAATAGGGTCGTGTGAACTTGCAGTTCCTCTCAAGCCCAAAGGTAAATAAAACCAGTGGCTCATTACATAGCTTCACTTGTTTCCTTTCTGTCGTTATTTTTAGGGCATTTTTACTTATCATGAACGAGAAAGGAGAAAGCTATTTGCTCCATGGCGTAATACAGTTTCCCATTCCGCTGGAATAAACCAGAATGCTACTTTTGAAGTCTTACTAAACTAAACATTAGCTCATAATTACATACAAGTTATGCACAAGGACATCAAGTTATGCATTGAGAATTAGATTGTTTCCTATACTCATTGTTTCGAACAAGCATATTCCAAAAATATGAGAATGTTTAAGGAGAATGTTTAGGACTTTTCATATATCATAAATCAATATCAAACTCATAAATGTGAAAAAGAATTCATGTGGACTTAACATTTTTCCATAGTTTTTGGTGCCACAGATCTATTTTCTTTTCTTCTCTTTTGAAATACATTATATATTTTTGAAAAAATTACATGTTATGGCTTACTTTTAAAAGTTATATTTATTTATACCATATGTAAAAGTTTTTGTTATATCATCATTTATATCATTATTTATATTACATGTCAAGTTGTACCACTGATAAATATATGTAGTTTTATAAAAAATAAATCTTAAAAAAAAAAACATTTATGAAAATCTCTCTTTTGCCCAATATAACGAATATTTAACCATCAGAAATACAAATAGCTAAAACAGTATCATATATTGAGCTAGCCTGATTAAGAAATTATGCAGTATTATTACTTTTAACAAGCTTATTAGCATTTTATTACTTTTAGAAATCAATTCACATCTTTCTTTAGACAATGGTGCCTTTTTTTTTTTTTTTTAAAGCAGAAGACTTCCACTCAGAGAGATCAACATACCAGGAAGCCTATGCGACGATTCTTCACTCAGTCGAGGCATACGTCTGCGGAGCCACGACCGTGGCGCAGAGCATCCGAAGAACCGGTTCGACGCGAGACCTCCTGATCCTCGTCGACGAAACAATCGGTGAACGTCATCGGTGAGGATTGGAACTCGCCGGAGGGAAGATCCGGACGATCCAACGGACCAGAAACCCCAAAGCACAACGCGGCCTCTACAACGAGTGGAATTACAGCTAATTCCGCCTCTGGCAACTCACCGACTACGACAAGATCATCTTCGCCGATGCCGACACTGTCGTGCTTCAAAACATCGATTTCCACTTCGGATTTCCAGAAATCTCAGCCTCAGGAAACCACGCGGCTCTGTTCTACTCCGGAGTTATGGTAATCGAACCATCAAATTGCACGTTCCAGACGCTCATAAACCAAATCGACGAGATCGAGTCCTACAATGCGGAGACCAAGGGTTTTTGAACGAGATCTTCACCTGGTGGCATCGAATCCCGAGGCGGATGAACTTCCTGAAACATCTATGGAGAGTTGATGATGAAACAGAGAGAGACGAAGAATCGCTTGTACCGATCCGATCCACCGATCCTCTCCGTCCTCCATTACTTGGGGAAAAAGCCTTGGGCTTGCTTTAGGGATTACGATTGCAACTGGAATGACAAGTACGTGAGGAAATTTGCGAGCGACGAAGCGCACGAGACGTGGTGGAAGATGTGCGGCGAAGTGCCGGATGGACTGAGGAGGTTCTGTTTGCGCAGTGAGAAGCAGAAGGAGAGGTTGGAGTGGGACCGCTGGAGAGCTCAGCCCGCCAATTGCAGCGACCGACATTGGAGGATTCCGATCAAAGATGACCGCTTGAACGCTTGTGCTGAGGATTTTTGCATGACGGAGAATGTTTTATGACGTGGCACCTACGTGTATTAAAATTGTTTGTAAATTTTAATTCAGTTTAAGAACAACCATTTTCATCTTCATCACCTTATAGTCTCACCACCTATAAAACTTTAAGCCTCGATCTTGTATATAATATACTTTTTAAACTAAGATTTACTATTTTATTAGTAACCGAATTTTAATCTATTAAATAAGATTGCTCGCATTATGAATGTAAATGTATGGTAGAAGAGACCTTTTGGTCTAATCATTTTAATGGTTGGATTAACTTTTCAACGATTTGATCGATAATTAGAAACAATTTTATATCATACGTAAATTTTTAACCGTTAAAAGGTCAATCCAATGTGTCAACATATATGTTCTACCATAAGAGCTCTAAATTTTGGTTGTGCGAAAAATTATTTTCGTTGTAGTGTGAAAATTCTCCCTTTGTTTCGGTTTGATTTTTTTCCTGAAAAGTTTTGGGTCTGAATATTTTAGTGTTTGTGATTGAATTAAGGCAGCTAAGAAGGGTTGTTGTAGATGGCAATGGTGTTGGATCAGCCAGTGGTGGTGGCGATGACGATGTAGAAAGAGGGAAGACCACCACTGCCTCTGGTGAAGTCGGATTGCATTTTTTTTTTTATGTTTGTTGGGTTTGTCGATTGATGGAGGAAGAAGAAAGTGTTATGAGTTTCAATTTTTGTTCATTTTTTTATTTTCTTAATAATTTTATAAAGAAATTTATTTGAAGTCAATTTTTATTTGTCCTTTTAATTTTTTATTGGTTATTGAAATTTTAATTTTATTATCTAAAAATAATTTTGTGATTTATACTTTTATTTTTTATCTTTTCTTATTAACTTATCAAAATGACATAGAATATTCTTGATTAAAAGTCACGTGATAAAAATCTATCAAAATTTTAACACCATTTTCAATTAGACTTGCTATGCAACGAACTGGTCGATTGCAAAAAATTTTGGCTTAAAGATCAACTTGCCAAATGCATAAAGGTCTAGTGTAAAAAAGCCTATGAGTAGTAAAATTTAAACTTATGAAGATAAAAAATGATTTTTCTTAAAGTGAATAAATTTACAAACAATTTTAAGACATACTGGTGTCTAATTTTTCTGTGATAAATAATAGATAATTGATGATGTACTAGTGTTTATTAATGTTGGATATGTATGTCCTAAGGAGTAAAAATGTGATATGTTTTTGGAGATATTTTTATCAATAAAGAGTTTATTTATTATTCATATGCTAAAATTGGTGTCCTCTTTATGTTCATATTTGTTGAATGTATGTTAAGCAAATAAAAGTCTAAGACTATCAGTCTAAACCTTTAAGAATTGGGCATATGATGGACAGATTATGCGGAAGACATGATTCTTATGGTGACGGTCTAAATCATAAGATCCGCAATCGAGGGAATAAAGTTGGGTGCTTTATTCATGTAAAGATTGTTATCCCAAGAATAACTACCCAAGAGGGGGGGTGAATTGGGTTTTCGAAACTTTTACAATTATTGAAAATATTCTAAAGTAAAATGCTTAAGAAGTAAAAATGAGAATGAGATAATAAGAGCACAACCAAGCAACAATTAAGCAGCAATAAAGTGAAGGGTAAGGAGAAGAAATGCAAATGCTATTTATAGTGGTTCGGCCAATATGCCTACGTCCACTGTCGCCAAGCTAAACTCCTTTGCTTGACCTCTTGCACTAATAGACCGTCTTTTCGGCACGATCACTCCTTTATACAACCGGTGACTTGCTCAACCCGAGGCTCACCACACCTTCTTACAAAGTGACAATTTTCCCGGAGATTGTCTAACCAAGAATTCCCCAAATTTACAAGGTTTTGGAAACCAACAATGAAAATAATGTAGTTGTAATTTTGGTACACTCACAAGATATACACTCCAAAACAGAAAGAGATGAAAATACAAATATGGTGTGTGTTTGGAGGTGTGAGTAATTCTCAATTAGAGTATGAAACAATTTTGGCTCAAGAGAAAATGTGTGTAATGAATGCTTGAGAAGAACAATGTAGAATAATGTCAAATTTCACTTCAATTCCTTCAACAACCATTGCACATTGAATGGATAGGTATATATAGCCTTCTAGTGCTTAGAAACATCTGAATGAATCAATTTTGAGTCAAACTAGCCGTTACAAATGGATCTCCAACGGTCAGAAAACTAGCCGTTACAGATAGTTCGGCAGGCCGGAAATAAAGATCGGCAGGCCGAAGAATGAGGCGCTAAAAATCAATTTCTCAACGGTCACCAAATCGGCAGGCCGGTTCACAGTTCGGCAGGCCGAACTTTGAACCATCGGCAGGCCGAAAGTTGAGTTCGGCAGGCCGACAGAGCCTTTGCAGCGAGGGGCTAAAAAGTCCCCAGATCGGCAGGCCGAAGCAGGGAGTTCGGCAGGCCGAAGATGCCTTCGGCAGGCCGGCAGAGCCTTTGCAGCGAGGGGTAAAAAAAATCCCCAGATCGGCAGGCCGAAGCAGGATTTTCGACAGGCCGATCATATTCGGCAGGCCGACCAAATTTGGTCGGCAGGCCGATCTGCCTGAGGCCAAAAAGCCTTTATGACCTGATTTTGAAACCTGTTTTATATCAACATATTTAAGCACTTCTAAAATAGTTTAAATCATGATTTTCACATGCAATATGAATTCAAAAATAACATTAAATGCAAGTATGCAATGTGAGTGTGTGCTCTTGAGCTTTCTTTTGATCATTCAATTTGAGAATTACTCACTTACAATTCTAGACTATAAAATAAAACTTGTAATCTTCAAGTCCTTGTGAGTTCCCTTTCAAAAGACTTTTTCCACAAGCTTTCTTGAACTGTCTTCACTTGATATCTTGAAAAGTAAGCTTAGAGACACTCAAGATAATTATTTATTTAAAAGAATATTTTGCACATAAAATTGTATTTGTTATCATCAAAATAGCTTTGTGAAACCTTGGAGCCAACAATCTCCCCCTTTTTGATGATGACAAAACAATTTTTGATTGAATTTGAAAAATTGCAATAGCTCCCCCTTAATATGTGCAGGGATACAAGATGTAAAAATAATAATTTGAAAGAGCTCCCCCTGAAAAATATGCTTTTCCTTTACATCAAATTTCATTACAAATGTCAGGAAACCAATAAGGATTAAAGAAAATATATCACAAGTACCACCAACCTTATATCTCCACAATCATCAAACAATCTCCAAATGAAATATAGCATAATCATCATAATCATTAGACATAATCAAGAACCACCATCCTTATCGCTCCACAATCAAAAATATGCATATTCTCCCCCTTTTTGTCATCAGCAAAACGAAGAAAACAAAATATAGGCAATTGATATAAAAGAAAAAAATAATCAATTTACAAGTATAGTTCATAAAATTTTCAAAGTCAAAAGAATGATCAAGCATGATGAGGGATTTTATGGTTGGCTTGATGATCCTCCACCAAAGTGCATTTGACGAAGAAGATTGAGAATCTCTTGTTGACCGGCTTGCAGATTTGCAATGTCGGCCCCCATCTTTTGCTGCTGCTCAAAAAGGAGCTGTTGATGCGAGTAAAGCCTTTGAAGAGTGATAGGCTCTTCGTCGTCATCTTGGCCACCTTGAGCTTCAATGTTGGCTATCTCTTCTTCTTCTTCTGCTTGAGCACCTGGAGGAACGGCTCGCCCACCAGCTGGCATCCATTGCCCGTGAACTTCCTCAAATCCCATTTTGCAAATGGTTAGGACACCAAAAGCATTATGGGGTTTATACAGAGCCACGTCCTTCTCATCAGCAGTTTGGACATTAAATGAATAAAAAATTTTAGAAAGAAGCATTCCATATGGCAGTCCGGCACTTTTCTTTCCTTCAGCGACATCAATCATCCGTCGCACCAACAAGAGGGGTAAATTTATTTTCGTACCACTAAGAATACAATAAATAAGGTGGAGGTCAATAAATTGGACTTCGTCCTTATGGCCAGCTCTAGGTAAGATGTTGGTAGTAATAAGCCTATGAAGAATTCGACTCCTAGGAGGTAAAGATGCTGCATTGATTTTCCTAGGTAGGCTACCATCATCATTTTCGAAAATAACCTTAGCCATAGGTTCTTTATCAAATATCCAAGTCTTGACTCCATAAATATCTACACCTTCTAGTGGCATATCAAGGATTTCCCCTATTACAGTTGGGTTCAACTCTATGTGTCTCTGTTTCAAAGTCACCTCAATTTCAAGGGGATCATATGATGCTCTAAGATTGGCATAAAACCCTTTAACAAGCCTAGGATATGTATTTTCCTTCAAAAGCATAATGTTCTTCCATCCTAGTCTATCTAACAAAGGTTCTATACCAAAACTAGCAAAATCCTCAAAACAAACATACTTGCCATCAATAATTTTCCTAGAGGAGAAAAATTTAACATAATTTTCATTTGAAAATTCCTCTAAGGTTACCTCTTTGTGGGTTTCCTTGTGAGCGACAGATTTGGTGCGCTTGAAAGGACGAGAACCTGAAGCCATTTGGAAATGCCGGAGGTAGAGCTCAAATACAAGCAGGGAACAGCGGGTTTTGAGGGAAAGTGGAGAATCTTGAAAGAAAAGTGTAAGAACACACGGGAAATTCAAGAAAAAAATGAGGGAGAACGATGAAAGTCCACAAAATTGATGAAAAATGCAAGAAAATCGATGAACGGTGGAGTGGGTGATGATTTTCGCACTTGAGATTGGAAAGAGGCGGCCGAGGAAAGCAAGAAAATGAAGATGAATGAGGGCATGCTCAAGTTCGGGGTTTATATACCCCGACAAATCGGCAGGCCGAACTTATAGTTCGGCAGGCCGAACTCAGCAAAATCGGCAGGCCGATTGCTGCAGTCGAGCAATTGCCAGAAAGTGCAGAAAAAGACTGTTATGTCCAATTTAAAAACACAAACTTATTTCAAAATGATGTGCAAACATATGTACACATAAATTAAGCATAAAAACACAGTAAAACACTGAATCAACCATTGAGTTCATCTAGATAAGCATTAAGTACATCAATGATCAAGCAAATGCAATTCATAAGGATCAATGATTCCAAGTCCTCTTCTAAGATGTGAAAAACGTTCTAGTGCAAGAGGTTTAGTGAAAATGTCTGCTAGTTGGTCATTTGTGCTAATGAATTCCAATGTGATATCCCCTCGTTGAACATGGTCACGCAAAAAATGATGTCTAATCTCTATATGCTTTGTGCGTGAATGTAAAATCGGATTCTTTGACAAATTGATTGCACTAGTATTGTCACATAAAATGGGAACATGATCATAGCATAGACCTAAATCCTTTAGCGTTTGCATCATCCAAAGGACTTGTGCACAACAACTAGCCGCCGATATGTATTCCGCTTCCGCGGTAGAAAGTGCCACCGTGGCTTGTTTCTTGCTAAACCATGAAACTAAGGCAAAACCTAGAAAGTGACAAGTACCACTTGTGCTTTTCCTATCAATTGTGCAACCGGCCCAATCGGCATCGGAATAACTTAGCAAGTCTATGTGTGTGCCTTTGGGATACCACAATCCTAGGTTCTTAGTACCACTCAAATATCTAAAAATACGTTTAACGGCACTAAAATGAGATTCCTTAGGATTAGATTGAAATCTTGCACAAACCCCTACACTAAACATAATGTCGGGTCTACTAGCAGTCAAATATAGCAAGGATCCGATCATACCTCTATATTTTGTAATGTCCACCGCCTTGCCATGCTCATCTTTGTCAAGCTTGATTGAAGAGCTCATAGGAGTTGGCATTGGCTTAAGATCGTCCATTTCAAATCGTTTGAGTAGATCCTTAACATATTTGGCTTGATTTATGAAAATTCCTTCATTTGTTTGCTTGATTTGAAGTCCAAGGAAGAAGTTTAATTCTCCCATCATGCTCATCTCAAATTCACTGTGCATACACTTAGAAAATTCTTCACATAAAGTGTGGTTAGTAGCACCAAAAATAATATCATCAACATATATTTGAACAATAACTAGATCTTCACCTTTATTTTTGATAAAAAGAGTAGTATCCGCTTTTCCAACACAAAAATCGTTTTTAATCAAAAATTTACTTAGTCTTTCATACCAAGCTCTAGGAGCTTGCTTTAGACCATATAAAGCTTTCTTTAGTTTGAAGACATGATCCGGATACTTATGATTTTGAAAACCGGGAGGTTGAGCAACAAAAATTTCTTCTAAAATGTATCCATTCAAGAATGCACTTTTGACATCCATTTGATAAAGAGTAAAACCCTTGTAGCATGCAAAAGCAAGTAACATTCTAATGGATTCTAGACGAGCAACCGGTGCAAAAGTTTCTTCAAAATCAATACCTTCTTGTTGATTGAAACCTTGGGCCACTAGTCTAGCCTTGTTTCTCACAACATGACCTTGCTCATCCTTTTTATTTCTAAATACCCATTTAGTTCCAATTACGGATTGAGAACTAGGCTTAGGAACAAGTTCCCAAACATCATTTCTTTCAAATTGATTTAGCTCTTCTTGCATTGCTAAAATCCAAAACTCATCATTTTCGGCTTCTTCAAAACTTTTTGGTTCAATTTGAGATAGAAAAGCTAAATTGTTGCAAAAATTTCTAAAAGATGCTCTAGTTCTCACCCCATGAGTTGGACTATCATGAGTAATAATGTCGGTTTGAGGGTGATAAGGGTGATACCTCCATTCCTTTGGAAAAGATTGTGAAGTACCTTCTTCTTTAGGAGTTACTTCTAGTTGTTCATCATCCTTTGGTGAAGCTTGAATGAAGTCATCCTTTGTATCCTTTGCATTGTTTTTGATTTCTAGATTCTTCATTTGATTCTCCAAACCTAGATCATCATCATCTTCTCTTCTTTCCATAGAAGCGTTAGTTTCATCAAAAACAACATGCATGGATTCTTCAACCACAAGAGTTCTTTTGTTAAACACTCTATAAGCTTTGCTAGAGGTAGAATAACCGAGAAAGATACCAACATCGGATTTTGAATCAAACTTTCCCAAATTGTCTTTGGTGTTTAAGATAAAACATTTGCAACCAAAAACCTTAAAATAGCCGATATTGGGTTTTCTACCCTTCCAAAGCTCATATGGAGTTTTGTTCATTTTTGGTCTAATAAGAACTCTATTTATCACATAGCAAGAAGTATTAACAGCCTCGGCCCAAAAATATTTTGGTAAATTATTTTCATTTAGCATAGTCCTAGCCATTTCTTGCAAAGCTCTATTTTTCCTTTCAACAACTCCATTTTGTTGTGGTGTTCTAGGTGCCGAAAAAGTATGTTCATAGCCTTTCTCGTTGCAAAATAACTCAAAGGCATCACTATCGAACTCGCCTCCATGATCACTTCTAATGGAGGTGATCATGTAGCCTTGTTCATTTTGAACTCTTTTGCAAAAGTATGAAAACATTTGTAAAGCATCATTTTTATTTGTTAAAAACAAAACCCATGTAAATCTTGAAAAATCATCAACTATAACAAAGGCATACCTTTTACCACCTAGACTTGTGGTCCTAGAAGGACCAAAAAGATCGATGTGCAAAAGTTGCAAGGGTCTAGTGGTAGCAATTTTGGAAATGGATTTAAAAGAAATTTTGACTTGCTTTCCGAATTGGCATGCATCACACACTTTGTCTTTTTCGAAACTTAGTTTTGGTAAACCTCTAACAATATCATTTTTGGAAATTTGTGAAATCAAATGCATGCTTGCATGGCCAAGTCTTCTATGCCAAAGCCATGATTCATCATTTAAAACCGAAAAACAGTGGTTTTGATTTGAATGCTTTTCAATATCAATTGTATAAACATTATTGTGACGATCACCTATAAACACCACTTCACCATTGCAAACATTCTCAATCAAACATCTAGAAGACTCAAAGATAATCTTATACCCCTTATCACACAATTGACTAATGCTAAGCAAATTGTGTTTCAAATTATCAACCAAGTATACATTTTCAATTGAGGTAGAGGAATTGTTACCAATATCACCTATACCAAGGATTCTTCCTTTTGCATTGTCTCCAAAGGTAACACTTCCACCTTTCTTCTTAACAAAATTGGAGAAGAGTGATAAGTCCCCCGTCATATGTTTTGAGCAACCGCTATCAAGGAACCATCTTGCTTTCTCCTTGTTTGGTACCTACAATAAAGATTCAAGTTTTGATTCTCGGTACCCACATGACCTTGGGTCCATCATTGTTAGTGCTCTTGCCTTTTGGAACCCACTTGTATTTAATTCCAAAGTAGGCATTTTTCTTAATTGGACAAGCAAAGGATGTGTGTCCATCTTTATTGCAATATGTACACACATATTTTGGACTTGTTGATGCCTTGACAAAGTAATTTTTAAAATACTTTTGATCAATATGTGGTTTATATCCTAAACCACCTTTGTTAAATACGCATCTTTGTTCTCCAAGCATTAGTTCAAAATTTTTCTTTCCATTCGTGAAATTCAAAATGGTCTTTGTCAAATCATCAACCTTTTCCTTTAGGGATGCATTTTCAATAACCAAGGAATCATGCTTGTTTTTCTCAACTTTCAAACTCTCTATCTCTTCTAAAAGCATAGAAATTTTCTTGTTGAGAGAAGAGTTTTTGAGAACCAACTTTTCATAATCATCATGCAAATTATTGAAAGCATTTCTCAATTCATCAATTTCAATTTCATTATCGCTATTGGATGAGTAGGAACTACTTACCTCATTATCGTCATCTATCGCCATGAAACACATGTTGGCGACTTCTCTTGGTGCATCATCGTCGGAGTCCTCGGATTCTAGCTCATCCCATGTAGCTTGTAATGCCTTCTTTGACTCCTTTTTGCCTATTTTCTTTCTTAAAGGACAATCCGGTCTTATATGACCAGGTTTCTTACAATCAAAACAAATAATATCATCTTTAGTTTTCTCACCTCGTTCAATCTTCTTTTTCATACCTTTTCCACGATTGACCTTACGACGGAACTTTTTGTATCGTTTGGCAATCATTGCCAATTCTTCAAGGTCCTTTGAATTTAGGCCATCTTCCTCTTCCTCTTCCTCCTCTTCATCATCATCGGTGACAGAGGCTTTTAGTGCAATCCCTTTCTTTCTTTTGTCGTCTTCTTCTTCTCGTTGGTTTTGTTTCCTTGTAATCTCATGTGTCATGAGTGATCCTATCAATTCTTCAATAGGCAATGTTGATAGGTCCTTAGCTTCTTCTAGTGTAGTCCTCTTCACATGCCAAGAAGGTGGTAGTGATCGCACAAGTTTTCTCACCAATTCGCTTGTGGTGAAGTTCCTACCAAGGGATTTCAAACCGTTAACGATATCGGTAAAACGAGTGTACATTTCAGTAATAGATTCATGTTCTTTCATTTTAAACATTTCATAATCATGAAGAAAAAAGTTAATTTTAGTCTCCTTGACTTGGTTCGTTCCTTCATGAACCACTTCAAGAGTACGCCAAATTTCTTGTGCCGTGGTGCAAGATGTGATTCTATTGAACTCATTTCTATCAAGGGCACAATAAAAAGTATTTATTGCTTTAGCATTTAAAGAAATTTTCTTTTTATCCTCCTCGGTATACTCTTTACGATCTTTAGGAACTAGACCATTTTCTACCTCTTTCATAGGTCGAAAAGGACCATTTTCAACCACATCCCAAACATCAAAATCAATCGATTGAAAATAAATGGACATTCTAGCTTTCCAATAATTATAGTCGGTGCCATTGAAAAACGGAGGTCTATGTGTGGATTGACCTTCTACACATCGGGTAGCCATGCTCAAGATTGTAAAATCTTTTTGAAAAGTTTAAACGAGCTTCCGGCTCTGATACCAATTATTATCCCAAGAATAACTACCCAAGAGGGGGGGTGAATTGGGTTTTCGAAACTTTTACAATTATTGAAAATATTCTAAAGTAAAATGCTTAAGAAGTAAAAATGAGAACGAGATAATAAGAGCACAACCAAGCAACAATTAAGCAGCAATAAAGTGAAGGGTAAGGAGAAGAAATGCAAACGCTATTTATAGTGGTTCGGCCAATATGCCTACGTCCACTGTCGCCAAGCTAAACTCCTTTGCTTGACCTCTTGCACTAATAGACCGTCTTTTCGGCACGATCACTCCTTTATACAACCGGTGACTTGCTCAACCCGAGGCTCACCACACCTTCTTACAAAGTGACAATTTTCCCGGAGATTGTCTAACCAAGAATTCCCCAAATTTACAAGGCTTTGGAAACCAACAATGAAAATAATGTAGTTGTAATTTTGGTACACTCACAAGATATACACTCCAAAACAGAAAGAGATGAAAATACAAATATGGTGTGTGTTTGGAGGTGTGAGTAATTCTCAATTAGAGTATGAAACAATTTTGGCTCAAGAGAAAATGTGTGTAATGAATGCTTGAGAAGAACAATGTAGAATAATGTCAAATTTCACTTCAATTCCTTTTTCAAAACCATTGCACATTGAATGGATAGGTATATATATAGCCTCCTAGTGCTTCGAAACATCTGAATGAATCAATTTTGAGTCAAACTAGCCGTTACAAATGGATCTCCAACGGTCAGAAAACTAGCCGTTACAGATAGTTCGGCAGGCCGGAAATAAAGATCGGCAGGCCGAAGAATGAGGCGCTAAAAATCAATTTCTCAACGGTCACCAAATCGGCAGGCCGGTTCACAGTTCGGCAGGCCGAACTTTGAACCATCGGCAGGCCGAAAGTTGAGTTCGGCAGGCCGACAGAGCCTTTGCAGCGAGGGGCTAAAAAGTCCCCAGATCGGCAGGCCGAAGCAGGGATTTCGGCAGGCCGATCTCCATGACTTCGGCAGGCCGAAGATGCCTTCGGCAGGCCGGCAGAGCCTTTGCAGCGAGGGGTAAAAAAAAATCCCCAGATCGGCAGGCCGAAGCAGGATTTTCGGCAGGCCGATCATATTCGGCAGGCCGACCAAATTTGGTCGGCAGGCCGATCTGCCTGAGGCCAAAAAGCCTTTATGACCTGATTTTGAAACCTGTTTTATATCAACATATTTAAGCACTTCTAAAATAGTTTAAATCATGATTTTCACATGCAATATGAATTCAAAAATAACATTAAATGCAAGTATGCAATGTGAGTGTGTGCTCTTGAGCTTTCTTATGATCATTCAATTTGAGAATTACTCACTTACAATTCTAGACTATAAAATAAAACTTGTAATCTTCAAGTCCTTGTGAGTTCCCTTTCAAAAGACTTTTTCCACAAGCTTTCTTGAACTGTCTTCACTTGATAACTTGAAAAGTAAGCTTAGAGACACTCAAGATAATTATTTATTTAAAAGAATATTTTGCACATAAAATTGTATTTGTTATCATCAAAATAGCTTTGTGAAACCTTGGAGCCAACAAAGATTATTATGTTTTCTATATCCCTGACGAGAGATGGTTTGTCTTGGCCATTGGAGGTGGACTCCGTGAATAGAAACATTGGCACATTGGCATAGGTGATGATGTGTTGGATCAAGACATAAACTGAATTGATTTCGATTAATAATTCTATCTTAGCAAATCAATTCACTTTAGACAATCATATATGTTGTATCTTAATCCTGAGATGAATAATGGGCCTATTGTCTTAACTTGTGTCTTTTGATGTACCAAAAGATGACATCCACATTTTATATTGGTACGCATGCCGGTACGTTAGAGGCATGGCTCTTGATAACGTAGACCTGTTATTCATAGATATGGAATCCATAGCTCATCTTTTGGAGTAGATGATATCCTCTTAAATGGATTATCCTGTAATTGAAAAACTGAAGCGCTCAACCATTTAGATACATAGGTGTAACCGAATGATATACCGTCTTTCAATGGTAAGTTTTTTGATAGTAAGATAATAGAACGTAAGATAAGAATAATCAGGAAGGTAAGACAGAATTTGTCCTTAAGCCGATTATGGATAATCCTACGGGGGTACGACACATTATAATATGTTATGGAGACTTAGATGTACGGGTTTCGTAATTCTATATTGTTTTAGAGTGTAGCTCTAAGCTTTTAGTATAGTAGTGTTGGAGTTGATAATTATGAAATGTATATCTGAGATATTGGGTTTCATAATTATCGGGAGCTTGAACTATATAGGTCCATCAGGTCCCCTTTGTAGCTCATAATAAATCCTGTAACTATACGACATGTTTTTCAATAATTTGTGACTTATGTTAAATTATCAGATTGGCTAAAATTTGGTAAGATCAGATAATTCATGTGTGTTTATTGGTTGCATTAATTTTATGAAAAATTAATTCAACATAACCTTGTTGAATTATCGGATCAGATAATTCATGTCTGTTTATCCGTTGGATTAATTTTGAATAAATTAATTCAAGATAAACTTGTTGAATTATCGGGAATATTTATTTTCCTAGAGATTATCTAGATATGACTGTTTTAATCAAATACCTTCTCTATTGGGCTATTTGAATTAAAAATGAGACTCTATCTCAAAAATATAAGGTGGAAAATAAAAGATTCGTAGGGATCATTTATCATAAGTTCAGCTTACAGATAGAGTAAGTTTGGCAGGCTGATCTGCCAGTTTGGCGTACCGACTGAGTGATAAATAGATCACGCATTTTCACATGGATTTTATCAGATATTGATCCTGATTCAAATTTTCGATGCTTCATCTGAAAAGGACTAATCCCTGGGCCTCACCTCTATAAAAAGAGGAGTGAGACTCATTGTTATTTGGATCTGTTAAGAAATTAAGAGTGAGTGCTCTACCACTGAGACTTTGTAACTCCCCGAAAACTTTTGTTCACAAATCACAAACACTAGCTTTGGGTTTTCACAATTGGTTAGAAGGAGAATCACCGATGGAAGAGCTGTACGTTGTGCGCCCACACGCACTCCGGTCGTGAATAGAGAATAGCAGAGAAGATTAGTTGGTTAAAGTTCTTTTGGAACGTTACTTCTCTTTATGGATTGCAAAGCTTTTCAACGAATAAGATTAGTAAGATTTGGTTAATTTATACATATAGCGTGTCAAACTTGTGTTTTAAAAAATGCTCTGATTAAAAATTATAAAATTTTTACGGCGTATTATTTTTCCAACAATTAATAGTATACTACTATAAAAAAGATCATTTTCCTAACTTCCATAAATTAATTTAAACTAGAGTCTTAAATATATTGAGTTTCTATTTGTTAAATCATGCCATGCTTTTATTTTAATTATTAATCTTAATTTTAGTTCGTCAAATACTTCTTTAATTGCTTGTTCAAATAAAATTAGAGTTAGATTAATTTTAGGACTTAGTAACAACAGTCCTCAAGATAACGACCTTTACTCTTATTTTATTACTTGTTTACAATTCTATGCACTTGTAGGTTTTTTGCAATAAAATCTACTGTGACTTTTGGTTTGATTATACACTAAACGCTAACACCTTAACCTTTTGGTTGGGAGTCCGGTTGAAACCCATTGTTTAGTTTCAAAAAACAAGTTAGAATCACATTTATGGTTGAAACTTATATTTGGTAAGTTTGTCAAAATGTTAATTTGAACCAAAAGTAGTTCTCATTACATTTTCAATAGGAACCAAAAGTAATTCTAACTACTTAGACTCGGTTCTAATCGCTATTGGACCAAACAAAAGTTTTAGTTAAAACTGAAACCAACAATTAAAACCGGACTTTCAAACAAGCTAACATTCGTTCAAATAGAACCTATTCAACCTTAAGTTCTGCATTCGAGCTTTGAAAAGTCCTCATTTTATGTTGTTAATTGTTCCTTAATAAAGAATCTACATATTGGTTTTTCTCACTTCCTCAAATAGGCTTCTTCTGTAATTCCGCTAGGCATCTTTGTGGAATGTTGTTCGTTAGCCAGTGGGCATCACGCATGTGTACAACATTGGGAAAAGACCGGCTGAAGCCAGTTGTGGAGAATGGTAGTGTTTGTTTCACGTTTATCGAGGTGGGATAACATAGATTTAGAGCCCGTTTGTTTCGTAGTTCGAATCAAAGTTCAAATCATTTTGCTATAGTATTTTTTCTCATAAAAATTTAAATCTTCATTCAAATACTCTATTTAAATACTCGAACCAAACGGACTCTTAATATTTTTGTGTGAGAATTATTTTGTCCTTTTATGTTGTTAATGATCAGAATTGGGGGCAATAAAGTAATTGGGCTAGGCATTAGAAAGGTGATAATGGTAAATTCATTGACAGAATTAATATTATAATATTTCTTATATCTTAATGAGAAATTGTTTTATCGTAACGTTTGACTAGAGATCGTAGCCCAGCGACTGTCATAAGAGGTAAAACTGTGCACAGTGTGAATGTTGATTTGGACAAACATTGTTGCTGAAGTCGCTTTACCTTCAATTTGTCGTCCATATACGTATATGTATATGCATATGTACATGTATATATATATAATATTGTGATTTACATTTTAAAGCCATAGTAATTGTGGATTTAGTATTAAATATTAGAAAGAATGTAATGAGATTGTTAAACGATGATAAAAGTATTTTGGACATACTGAAGTAGTAGTGTTCTGGTTGAATGAAAATATAGTAGTGTACTTCTAACATAATTAAGTCTCAAGACCTTAAAAGTTCTTACAGAATATTATATATAGCTTGTCGGATGATGATATATAAAAAATAACTTCAGATAGATTGTAACCACATAAGCTGAAGTATTCTTACAGAACATTATATGTAGCTTGTCAGATGTTGATATATAGAAAATAACTTAAGATAGATTGTAACCATGTAAGGTGAAATAGTGGTCCGTAAAATCGTGTAGAATTGGTTTGTTGTCGCCCTAGTGAGTTGTATGGATTGGAGTATGAGAATTTTAGTTGTTGTGATTTTTCTAAATAAATAAGTAATAAAGAATGAATAAAAAAATAACAATAAAAACCTAGTAGAAAGGTAATTCACTCATTTTGACATACCGTATCGTATCGTATTGTATTGTATTGGATTGCATTGCTTTGTATTGCATGATATACAGAAAATACAATGCAATACAATACAATACAATACAATATGGTGTGCCAAACAAGCTCTAAGAGATTACACTAACACATCCAATTTTGCCAACTTTCAACAAAATATTATCCAAGTTAATAGTGAAAATCACCATGCAAATGCCCAAACACATGTTCCTCTTGTATCAAATTAAGTTGCTGTGACACATGGACAAAAATTTATCCAATATTTCTAAAATTTCAATTGAAATTTTTGTAATTTTAAAGTCCCGAAATATTTTTTTGAGTGTAAAAGAATTTCTCTAATATTTACATAAATTTTTAAAAAAATTTAAGAGAAGTTTTTATTTAATCCTAGAAGATGTTATAAGGCTTTAGAAATTCTGAAATTTTCAGAAACTGAAATTTCAAAATATTAAGAAATTTTTGTCCAAACACTCAAATTTAAGGAAAATTTTCGTTAATCACTACAAGAAGAAGACCATTTAGAGACGACATTTATCGTCGCTAAAATTAAAAAAGTCGTCTCTAAAAGTGTTACGCAACGACATTTTTGTCGCTAAATGTCGTCGCTAATATATAGTAACTAAACATATGTAGCGACGACAGTTTAGTCATCGCTAAAATCAGAGTCGTCGCTAATTAGTTGGAACTTTGAAAATTGTAACAAATGCAGCGACGACATTTGTCGTTGTTAAGAATTATCAACGACCATAAATGTCGTCACTGTAGTTTATTATGCGAGACTTATTAGCCACAACAAATGTAGTCGCTGTATTTCGGGGTTTTGAGAATTATTAGCGACGACAAATGGCGTCCCTGTAATTCGATGGTTTTTTTTTGAATGCTTTAAAATTTCATCCCTAGCCATAATAAAACCTGCAAGCAAATAACTACCAAGTTACAGATATATTTTCTCTTCACACTATAATAACTAAAAAAATTTGATATAAATAAAATATAACTATATAGACAATACGTTTATATGTACACTAAGTCAACAAGTCTGAATAATAAATTATAAACTAATCTCCTAAATTAGCGATTTCTTCATCATTATCATTGTTTTCTTCGTGACGTGGATAGGAAGACATAAAAGGTGGAGGTGGTGGTGGTGGTGGTGGAGGAGGAGGAGGGGGAGGCATTGGTAAATCTAAATCCAGCAGTAGACACTTAAATATTGTTGTCATTTGATTTTGATATTTAGCCATTTAATTTTGATATTGGGTTTGTTGTGTGTTATACCGAGATTGTTCCTCCATCCATTGTTGCACCTGTGGAGGTACTTGTGACTGTGAACGAGCCTCCTCAAAAGTAGCTGCTACAAGAATGTATTTTCTCATCCTCGGGCCCACTCCTTTGCTATGCCCTCTGTGTGATCCAAGCACATTCTCTGCTATCTCTTCTTCATTCATGAGATGTATTGTCTGAGATGTGCTCGAACTAGAAGCAGAAGCAGATGCAGCAGCAGCTTGGGTTTGTTGAGTATGCATCTGAAGCATTTCCTTCTGCAAATTCCATTGAACAAAATAAATTACAATCCAACTTAAAATTTCATAACTAAAACTAAATAGGTTATATGACTTACATATCTAGCCTCTATAGCGTCATTAACCCATCTGCCATTAGAATATTGATGACATTGACGCCAATTTTCCAAAATTGAGAGCAACTCACCAGTCTCGGGATTTCTCTACAGAAGGGATAGGCTTGGGTTAGAACAATACATATCTTAAAGAAAAAATGAAACATAGTTTAATAAATTTTTATTTACTACCTTTTGATATATCAAATTAGCATATGATTGCATTCCATGACGACTTGGTTGCTTCACATTTGCTCTGTTTTTTTTATTTGTCGCCGACCTTTTTTGTTACAAAGATGAATGATTAAAATTAGTACGTTATATCAAAATATGTAATGATCATGAGAAATAGAGTTTATAACTTTAAACCTGAAAAGCTTCGCTGCAGAAGTGATCATGTAACGCCCCTATGTGGGGGTTAACAGTTTTTAATGAGATAAAATAAAAATAAATAATAAAAGTAAAACCTTAAAAATAAAATTTGCCCGGGACTTAAATGAAAACTCCCAACTCAAAAATAAAAATATAAACGACAAATAAACCACAGTTTTAATGTAGCACCTTAAATTTAATAATATAAACTGTTGTCATCATCATTTTAACCCTCAACACATTATAATTACAGTCACAAATGTAACAATTGATGCTTACATTATCATGAAGAACATTCTTTACAATTGAGCAGTCCCAATGTAATATAGTTACATCGCTTCCTCAACTATATTTCTCGTAGCTACCTCACACTTAGTGAGTCCTGAAAAGATATAAACATAAGGGAATGAGCAACACTATGCTCAGTAGAGAAAGCTATTACTCACCTTTAGGTTTTTATCATTACCACATTAAAACCTGCATGATTAGTAGGTTACATCATATTCCAGATTATAAGGTTTATTATGATCACATCTTATGGATACCGTAGTTAATCGTTACCAAGTGTCATAATTACACATTTATACAAATATTACCAATCATCATTGTTCCTAGGTATCCATGTTAAATTGAGTATCACTCAACTCATCGAAACCCAAATGGGCGCACTTGATCACCCTATAAACATTCCAAGGGTGTTCCGGTGAGGGGACATCAAGCCCCGAGTCCTCACCAAATCGATTCCTGTACAGTGTGTTCTGGGACTTTCAACCCAAGGAAGCGTCATTGTCTTCCCCCTATTTTACCTTTTAGGGTATTCATGCCCAAGGACGTAACCGTCGCCCTCTTCATGTCTTACAATTTCTCTATATTGAATCATTATCAATAGAGTTAGTTTTCCTAACCATGCTTCTCAATTTATAACATGTGTAAATTCATTATGTTCCTCGCCGTACAATACAAGACGAGTCCATGTCATAGTTTCATATGTGATACTCATATAATATTAGTTCAACATAGATATATATATTGCGGCAAAATAATCAATTTTAATTCTATAAAAACCTCACAAAAGATGAGTAATAGAATCCCTACCTTTCAAGCTTATCAACAATCTTTTAATCCTGGAATCAGTTAACGTTAGCTCCATACTCCCTTGATCCTAAGGCGTGCATAAGGACAATTAAAACTAAAGCACAACATACAACTACATTCATAAATAAATCATGTGTAAACCTATCTTACTAGTATGCCATTAAAGCTTTTATATAAATCTCTTTTGAATACCACAGTAAACAATTTTTGCCTTAACACAATATAAAATGTGAACAAGTAATCTATATGTTTTAGTCCCTAATAAGATTCATCAATCACTTAGGATAATATTGGAAAGGTTGCAAGACATTAAAGAATTAGGTGGTGAGCAAAGATGGGTTCTTGGTTCAGGTTAGTAGTTGGTATACCATAACAAACTGGCAGATTTACTAGTTTCCAATACAAAAATTGAATAATTCTTAGAAAATAAAATACAACTCCGATTTAGGTTTATGATAGCTCGTTAGAAAGCCTAGGATGCTACTTTTCAAATATGCAAACCAATTCATAAAATTCATTTTAATTTAATCTTAGAATTTCAAGAAATAACCACTGCCCATAGAGGTATTACAAAGTTTAACAATATAAATTTTCTGTCTAGGGCATATACACTTAGACTTCATACATATGCTCCAAAATAGCAACAAACATATACTTAGGTTTAAGAACGCAAATTTGAATAATCCTTTAGTATAAAAGAAAATTTATAAATGAAAGACTAAATTTGTTCATAAGATTCTAACCTCGGATTATGGTTAGTTGGAAGCTTGAAATGGCTTCAAAACAGGTTCCTTTACTTCGGTATGACTGAAATTCTTGCTCAAATGGAGGTGATGGTGGCTGATTTTTATGGCTGCCTTGAAGAAGTTCTCTAAGTATTTTGCTTCAGCAAGGAAATGAGAAGAAGAGTGTGGGAACCGTGGAAGAGAAAGGAAGAAAAGATGAAGTCTTTGAAAAGAAGTGATAGAAACAATTATAGAGGAGACATGTTGAAGCATGTCACGGAGGAAATAAAGAAAATGAGGGTCAAGAGTAGTTGGAAAAGATATCCTTATGTCTCATCTAAAGACTTTAACACACATAATGCCAATATGACATTTTTGAGATTTATTAGAAGTTCTAAGGCTTTTTAGTAATCATACTAAATAAATATAGGAGAATTTTAGAAAACTTAAAAATAGATAAAAATAAATATTATAAAATAAATTTAAATGAAGCAATTTTTTTTATACATTAAAATTAATTTAATTACCTCAATACCCGTTAGGAGAATAACGGGTGTCACAGATCACAAGCAGCCTCCCAATCTGCTTGTGTTCGTACATTGTCGGGACATTGCTTCTTCACGTTAACTACATTTTTTGCCCCCCCCCCCCCTAATTGTTTGATATATTCATGAAGGTCATTTTTCTATTCCTTATATAGGTCTTGTGCATTACGATCTATTGATGCCGCCGATATAGGAGTCAAATCAAAATCAAAAAGATCCTATAATTTCATTATAAATATCACAATTAAAACAAGGTCGTTAAAATTATATATTATAAATAAAAAATGAAATAATATTACCCGTGTTTAAGGTATAATTTGATCCTTGTATACCGCGGGAACCTTCTTCCAACTATCATAATATGAAGGAATTTTAGATCGCACCACCTGACCTATACAATTACTTAAGCAGGCTGCATTGTCCCCTAAGCCTTTATATGTCTTTCCTTCAATGTCTAGGAATACTGGAAGTTTTCCTTTACTAGCACCAACAATCTTGTGGACTTCCTTATTCTTTGTGCATCCACGAACCTTCTTAGCGGCAGCAGGTACTGAAAAATAAAACCAAAAAACAAGACAATGCAAGAGTGTTAGATTTTATATAAAATTTATAATACATTTGATAGAAGACATATTGTATTCAGTCATACCTAACTCACAATCTGTTGGAAGTCTTCTTGGCCCTAATTGAGGTTTTGCACCTCCAGAAGATCCAACACACGTAGCAACGGGTCCAGTCATTCTAATCACCTATTGCAAACAACTTACTTAGACATTATTTATTAAAAAGAATAATATAAAAAAGGAAGTTCATTGAGAACTAGAACTAATGGAAACAAGTTAAATTTATAAGTACATTATTCGTCATCACTACTACTCTCGTTGTCAGTTTGTTCAAAACTGGTATCATCGTCTTCATCTTCATTTTCTGTGCTTGTATCATCGTCGTACTCCAGTAAAGTATCATCCATCTCAAGGTCAACCTCAATGCCATCATTTGCATGACCCACTTCGATTAATGTTGCATTCTCAACGACATTAGGATCAACATCATTTCTTCTAAATGTTGTTGACTCCAAATTGGGTAGCTCAACTACAAGTTCAAAATTTGAATAAGCATCTTGTAGCACCTCAACTGAACTAGAATCTTCTTGTTCGATGTCAGGAAGATTCCACACATGTTGATGCCCAAAATGTTGAACCACTTTCCAATTAGGGCCATTAAGCTGATCTTCAAGGTAAAACACTTGTTTTGCTTGGGATGATAATATAAAGGGATCATCTTTATAAGCCTCGGCATTGACAAACACACTTGTGAAGTTTTTATTATTTAAGATTTTTTTCTTTCTTGGATTTGCGTCCAACCATTTACACCTAAACAACACAACCGAACAATCATTCACATATCGAAGTACCAATATATCTTCTAGCCGACCGTAATATATGTTGTCATCAACACTAGGTACAGAAACCCCACTGTTTTGTGTTTTTCGCTGAACATCATGATTGTTGCACACAAACTTGACCCCATTTACCACACAAGCGGAGTATGACAGTGCAGTGTCATTAGGACCAGACGCCAAGGCGAGCAATTCATTAGTGGCCTCCGGTGAATGATTTTTTCGTAAATGGTACACCTATAATGAGAAAATTATTATTGTTACTAAATCTTTAAATATGATTTTTTGCCTAAAAAGATAAAAAAAAACTTTTTTACCTTTTTGTAAAACCACGCCGAAAATTCATCAATCTGAACCTTATTCAAGTTTCTTCTACCAATAATTTCAAGCTCACGCATGTGTTCCCTATACATGAAATGGGTCTCATAAAATTTATGCTATACTACATACTAGAAAGTGAATAATTAAAGAGTTAAACTTACTCTATGTATCTTCGGATCTCTTGGCAATTGTTTAAAATATACCACTCGGCCTTCTTCCTTAATTGCTCATTTAAATGAGTTGCTACAATCTTTCCCATTGGTTGGCATTGTGATTGGAAGACCGATATCATTTTCTTTGGAGCAGAATCATAATTAGGCAGTTCCTTTCAAGCCGATTGAATTTAGTTTCGATACCATGAAAATAACGTGAACAGAAAGTCAATGCCTCATTTACAACATACGCTTTTGCAATTGATCCTTCCGGTCATGCTCGATTTCTAACATACTGCTTAAGTGACCCAATATACCACTCGAAAGGGTACATCCACCTTGTATGAACAGGACCCCCTTGCATGGCTTCTTCTAGCAAATGCAAAGCTAAGTGAACCATTATATCGAAAAATGTAGGCGGAAATATTCTTTCCAACTTGCATAATATTATGACAATTTGGTCTTCAGCTTTCTCTAAATCAGAGATCTTTAAGGTTCTAGAAGAAATTTATTGAAAGAAATAACAAAGTCCAATAATTGTATTAGTGATCTCTTTCTTCAGAAATGGACGAATATCGACCGGCAAAAGATGTTGCATGATCACATGGCAATCGTGTGATTTAAGTCCAGTGATCTTACCATCAGCATCGATGTTCTTTTTCAAATTTGCCGCAAACCCATCAGGAAACTTAACGGATTTAATAAAGGAACCAAATTGTTTCCGTTCTACAAGAGTTAAAGTGTAGTCTGCATGAGGTTTCATCCATCGATCCCCATCCTTATAAAGAAGCAATTCATTCCTTATTTGCATGTCGGCTAGATCCATTCTTGCTTTGTCTGTGTCCTTTGACTTCCCATCATATTTAATATTGTGCCCAACAAGCTATCACAGACGTTCTTCTCAATATGCATGACATCTAAGTTGTGTTTTAGCAACAAATCTAACCAATATTCGAATTCAAAAAATATACTCTTTTTCGTCCAGTTTAACTCGTTAGGTTCTCCCCTATGGTTTTTCCCTCCAAAATCAATGTGCTTGCCTGGTAATCTACTTCGTACATGTTCTAACTGATTTAATATTTCAATTGTAGACAAGCGTGGAGGCGGGGGTCTTTTCTCTACTGTACCGTCAAATTGTTTCTCTCTCCTCATCATATTTGAAGTTGGAAGGAATCGTCGATGGCCTATATAACACATCTTACTCCTTAAACGCTTAGAAGGAGTATGCATGTTGCACGTTGGACATGCATTGTATCCTTGGCCACTCCAACCAGACAAACTACTTCGAGTAGAAAAATCATTGATAGTCCACAACAACACAGCATGCATCCTAAATGATGCATTAGTGTAGGCATCATGAATTACCAATCCATGCTCCCAAAGCTCTTTCAACTCATCTTTAACTGGTCTAAAAAACACATCCATATCCTTTACAGGAGCATTAGGTCCTGGAATCAACAAAGTCAACATCAAGTATGGTTCCTTTGTACAAAGCCATAGAGGTCGATTTATGTTTACAAAATAACTGGCCACATATTGTAAGGTTGACTCATATTTCCAAACTGACTAAACCCATCAGCTGCTAAACCTAAACGAACATTTCTTACTTCGGAAGCAAAATGAGGATACCTATGACCAAATGCCTTCCATGCCTCTCCATCTACTGGATGTTGCAAAACTCCTTGCGTAGATTGACCAAAACCATGCCATCTCATATCTCTTACAATATGTCTTGACGCATAAAAACACTTCAACCAATCCTTTAAAGGGAAATAGCGTAATACTTTATGAGGCACTCTTTTTCTCTTTGTGTTTGGATTCACCCATCGACTCTCACCACATATAGGACAAGTGTTTCGATCAACATATTCTTTCCAAAATAAAGCACAATCGCACTTGCACACATGAATTGTCTTGTAACCTAAACCCAACTTGCGTAACTTCATCTTGGCCTCATAATGTGAAGCAGGAATATTATTCCCCCTTGGTAATGCCTCGTTTAAAAGCTTTAGCGAAGAGTCAAAAGATTTGTTGGTCCATCTATGAAGCATCTTTAAATGCATCAATTTTACTACAAAATCAAGAGATGAAATGTTTTCGCATCGAGGATGCAACTCTACCTCAAGCTCAGCAAAAAAATTTTCAAACTGCCCAGAATTGTATTTTCTGGTTGGACTTGACTCTTCTGGTTCGACATGATTGTTGGCCCCCACTACATCATCTAAGACATTTCACATCTCGTCAGTAGATTGTTCATGTGTTTCATAACCAATAATGTTCGCATTATAAGATTCTCCATGGTATATCCACGTAGTATATGTTCGACTAAATCCCTTGTCAATTATATGAGCTTCAACCACTGGTAATGTTTGCATTGCTACATTCAAACAATTAATGCACGAACAACTAACTTCCCCATCCCCATTCATGTAGTTTTTTGCTCTTTCCAAAAATGTCATTGTACCATTCTAGTATCGATCAGAAAAATAATCATTTTCAAAAATCCAACTCTTGTCAATCGTCATATTGATGTTTTCAATCCTATTGTAAAATGTAATATAACTCATAAATATGGAAAATTTTCTACTAAACAAATATAATTACATAATATTGCGTTACATAATACAAACTAAGCAAAAGGCATGGCAATCAAAATTAGATGATCAAACATACTGTAATTCATGCGGTTAAAAACTTCACACGATGAGAATGATAGAAATAATAACATGTCAAATTTCTAAAGAAAATTACCTCACCTAAGTGATCCAAGAAGAAATGTGACAAAGAACCAGCTGACAACAACAACAAACACTGTCTCTTGGTAAGGGCGACCTGCATTGTCAAACACAAAGAACTGTTAAGCAATCATAGCACACATTGAGCATCCAAGGTCCAAAGATGCAAACTTCAACCATTAGAAATAAGTGCAATATGCTTCTAACACTATAATCACAAAACCCCACTTAACATAAAATCCAGATCATTGATTCTATAATCACAAAACCCCACTTAACATCAAATCCAAATCATTGATCATTGATTCGTCGCTAAATTCCATCATTGTTGTGGATCGTAGGTAATTGGGATAGCACATCGAAGAATACGTCATCATTTAAGTATCAAAATTTTCCCATTTCCAGAAAGACACTAAGAATTAAGCATGTAATTCAACCTGTGCAACTAAAGCGTGCAGGAAAGAATGCATGTCGAAATTCAGTTACAGAATTGATATGCAATATACAATATCCCAAAATAATTTCTATGAACTGCTTTAGCCTCCATAAAAATGCATCGCAATAGTGCATAAGAATAAAACTTCTGAAGTTTAGACCACTCTCATAGATAATAGCACACTTACGATGAACCTATAAAGTATAAACTAGAACATTGCACGAGGCATGTTTGATTATGCTCACATTAGGAAGCAAAAACATGCATGGTCAGTTCGATTTGAAAGAAAAACTAACATGACGTTTAGTTCATAGCTTTGTACTACATTTCAAACTATTTTGCTAAATCGTATAATTGTTGTAGTGTAAATCATAGAAACAGCTATTTTTTGACTGGTTGGAGGAAACTAGCTACCTGACAAGGAGTCTTTGCTTCCCAACAAGTCCTCTAATTTTACCTAATTACAGTCTAAAACTAGCCTCTAAATCAATCAATAATGATGATTTTACTAAATTGCATAATAAAGTTGGGTTGCTATCGATCTTAACAATCTTCCCTGATTGAATAAAAACTAATGCTAACTTTTCTTATACTTATTTCAGAAATGAAAAAGTCTTTAACAATATCAATTCCTGAGCTCGGATCACATTTTTACCGAAAATGCTTCTTACGTGACCTTTATTCTAGCTACAAGGCAAGTAAAGATATTTTGTGTATTAAAGTGTTTCTCAACACACTATTAGCACCATACTGCACATGAAATTCCTATATCGATTTTTTAGGTTATTCATGGGTTTGAAATTTCCTTCGCCTTGTCACCCTAATAATTGTTTCATAAAAGTTAATAAATTTAACTATAATGTTTAATATATAATTTTAAAATTTACATATTAATTTCACAAATTCTTTGATTACAAAAAACAAAAAAAACATGTAGAAAAATTCTTGACTTAAACATTTAATTTACAATATTTAAATTTGAGATTTTCTTAGTCATTATACTAGATGACTTTACATGCACTCGCTTCCTCTTCAAACAACCACGTGTCATGCAGCTCCCACTCAACTTTCTGTTAATCCCCCACTACAACATGTCCCTGCACGTGTTAGTAACCCTAAGAGAGCTGCTCCCTGTGCTGAAGTAAAGAAAGAAATAAAGGGCGGTTGCCCCATGATTCTTTAATTTGGTTGTTGACTTGTTGGTTTGTAATTTGTATCAAAATTTGATTGGTTTGTGAACTTTTAGACATTTGCTATCTAGTTACAAAGGAAGTCCTAAAAAAATGATTGGCTCAACAAAAATGAAAAAAAAAAAAAACTCAATGGTGTGCCTTTCATATTGCTTCTGTACTCCTGCTAAGAAAACAAAAGAGCAACCCAGAGGGGGAAAAAATGTCTGTTAAAAAAACTCCAAGTTATGTTCCTCAGAGGAAATTTGAGAAAACTGAATTTCTAGACAGACAAATCTCAGAGGAAATCAAGGCAGAAAACTGAATTTTTTGAACAACTGTGATAGCTGAATTTTTTGTATCAAACCATCTCCTTGAGAAAACTAAAAATTTGAGAAGTTGCAACCCAAAGATGCAATTGCTTTTGAACAACAACAACAACATCAACAACAATAACAACAAGCACAACAACAACTGCTTTTCAACTCACTTTCCTGGCCAAGTAAATACATCACAAATTTATGAGATACAATCTTTACACAGACAAATCTTAGAGGAAATCAAGGCAGGAAAGTATAACAAAAAAAAAAACCTTACCAGGTGCGGCGACAGCGATTCTCCAGCGTGGAAAACAGTAACAATTTGGCTAACGACACTGTCTAGCTCCAGCGGGGCTCGTACGGGTCGCAAAGTGTTGTTTCAAAAAAATTTCGGAGAGAGAGAGTCTGAGATACAATCTCTACACAGACAAATCTCAGAGGAAATCAAGGCAGGAAAGTATAACAAAAAAAAAAAAAAAACCTTACCAGGTGCGGCGACAGCAAATCTCCGGCGTGGAAAACAGCAACAATCCGGCTAACGACATTGTCTAGCTCCGGCGAGGCTCGTACGGGTCGCAAAGTGTTGTTTCAAAAAAATTTCAGAGAGAGAGAGTCTGAGATACAATCTCTACACAGACAAATCTCAGAGGAAATCAAGGTAGGAAAGTATAACAAAAAAAAAAAAAAACCTTACTAGGTGCGGCGACAGCGAATCTCCAGCGTGAAAAACAGCAACAATCCGGCCAACGACACTGTCTAGCTCCGGCGGGGCTCGTACGGGTTGCAAAGTGTTGTTTCAAAAAAATTTCAGAGAGAGCGTTGAAAAGGGAGAGAGGAAGTAAAGAAGACGAGATCAATGAAGAGGCTGCATCGAGAAGCGGGTGAAGGGAAAGCTGGTTTTGGGAATATGTATTGTCTTTTACCGACGACATATGTCGTCGCTGAATATATACATACCAAAACGACAATGTATTATAAAGTGAGGAATTCGACAATGACATTTGTCGTCGCTGAATATGCAAAGCCCGCGAAATTATGGCGCGTGTTTGGGAATTTCAGTGACGAAATTTTCACAAATATTCAGCGACGATTATATCGTCTCTAAATATAGTAAACGACGATAAATCTCGTCTCTAAAACTTTTATACCTAAATTACAAAATCGTTATTGGGCACAGATTTAGCGACGATAATATAGTGGCTAAAAAATTATTTAGCGATGACAAAATATCGTCTCTAAAAATTTAGTCGCTAAATCATATAATTGTTGTAGCGAATATCGTCGATTTTTTAGAAGTTGTAGTGTATTGTTTTTAACACAATCCCAGTTTACATCAAAATTTCAATGTAAAACAAATATTCGTAGTTTATGTGATTGTTTCGATATTTTTATCGTTGACGATATTTTTTAAAAAAAAATTTATAAAATTAAAGTCTTATATTTCTACCAATTTAGATTTTTTTATCGTTACTTGATACCAAGTCGCTTTGGAAATTTGATACATCAACTTGTTTTTTGCCTTCGGTCTCATCCTCAATGCGTTAGAGTTCTTCGGTGTCTTGGGCTTTTGGATCGAGGATCGCAATTCTTGACCTTGATCCCGGCCAGAGGTTGCTTTGAGACGCATGATATGCTCTCCGTAACTTGGTGAAAAATTCCCAACATCCGGTACCTCCCACAATTTTCAGCGTTCTTTTTTTATTTTATTTTAACACATGAATTCTAAACTAGTAAAATAGTACTGGACATGCCATTGCCATTTGATTGCTAAATTATGAATTTAGTAGAAATGGAAATATTTTGTAGTCGCATCCACTTGTAGACAGTATAAATTGTATATGTGCATTGGATCCATTTCAGATAAAAGAAGTTTTGATAGGATAAATTGCTACTATAACTATTTTAGGCCCACTGGGCAAACTGCGTTTCCTTCAAATTTAAAATATTCTTAAATTTAATTTTTTATTCATTATAGGTATTAACCATTTGCCATTAAAGAAGGAGTGAAGGAGACATGTGATTTTTTTTTTATTTGTAAAATTAAAATATGTCTATAGTTTATAAATATTTTTTATATATTTTAATGTATATGTATAAAGACGTTAATGATCATAATAATGATATTGTTAGCTTTAATTTATGTTTTTAGAATAACTATAATTTACGTATTTAAGATTTTAAACAGATTATGATATTATTATATTTAAAAAAATCCCTGAAATTAGGGTGTTTGTTGCTTAAATTCAAATTGATATCTAAAATAATGCTTTTAAAATTCCCTAAAAAGATAAAATTTTGTTATCGACAAGTTAGATTTACCGATAAATTAAAATTAGTGTGTTGTAATTAAATCAATGATATAGTTTTACTAACAAATTAAAATTAGACTGTTGTAATTAAATTAATGACATAGTATTATTACATCTTTTTATATGTCTTACTGGTTATATAATTGATAATTGATATATCATTAAGTTAATGATACACAATAACATTCATTTCTTAAGATTTCAAGTGAAGATATTTCTTTTTTTTTTTTGTGATATGTAATTAAATTAATGATATAGTATTTATTAAGTTTTTTTTGTGTATCTTATAAGTTATATAATTGTTATAGCATTAAGTTAATGATACGTAATGATAACGATACTCAATAACATTCATTTCATTTTTTTAAGACTTCAAGTAAAAATGAAAATGCATCAATATAATATGTTAAAATAAGAAATATATGTATATATTTTTTCCACAATTTAATTATTCAAAAAATAAGGAAATTTGTTATAAAAATTTAAATACATGATAATATTTAGTTAGAGGGTATTTTAAGGTTTTGAATATATAAAATTTTAAAAAAGGGACTATAAGTGATATTTGTATAACAAAAACAGATTTTAATTTACTCCTTAAAATATAGACAGATAATGTAATTTTTTTTTTTTAAAAAAAAAGAAATTGTGGCAATACCCTTTGATGCCCTCATTCAATGTTTCCCCTTGGATGCACCTTAAAGGGTATAAAATGCCAACTGCTGCAAATAGACGGTTGATACACTTCACATTACATGGAATTAGTGGAATCATAATTTTGGGGAACTACAACGAGCCCCCTCAAGTATATTTACTTGAATTATGCAATCATATTAAGATAATAAATTGAAGAACTGTATGCAAAAAGAATCAAGTTGTTAGAAATCCCCTTAAAAAAAAGTTGTTAGAATAGGAAACATTATTTAAAGAGTGGTTCCAACGATTGGGTTATAATTGTTCCAAATAGAATGATTGGTGTAATCTTTACCGAATCACCACCCACCAAAAACTTTTTCTTCCTCGCTCGTGTCTTAATCCAAAGTTCCAGAACAAACGATGAAAGGGTCCTGCTTGTAGGCATTATTTTAAGATGGTTGACGAATAAAAATTGATTTTAAATAAAAGATTCATATCTTCTTCTTTTTTTTTGACTTTTTCTGTATAAATCTACATTGATGTTGCATGTTTTAAATCGTTAAATTTGATCAAATTTATTTTTTTAACAGATTTATAAGATGTATGATAAATTAATTAAATACTGTAACATGTGAAAATTTTATAATATAATTATTTTTTATTTTTTACTATAATTAATTTTACAATATAATTAGTTTCAAAGGACTTGTGAAACATGTTTTTAGTAATAAAAAGACAAACATCAAATTATAGGTTTTTTATTCCGAGCAAAAAAAAAATTCCTCTGTTTTTTTTGGAACTTCATTCTCGTTCTTTCCACTAACTCCCTAAAAGGAAAAAAAATTATTAATGTCGTAGGACGTGTCAAAGAGTTTCAGAGTTTGGCATAAAGATTTTACCAAAGACGATGAGTTGAGTTAGTGAAATTCATTTAAAGAATGATAGAAGAGTACCTTTCTTCCAACTCCCTAAAAGAAAAAAATTATGTTGTTGTAGGACGTGTCAAAGAGTTTCTGAGTTTGGCATAAAGATTTTTTTCAAAGATGATGAGTTGTGTTAGTGAAATTCATTTAAATAATGATATAGAGTTGGTGAGATAGAAAAAGGTGTTTTTTTTTTGTCTTTTTCTTTGTTTTTTTTTTTTTTTTGGAACAAAGGTATAAGAGAGTTTTTTTTGAAAGGGGTAGAAGAGGGTTTTGAAATCCCTCTGGTCTTTCCATGTGATTATTAACGCCCATTTAAATACTAGAGGAAAAGCCAGATTGCTCATGATGAATCATCATTTACATTTTTTTTAAGGATCATTATTTATATTTATAAAGTGTCTACAATATTATAGTATTTGTTTAAATAAATTTTGATTAAAAATTTATAACATATAAAAGTTTTATATTATAATTTATTTTTTAAAAAACTATATCATATAAGGGTTTTATATTGTCATAATAAAAATTTTGTTTGAAAATGACAATATCAAACACTCTAATACTAAGGAAACAATAATGGATTCCCAAATTCAAAGGAAAAAAAGCCCAAGAAAACAAAAAAGTTTATAGATTCCGAAAATTTCCAATAACTTGCTTACAAGAAACAATGCCTCATTCAATAATCGTCACACTTTAGTTACGAAATCAATATTGTATCTAGTTGATCTGTATTCCAAATGCTTATTAAATAAATTATGGTAGGTTGTAAATTTGTTGTTTATAATGAAAGAAAATATTAGAGTGTGTTTAAAAATATACTTAAAATTAATAAATTAGAATCAAAATATTGTAGCATACGAGAGTTTTACATAGTAACTTATGGAGCTTTTAAGTCTCATTTGGTAACTTAGTTGGAACTAGTAATTTTCAACTGCTATAGTATAAAGCTTTTGCATGTTACAATATTTTAGTTTTAACTTAAGATTATTTTCATAAATCCATTGACCTATGTACTATATTTTATTTTGCCCTCTAATTTTTCAAAACTGGTCAACACATCCCTCTAACTATATAAAACATGTCATTTTGTCTGTCTAATTCCGTCTATATATTTGATGGATTTGCTGATGTGGCACATAATTAAATATTAAAAAATAATCAAAATATAACTAAATATACAAAATAATTAAATATTAAAAAAATTAAAAAAATTATTTCATATTTTTTTTTTTCAGGTCTATCTCTCTCTTCCCCCCTTGCCTCACTCGCTCTCTTCTTTCTTTCTCTCTACTGTAAATCAACCATTTCGGAGAAGAGAATCCAATAGAACAAAGAAACCCCGACTCCGGTGACCCCCACACCCAAACTCCCTTCCCTTGTCTTCACACGACGGCCAGCCTCGGCCTCGCACCGATGTCCCCCCCGTGACCCCCTTCCCTTGCCCTCCCCCCGATAGCTAACCTAATCGCCCCAACGAGCCACTCGCTCCTTCCCGCGTTGCCACTCCCCACCCACCACCTACTCACCGGAGATGAGGTTGAAGTAATGGAGAAGGTCTATCACCGGGCTGTGAAGCCTCAAGAGAACCGTTTAATTATTTTTATATATTTAGTTATATTTAAATATATTTTTTAATATTTAATTATGTATCATATCAGCAATTTCGTTAAAGATATAGACGAAATTGGATCAAAAGGGCAAGACAACATATTTTTTTATAGTTAGAAGGGCGTGTTGAACGATTTTAAAAATCAAATGGCAAAATAAAATAAGATACATAGATCAAAAAGATTTATAAAAATAATCGTCTAACTTAAAATTCTTCCTATGTCCTTGAGCACTCTCGATGGGTAAAAATTCTGTAAGAGAAACTTTATAAGGACTTGTTTGTATAATAGTTTTTCATCCCAAACTCCTATTCGGAAAATAAATGTTAAACATGACCCAGGAAAGTTTCCCATAATTACTTTTTAAAACTCAATCTTCTTTTACTGTATTCCAAATCATTATGCAAGGAAAGCATCGTGCATAAACTAATCTTCTTTTACTTTTTAAAACTCAATCTTCTTTTACTGTATTACCACAATTACTTTTTAAAATTCGATCTTCTTTTTAAATGTTAACCATTATGGGAGAAAAGCATAAAGTAAAGAAAGAGTTTACTATTTAAAATAATAATTAAAAAATGTAACAACATTTTGTTATATGTAGTTTTTTTTTTTTTTTAGGGGATTGAAGCGGATTACTTTCTTTTTTTTTTACCTCATATTTCTGATTATGATGTACATCATTTAGAAATACACAATTTTAATAGTTATAGACACTAAAAACCCTCAAATTATTTATGACAAAAATATCTTTAAATTAAAATTTTAACAAAAAAATCGTCAAATTAACACTATCCTCGACTCTACCAAGGAGATAGATGAGATTTGGCAACGTTAAATTCTTACATGCGGTTCGAACCAAAAGTTTGAACTAAAATTAATTTAAAATTAAAATTTATGAGAGAAAATAGAGTAATAAAATTGCTTTCAACCACAACTTTATGGTTTGAATTATGTTGTCAAATGACCTAGTTAATTATACTATTATTTTTGGGTTCTTTTATCGTTTGCTATTCTTTTCATATTGAGTGTCTTCTTTAAATTGTTGATCACATTAAGATTATATTAAAATAAAAAATAGCTAATTTTAGTGGAATTCAAGAAATATCTAATAGTTCATCACATTGTTTATGGAATATCTTTTCATATATATATTTTTAAGAATTTTGTGATAAATGAAAAACAATGAGTAAAACACTATCATTCGATCAAAACAAAATTAATATCAAAATGAAAAAAAAAAGAGAACAAAATATGACCAAACTTGATAAAATTTTATTGATTTAGAAGATTTTGTTGTATTAAAAAATAAAAATAGTAATTTAACAATATTTTATGACAATTTTACTATTAACAATTAAGATAAATTACTCGATAGGTCCCAAACTTTTTTAAAAAGGTATGATTTAGTTTTAAACCTTTTTTTAGCTGAACTAGCTTCTCATTTTAGGTGCAAAAAGATCATACTTGACAAAAGACCGTTAAATTTCCCACTGTTCTACATCACGTGGGAGGCACATGGTCTTAAGTTGCTACAAAAAGACTTAAACAAACTTAAATAAGTGAGTAAAATTTTACCAAAAAAAAAATTACCAAGATTTAATTGTTTTTTTTTTAAGGAAATCAATCAACCCAAAAAAAAGAAAAAAAAAACTCAGAAAACTCCCTTGATGAAGGGCACCGTTCTGACTGAGCCCGTCCGTCACCGCATCCCTGGTCACCATCTAACCTAGTGCTGTCGTGAATTTTGCCCCTTCGAGAACTCAGATCTGATGTTGTCCCATCGCAAACTCATGAGTCGTAGTCGTGAGCAGCCATTGCAAACCACTAATCGCCCACCACGCTGTTTCTTTCTCTCGTTCCAACCCACCCAAATAGCAACAAGTTTGTAAATCAAAGATCTACGCTTCCCTTTTTTCTTCTTCTTCTTCTTATTGTTTTTTTTTCCTTTTTCAAAAATGAAAAACCCATCGATTAGCTCTTACCCTTCTACCCATTAATTAGCCTAAGGTAGGAAGAAGAAAGTAAAGCACATAATAAATGCTAACGAATAAAGAAATCAAAGAGTGCTAAAAATCTCATCATTATATTTCATTTAAAAACACAAATCTTGTCAAAGTCCACTTCTCCACATCTTGCTACATGTTTGAGCAGATTTCGAAACATCAGTCCCCTATACTTATTCTGAAGACCTTCGGTGAGATGACCTGAGCTTTATTGCCTCTTCTTCGTCACCGGTGATTCTGTAGAAACACTCTGAAGCTTAGCCAAACAGCTATGGAGATATTTAGAGCAGAGCAGAGAAAAAGTAAATAATAGAATAGTGAGTAATGAAAGAGCTAGAAGGTCCCTTCTTCCTTTGCTAACGATCTATTTATAGTAAGGTTATCAAAGATCTGATGATTGCCTCATCAATCATTTGATCTTTGACTCGTCACCTTCCATTTTGGGATCTTGGGTCTCACATTCTTTCCTGTCTTGGAAAAGACCGAGGAAGAATGTACTTTATTCTTCTTTTTTGTTTTTACTTTGAGACTTGCCCTCCCATATCTTTCCGATGATTCGGGCATGTAGTAGACTATGTGTCATATTAGAACTGGACGCCTTAACACGAACACATGTCCTGTCTCATATGGTTTACTTTGGCTTCCTCACATAATCGCTTCGACATTCTTCTTGAGGGGAACTTCTCGAGTGTCTAGAGTTCTCCAGCTTGGTTCGTGGTCAAAGCTAGTATTTCTTTGAGCAAGGTGACACGTGTCATACTAATATTGGTAGAGCAAAAAATCCCCCTAACATTACAAATGTTAGACATGTATGCCATAAGGAGTAAAAATGTAATACTTTTTGGAGACATTTTTATCAATAAAAACTTTATTTATTATATACCAAATTGTTGTCCTCTTTACATTCATATTTGTTGAATGATGATAAGCAAACAAAAGTCTGAGACTATTGGTCTAAGCCTTTAGAATCAGGCATATGATGGACAGATTATGCGAAATACATGATTCTAAAGATGACGGTCTAAATTATAAGATCCGCAATCGATAGAATAAAGTTTGGTGCTTTATTCATGCAAAGATGTTATGTTGTCTATATCCCTAACAGGAGATAATTTGTCTTGACAATCGGAGGAGGACTTCACAAATAGAAACATTGGTGCATTGTCATAGGTAATAATGTATTAGATTGAGACATAAAGTGTGATTGATTTGGATTAATAATTCTATCTTGGAAAATCAATTCACTTTAGACAATTATATATGTTGTATCTTAATCCTGAGATGACTAGTGGGCCTGTTGTCTTGACTTATCTTTTTAGATGTACCAAAAGGTGACATCCATATTTTTATGTTGGTACGCATGCCGGTACGTTGTAGGCATGACTCTTGATAACGTAGCCTATTATTCATAGAAATGAATCCATAGGTCCTCTTTAGGAGTCGTTGATATCCTCTTATATACGTTATCCTGTAATTAGAAAACTGGAGTGCTCAACCATTTAGATTCATAGGTGTAATCGAATGGTATACTGTCTTTGAATGGTAAGTTTTCCAATAGTGAGATAATAGAATGTAAGAGAAAAATAATTAAGAAAATAAGACAGAATTTATCCTTAAGCCGACTATGGATAATCCTATGGGGATACAATACATTATAATGTGTCATGGAGACTTAGCTATATGGACTTCATAATTCTATGTAGTTCGAGAGTGCAGCTCTAAGCTTTTAGTGGAGTAGCGTTAGAGTTGATATGTAACGCCCCTATATGGGGGTTAACAGTTTTTAATGAGATAAAATAAAAATAAATAATAAAAGTAAAACCTTAAAAATAAAATTTGCCCGGGACTTAAATGAAAACTCTCAACTCAAAAATAAAAATATAAATGACAAATAAACCACAGTTTTAATGTAGCACCTTTAATTTAATAATATAAACTGTTGTCATCATCATTTTAACCCTCAACACATTATAATACAGTCACAGAAGTAACAATTGATGCTTACATTATCATGAAGAACATTCTCAACGATTGAAGCAGTCCCAATGTAATATAGTTACATCACTTCCTCAACTATATTTCTCGTAGCCACCTCACACTTAGTGAGTCCTGAAAAGATATAAACATAAGGGAATGAGCAACACTATGCTCAGTAGAGAAAGCCATTACTCACCTTTAGGTTTTTATCATTACCACATTAAAATCTGCATGGTTAGTAAGTCACATCATATTCCAGATTATGAGGTTTATTATGATCACATCTTATGGATACCGTAGTTAATCATTACCAAGTGTCATAATTACACATTTATACAAATATTACCAATCATCATTGTTCCTAGGTATCCATGTTAAATTGAGTATCACTCAACTCATCGAAACCCAAATGGGCGCACTTGATCACCCTATAAACATTCCAAGGGTGTTCCGGTGAGGGGACATCAAGCCCCGAGTCCTCACCAAATCAATTCCTATACAGTGTGTTCTGGGACTTTCAACCCAAGGAAGCGTCATCACCTTCCCCCTATTTTACCTTTTAGGGTATTCATGCCCAAGGACGTAACCGTCGCCGTTTTCATGTATCACAATTTCTCTATATTAAATCATTATTAATAGAGTTAATTTTCCTAACCATGCTTCTCAATTTATAACATGTGTCAATTTATTATGTTCCTCGCCGTACAATACAAGACGAGTCCATGTCATAGTTTCATATGTGATACACATATAATATCAGTTCAACATAGATATATATATATTGCGGCAAAACAATCAATTTTAATTCTATAAAAACCTCACAAAAGATGAGTAAGAGAATCCCTACCTTTCAAGCTTATCAACAGTCTCTTAATCCTGGAATCAATTAACGTTAGCTCCATACTCCCTTGATCTTGAACTCCAAGCAAAACAGATCCAGTTGTATCTCGCTGTATCTACGAAGCATCCTCTGTAGTGCTCCTCGAGCGACTATGAATGGCTAGGAATGCTTCCTGGAGATCATACATTCTTGAAAACGTCATTCTGGACTCCGATACTGCTGTTTGAATCGCCTCGATTCGCGTGTAGTCGGTACCGGATGATTTTCATCGGAGTGGAATTTGCTCGAACGGAGGTCACCATTGCATCCAGAGCATCGAAACGAGTCAGGAGGCGGTCTCGGATCTTCGATCGGAGGTCCGGATCACAAAATCCCATTTTGGCCTTTGACCGGCCGTTGACCGGCGTTGACCACCGTTGACCGGCGTTGACCGACTTTGACCGTCGTTGACCGGCGTCAATCGGGGTCCGTTGGCAGCTGGGCTCGGGCCTACCCCCCCTAAATCGACCCTTCTGAGTCCAATGGCGGGGTCAATTTCACCCAATTCTACCTCTAACATAGCGGGTCGTGAAGTACAACGTCGGTAGAAATGGATGAGCTCCGATCTTGATTCTCCGACGATGGAAACCTGAAATTGGCTGAGGGCTTTTGCTACCCATCCTCCTATGAGCATTTCCCCTCATCCAATTTGAAGAAACGTGGTTGGGAAGAGCCAAAACGGAGGCTCCCGCGGCGGTTGACGGCGGCGTTGGCCGTTCTCCGGCGAAACCGACTCCTTCCGTGCAATTGATCGAGGGGTTTTACTCCCCTTGATCCTCTGAACTCATTGAGAGGGGTGGTGTCAGTCACCTCCTCCGGCAAGGCGGAGTTCCACCATGGGGGCGGCGGTGCACGGTGGCAATAGGCGGGCAGAGCAATCCGGCGGTTGTTGAGCTGCCACCAAGGGTGGGTTTTGTTCCTCTCATCACGGTGGTCGTGTAGGAACAAGAATCACGTCGATCGGACGTCGGACGGCGAAGATATCTCGTCGGAAAGAAATGGGTTTTGCCGCCACTTTGGGCGGCGCGTGTGGTCTCCTCCGGCGGCGTTTTGGGCGGCGCGGCACCTCGTTGGACTCAGCTCGTCGAGAGCTTTCCATTGGTGCGGGAGGTGTCGAAAACGGATGCCGAAATCTCAAACGATCTTTGAGGGGAGAGAGAGAATTCTAGAGAGAGAAAGAGGAGAGAGAAAGTGTCGAGTTTCTCTCAATTTTCTGATTTTTTTTTATATATATATATATACTAAAAATTAATCTAATTACCTTAATACCCTTAGGGGAATAACGGGTGTCACAGCTCTACCCCCCTTAAAGAAATTTCGTCCTCGAAATTTCAATTCTAGTAATACTAGTAAAAATTATGATTCCACTATGATTCCAATTCTGAGTCTAAACCGTTAATGTTCTTTGTCCTCCAAATTTAAGTTATCGTATCTCCACTCATTTACTTGCATAATAAATCTTACTCCTAAATCCCTCAAGAGAGTATTTCTGACAAGTTTCAACTTATAACACCGTATAATAGTCTAAGAATCTGATCAGGCATACATATTGACCATACCATGATTCCAGTCCTTCATTGTCCATGGACTGTGATTTACAATCACATTTAAGGAGATTGCCAGAGAAATTTTATATACTTCATCTTTAGGTTCCTTTTCCTTTTTGAGTAAGGAAAAGTCAAATATATTTGATTTCATACCTCAACTAATAAACTAAAACATAATCATAAAACATATATCACAAACACTTATATTCAAAACCATACATTAAACTTATTCATAGAGATATTAAACGGAATCTCAGAGTTGCAAACATACCCGACATATTTTTCATTAAACAGCTATCCTCATGACACAAACATTCAATCCAAATAATATACTCATATTTCATATGGAATATCCCCATAACTGACTCTGGTACTTCCACATAATATTAACAGAATATTACACATTACAAACATAATACGGATACGTTTCGAGAGTACAAGGCACTCCGTATACCAGCTATCCATATCACGCATGCTTAGAGGATACAAAAACATCGATAAACAAAAGATCGGACCTTAAGAAGGATGCGTTTCGAGAGCATCAAGTACTCCGTATCCAGCCATCCCGGCATTAGGCTCAATGAATCTAAAAGATTGAACAACAACGTACCACAAGAAACACAGAATACAAGGCAAACGGTTATTCGTAACACACGAAATACGGACACACATGCCTACATGCCAAAGATAAAACAAAAAGATTACAGATGGAGATTCAAATCAATTGGCTGCTCCCGGCTTTCCCTTTCCCATTCAAGCTTGGATGTTGCAGTGTCGGATTCTGGATGTATGATTTGCATTTTATCTATCAATTCCTCAGCTGTTGAAGCAGTGACAAAGATTTGTCTCTCCGATTCTGTAGTGATGTTTTCTTCCACAGCGTAATCTAGAAATTTCAAATGACCGTCATAAAAACCCTTTACGTTCAGCAGTCCTAAAGGTTTGGAATAAAAGCCCAACAATTGCCCACAAGCAACTATAAATATTTCCTCAAGAGTACCTAGACCACCAGGTAATGCTATAAAAGCATCAGAATTATAGATTATGTCTTTAAAATTTTTAGGGATACTCCTGACTCCTTCTCCCTTACCTATGGCTTCCTTACAAAGGTTTCCTTCAACTGGAATATGAGGCCAAATTCTTACATCAGTAGCGTCGCTAGACCTAGCTGCTAGTGCCATATTTACCATCATTTTTATACTACCACCCCCATAGATTATGTTAATCTTCTTGCGTGCTAGGACTTGCCCTAAATGATTTGCAGCTTCTAAATAAGCTTTATCTTTTCCAAGGCTGGAACCACAAAAGACACAGACATTCTTTATTTTCTTCGTGGACTGGGAGGTAGACATATTTGGTTTATAGAAGTGGTTGCTTAATGTCTGCTCCACTTAGACTTCGGGTTCTATATGAGATTTTAAAGATGAGAAATATATAAAAAGGGCTAAAGAGATAGACGAGTAGGTAATGAAAAGGTAATCCAAAGATTTAAACAAAATATTGTGCGGATAAGAAAGTAAGATAAGGTGATTGATAGTTTTCAGAAAATCTGATTCACTTTTTGAAAAAGATTAGACTCTAATTGTATAACTTTTGACAATTGAGAACAATTCGACAGAAGACCCTCATGACACAACTGTAGACTTTTTGACAAATATACACCAAGTCGAGAAATTTAATATAAACGACAAATACTGTAGAACTTTTGAAATTTGAGACACAAATCTTGAAATATCTGGATAAGCTTTTCAAAATTCAAACATATTACTGTACCGTATGTGACGTGTCTGATAAGATAATATATTTTATTATATATATATTTAAGAAAATCATAAATTAAATAAGATATTAACACTTACTGTATCAATCTAATAATCACAATTATTTCAAACACAAAAGCAAATATTCTAAGTAAAAGAAAAACACAAACTGTTGAACATCAGCTAAAACTGCTTCAAATAAGTAAAGACTAAATAACCTTTATAGAGCGATGACTTATTCCCCATCCAGTTTTCTTATGGTTTGGCAAACAGGATCTAGAAATACCATATTCCTGAGGCGTTGTCTTTCTGTATAAAATTTAGGCCAGAGTTTAAAAATAGCTCCTTGAACATATCCACTAGGGTGACCGTGGAGAGGAGGATGGATGCTATCCAAGTTCTCCTTTGAAAGTCCATCCCTACAAAACCTTATTTTATCCTCTCTATTCGTAGACATATAACCAGGTGAAGTACATTTACCGTTACAATTTTGTCTTCCACATTTGTTACAAGTGACCACGATGGCACGGGCTCTTCTTTTCATTGCACTACGACTGGTACCTGTTCCTGGTAAACCGACATCTTGACTAAAGTCACTCGGACGGATTTTTCCCTCTATCAACATTCTCACATCACAAGGGATACCAAAACGCATAAGAATCCACAACCGAGTAATTCTAGCCTTGTATTTCTTTCTGAGAATCTTTTGGGAGAGTGATGGGAAATACTTTCTCAGGTGTTGGTACTTTGGGTCCATGATGAGATGAAAGAAGAGTAAATAGAAAGGAAAAATTAAGATAGTAAATTGCAGAATCCTAGAATTCCTTCTTCTTTTAGAAGAAAAGAAGAATTTTTTAATGAAAAAGAAGAGGATTTGCGATTTAGAGAGAAAATAACAAATTAAGAGAGAAAAAGTGAACTCGGAGAAATAAGCTCCTATGTACAGTAAACGTATATGTAAACAATGATTAAACCACTGTATATGACACGTATAGAGACCACGTGGGAGAGACAGTGTGAATCAAACTGATTTAAGATTTAAACTAGGCCCAAATGTTCTTAGTTGAAAATGGTCAGGTTGTTTCGGCCTTAACACATTTAGAACGAGTTAAATAACAAACATAAAATTGAAAACCAATTCGTATGAATCTTAAACCCAATTCAAAGCCCACTATAGATAAAGTTAACTATAAACAACAAATCTAATTTAACGACAACAAGGATCTTCCTGAATGATCCAGCAACTCAAATAATTTTGTTTTAATCAAAACCTTATTGAACAATGCATACACCCATATGTTATTGATAATACTTAACATCTATCAATGGATTCATCATCATTACTACCAAGGGTTTAGAATGCGACTAACCTTGAAATCAATACGATTTACGTCTTTCAACATAGACCATATCAATGAACAAAGACACTTGATGTTACTACTTAAGAACATCTACAATCCCCACAATTCTACTTATACAATATATAATTTCCTCATATAACAAAACCTTAGGTAACCAAAGGATTCACTGATACACTTAAATACAATGTACGTAACAAAATATTCCAATTTTGAGATTCATGCATTCTAGACTTTACACAGTCTCAACAGACCAAAAGTCTAACATTTATCTCTCTCAAGATTCAATACCATGATTCCCAACTTATATCATATTCCTCAAATATATAGAACTTTTAAGAAAAGATATTGACACTTATGTGCTCCATCGAATCCACACATAATCATTACTTAGGTTTGAATCAATTACGAAAAATTTGGCATATCTATGTCAAACTTTAAAATCAATAAATCAAGCCTTATATTTCTTATTGTTTTTCACGAGACAAAAGGCTTTTAAATCCTCGTATCTATACGAATTTCTCATCGTTTATACGAATTAGATATGCTTATAGATCCAAATATTATACGAATCTCTCATAAGCAATCTACTTATAAACTCATTCCATATAATTATCATTCCCTCATAACTATTAATACTTTCCTTCTATATAATTATTGTACTCATATAACTATTGATATTTTCATTCTATGGCCTTTCCATGTTACATCCTTCTAGACTGTATAAATCAATGTGAAGGTTCATTTTGATGATGACACTGAAAATTCAGCTTCAAGACCATCTCAAAAATATATTTTTTTTTAAGGTGGTGCTACACTCCCTAGGTTAACCGAACCTAGGCTCTGATACCAAAAATTCTGTAACGCCCCTATATGGGGGTTAACAGTTTTTAATGAGATAAAATAAAAATAAATAATAAAAGTAAAACCTTAAAAATAAAATTTGCCCGGCACTTAAATGAAAACTCTCAACTCAAAAATAAAAATATAAATGACAAATAAACTACAGTTTTAATGTAGCACCTTTAATTTAATAATATAAACTGTTGTCATCATCATTTTAACCCTCAACACATTATAATACAGTCACAGAAGTAACAATTGATGCTTACATTATCATGAAGAACATTCTCAACGATTGAAGCAGTCCCAATGTAATATAGTTACATCACTTCCTCAACTATATTTCTCGTAGCCACCTCACACTTAGTGAGTCCTGAAAAGATATAAACATAAGGGTATGAGCAACACTATGCTCAGTAGAGAAAGCCATTACTCACCTTTAGGTTTTTATCATTACCACATTAAAATCTGCATGGTTAGTAAGTCATATCATATTCCAGATTATGAGGTTTATTATGATCACATCTTATGGATACCGTAGTTAATCATTACCAAGTGTCATAATTACACATTTATACAAATATTACCAATCATCATTGTTCCTAGGTATCCATGTTAAATTGAGTATCACTCAACTCATCGAAACCCAAATGGGCGCACTTGATCACCCTATAAACATTCCAAGGGTGTTCCGGTGAGGGGACATCAAGCCCCGAGTCCTCACCAAATCAATTCCTGTACAGTGTGTTCTGGGACTTTCAACCCAAGGAAGCGTCATCACCTTCCCCCTATTTTACCTTTTAGGGTATTCATGCCCAAGGACGTAACCGTCGCCCTTTTCATGTCTCACAATTTCTCTATATTAAATCATTATTAATAGAGTTAATTTTCCTAACCATGCTTCTCAATTTATAACATGTGTCAATTCATTATGTTCCTCGCCGTACAATACAAGACGAGTCCATGTCATAGTTTCATAAGTGATACACATATAATATCAGTTCAACATAGATATATATATATTGCGGCAAAACAATCAATTTTAATTCTATAAAAACCTCACAAAAGATGAGTAAGAGAATCCCTACCTTTCAAGCTTATCAACAGTCTCTTAATCCTGGAATCAATTAACGTTAGCTCCATACTCCCTTGATCTTGAACTCCAAGCAAAACAGATCCAGTTGTATCTCGCTGTATCTACGAAGCATCCTCTGTAGTGCTCCTCGAGCGACTATGAATGGCTAGGAATGCTTCCTGGAGATCATACATTCTTGAAAACGTCATTCTGGACTCCGATACTGCTGTTTGAATCGCCTCGATTCGCGTGTAGTCGGTACCGGATGATTTTCATCGGAGTGGAATTTGCTCGAACGGAGGTCACCATTGCATCCAGAGCATCGAAACGAGTCAGGAGGCGGTCTCGGATCTTCGATCGGAGGTCCGGATCACAAAATCCCATTTTGGCCTTTGACCGGCCGTTGACCGGCGTTGACCACCGTTGACCGGCGTTGACCGACTTTGACCGTCGTTGACCGGCGTCAATCGGGGTCCGTTGGCAGCTGGGCTCGGGCCTACCCCCCCTAAATCGACCCTTCTGAGTCCAATGGCGGGGTCAATTTCACCCAATTCTGCCTCTAACATAGCGGGTCGTGAAGTACAACGTCGGTAGAAATGGATGAGCTCCGATCTTGATTCTCCGACGATGGAAACCTGAAATTGGCTGAGGGCTTTTGCTACCCATCCTCCTATGAGCATTTCCCCTCATCCAATTTGAAGAAACGTGGCTGGGAAGAGCCAAAACGGAGGCTCCCGCGGCGGTTGACGGCGGCGTTGGTCGTTCTCCGGCGAAACCGGCTCCTTCCGTGCAATTGATCGAGGGGTTTTACTCCCCTTGATCCTCTGAACTCATTGGGAGGGGTGGTGTCAGTCACCTCCTCCGGCAAGGCGGAGTTCCACCATGGGGGCGGCGGTGCACGGCGGCAATAGGCGGGCGGAGCAATCCGGCGGTTGTTGAGCTGCCACCAAGGGTGGGTTTTGTTCCTCTCATCACGGTGGTCGTGTAGGAACAAGAATCACGTCGATCGGACGTCGGACGGCGAAGATATCTCGTCGGAAAGAAATGGGTTTTGCCGCCACTTTGGGCGGCGCGTGTGGTCTCCTCCGGCGGCGTTTTGGGCGGCGCGGCACCTCGTTGGACTCAGCTCGTCGAGAGCTTTCCATTGGTGCGGGAGGTGTCGAAAACGGATGCCGAAATCTCAAACGATCTTTGAGGGGAGAGAGAGAATTCTAGAGAGAGAAAGAGGAGAGAGAAAGTGTCGAGTTTCTCTCAATTTTCTGATTTTTTTTTATATATATATACTAAAAATTAATCTAATTACCTTAATACCCTTAGAGGAATAACGGGTGTCACATGATAATTATAAAATGTATATCTAGGATATTGGGTTTCATAATTATTGGGAGCTTGAACTATATAAGTCCATTAGGTCCCCTTTGCCAGCTTATAATAAATCCTGTAACGATATGGCGTGCTTTCCAATAAATTAGTGACTTATGTCAAATTATTAGATTTGCTAAAATTTGGTTGGGTCAGATAATTCATGTGTGTTTATTGGTTGAATTAATTTTGTGAAAAATTAATTTAAGATAAACTTGTTGAATTATCAGGATCATATAATTCATAAACTTGTTGAATTATCAGGATCAGATAATTTATATCTGTTTATCGATTGAATTAATTTCAAGTAAATTAATTCAAGATAACTTGTTGAATTATCGGGAATATTTATTTTCTTGGAGATTATCTAGATAGGGTTGTTTTGATTAAATAATTTCTCTATTGGGTTATTTAAATTAAAACTGAGACTTTGTTCTAAGGATCTTAGGTGGGAAATAAAGATTTGTAGGGATCATTTATCGTAAATTTGACAAGTCGATCTGCCAGTTTGGCCTACCAATCGAACGATTTATGATCATGTGTTTTCAAATGCTATTGTTATCAGATATTGATCCTGATTCAAATTTTTGAGGCCTCATCTGATAAAGACTAACCCCTGAACCCAACCTCTATAAATGGATAGTGAGACTTATGAGTTATTTAGATCAGTTGAGGAATTAAGAGTAAGCACTCTATACTGTGAGTCTCTGCAACTCCTTGAGAGCTATTGTTCATAAATCAAGAACCTTAGTTCTGGGTTTCCTTGATTGGTTAGAAGGAGAGTCACTTGGGAAGAACTATACGTTGTACGCCCACACGCACTCTGATCGTGGATAAAGAACAACAAAAAAGACCAGTTGGTTGAGGCTTTTCTAGAACGTCTTTTTTTTCACAGATTGCAGGAGCTTTTTGACAAACGAGGTTAAGAAGATCTAGTTAATTTATGCATCTAGCGTGTCAAACTTGTGTTTTGGAAAATACTCTGGTATAAAATTTTTAAATTCCGCTGCGTACTACTTTTCCAAGAACAAATCATCTTCTTCTTTTATTTTCTCAGAAAAAAATTTTGCATTTTGCATTAAAACAAATCATTTGTTGATAATCTTTAACAATAGAGCTTGCTCCTAAAGTAATCAGCTTTTAATTAATCTTAGTGCTTGAGGAAGAACTCTATTCTAACAGCCAAACCAATAATTAAGCTTGGTCTATTATTTGACATCAAGGTACATCAAAGCTCCAAGGCAAGAGTCGTCATATGCAAATCTTATATTTGAGCACTTATGTTGCCAAATCATGAATTGATTCAGGGGGGGGGGGGGGGGGGGGGGGGGGGGGGGGCGGGCAATGAAGGTTGAACCAGAGCCGACGAAAGGATCTACGATTGGTAACGGAGGTCAACAGAGAACATTGAACCAGTTCGGTAATAGAGGTGAGGGAGCTGTGTGCGTAGAGAAAGGGGGAGAGAGAGTTAACAGGGATCATTTTTTTGTTGATTTGTATTAATATTCGTATAGTTTTTTTATTCTCTTTTACTTTTTAATTTTTATTTTTTAAAAAAGAATATTAAGTATTCTACTAAAATGCCCTTATTAAAGAGTCATGTGCAGCTCAATAAGGAGAATTTTAATGGTTGTTAGTTAAATCAATCTTTTTGCACCTAAAACGAAAAGTTAGACCCAGTTTAGCTACAAAAAAAAAAAAGATGAGGGACCAAATTGTATCTTTTTAAAAAAGTTAGGGATCTCCTGAGTAATTTACTTAAAAAAATTAAATAATGTTAAAGATACCAACTCTAATATAAATCTTATGTATCAACTTTGAGATGTCATTTTTTTATTAACAAATGTAATTTTTTATTAATTGGCATAATGCTCTTTTAAACAACTATTAATAAGAGAATGACAACTTAATAGGTACAAAAAATTGACATTAAGTTAGTGTAGTAGGCATTGTACACATCAAGTTAACAGAAAAAGTACCAATCAACTCAATTGTCCCCTCTCTCTCATTGCGATGGGGTTTCTTTGTGCATGCCTCTCTCTTAGAGCCAGAATATAGTGGCTCCACTAACCCTCAGATTCCTAGTTCTAAGGATGGAACTTTGAGTTCTAGGGTGAAAACTTTGGAGGTGAGCATGACTTTGTGGTTGGAGGGGTTGGGTTTTAGCAGGTGTTGATGACTTATGACCGTTCCTTAGGAGCACATCGTCTTTTTAGTGGCCCTACGACTCTTGAGGTTCAACTCACACACTGGAATGATGGTGTTCTATCTGCTATGGTTTTGGCTCTATATTTTTTTGACCTCTTGGGGGTATGGATTGGCTTGTGTTCGATGATTTTTCTCATGTTGTTAGGGTTCGTTTTTGTTTAATGGTAGATGGTTGTGTCGAATAATGGCGATGTTGTTTATGCTTTGTAGTTTTCATGTTTTGAGATTTTGATTTTATTTTGTCCGTAATAAGGAAGGTGGTCACCCTCACTCTTAAGTTACTTGCGGCCGTTAGATTTGTGTCCTGATAGTGTTTTGGTTCTGCTGGACTTGTGTTTATGCATAGTTTGTAGTAGCTTAAGTGCTACAAGTCTCTGGGTCTCAATCAACTTAAGGATTTCATCAATTGTAAAGGTCTTGTCAAAACGAGCCTTATGTGTGCTCGGTTATTGGTGTGCTGAGGAATTTTCTCATTGTCAAGTCTCATTGTACGTTTTCTCTGTGAGCTTCATCATATTTTACTAGTGGGTCCAATTTCAATGGTTTTCTCTCATGTATGTTTAGTTGAATATAATTTCCCCTTCAAAAAAAACACCTTTTAGATTTTTCAAAACTACAAAAATATCTTTTAGATTTTACAAGTACGTTTCAATTTTATCTTTTAGCCATAATTTTGGGAAGAAAAAAAGGTTAAAATATTATTTTGTATGTGGAAAATATCTTTATTACAAAAAAACATGAAAACTATAAAACAAAATGTGAAGAACATATTTGTCGCCTATATTGTTTTTAAAGGATGACACCTGGAGATTCATAAGTGAGAATGCTAAGATGAGTACGATTGCCTGCCAATGGAAGGCTTTTTGCATTCACTTAACCTATGCAGAGTGAATCGGTCCGTAAAGAATCCCCAAAAGAGGTGTTGATCGATGGGAACACAAAAAGAAAGTTGCTTTGATTACAGAATCATGTCTATCTATTGGAGCAAATTGGAAGATTTAGATGATTGGGCTGAGGGCTGCCCCTTCTCCTCCTCACTCTCCTTTATCTAGTATGAACCTTGACTTATTAAAGGAAGAAGGGAGGGAATAGACCAAATTTATAATGGAATAAAAATTTATAGCTTAAGTCTAAAATAAAGTTAATAAATAGGTTAAAAAAACATAAATGCGTATTATTAACTAGCTAAATTGCAATATTACTCCAATTTAATTATTAAGATTTTATGTTTTGTCTTTCCTTTTTTTTTTTTCTTTTCCTTCCTTTCTCTCTCTTCCATTCTCTTTCGATTTCCCTCCTTGTTTCTCTCACATCCTCTCCTCTTCTAGATCTTTGGAGCTCTCTACAAGTACAGATCGCAAGAGCTACGCTGAGAGAAGTTACCAGAGTCGCGAGGACGAAATTGAGTGAAGCTATTGGAGTCATGAAAGAGAAGCTACATTAGGAGAAGTTGCAATCTACACCAAAAAGCTGCTGAAGTCACGAGAGGAGGAGCGTCGGAATCATAAGGCTGAAATCAAGCAAAGCTATCAGGGTCAAGAGAGAAGCTCCATTGGGAGAAGTTGCCAGAGTCGTGAAGGGCGATGCCATCATCGCGAAGAAATGCACCGACCAGAGTCATGCGAGGACAATAGCGTTGTTGGAGTTGCTGTTGGGGCTGGAGAAAAAAGAGGAGGAGATAGGAGAGAGAAAGTGGATCTAGGGCTTTTTTAGAAGAGATGAAGAAGATAGGGTAAAATTGAGTATTTAAAAAGAGAATAAAATTACAAAAATGATACATACTTTAATATTTTTAAAGTTGTGCTATTCACTTATATTAAGATTAAAAAGTGTGCTATTTGGTACAATTTTTCCTTATTAAAACCTTTCTGACTCGACCTGATTTGGTCAGAAACTATTGAAGATAGATTCAAAATTTCATAATCAAGTTAAGATTAACTATTACTTAAAAAATTTTCTTGTCACTACTATATTCTTTTCAAAGCCAACTATTAAATTGTAAAAAATAGACGATATCTCTTATAGATACTAAAGAAATATACTGGTGGGTATTTATTTTCTAACTAATAGATCTTCTATAAAAAAATAATTTTGATTAGACTTGACAATTCAAAAACATGCATTACTTGTAGGTCTCGACTGGTGAAAGACACAAAAACAAATAGTAAAATTTTCCTATCACTCGGGGTGTTTGGCACATTATGAATTAAGAGTAAAGCTCTCATATATTATAGTGTAAAGTAAAATTAACTACAGTATAAAGCTTTGACATGCTATAGTGTTTGAACTAAAAGTTTTGGTTCAAACACGTATTAATTTTGGCGGTCAGTTATATAATTATACCTCATAGTTTTAACTATTTTTCAAATTATCCATCTGTTTTTAAAAAACTATAGAGGTTCTTTTGAAGTTAAAAAAACTAATTTTAATTTTATCCCTATTAATAAAAAAGGGCAAAACAACATAACTCTCCTTAAACAATTATGAAAAAATAGTTTAAAGATTTAAAAATATAAGAAAACCTTAAAATAAATCATCTTATTTTAGAAAAAGACTTTGAGGCAGTTTGGTATTGTTTTTAAAATAGGTAAAAATATTTTTATTTTAAAAAATGAGAATTTTTTGGGAATTGTACTAAAAGTGTTTTTAAAATTTTTGCCTCAAAAAACGTGCAAAAACATTTCTAAAAATTCTGAGACCAAAAACAAACAGGACTATTGAGTTTCATGGTTTTTTAAATGTAAAAATATATATTTTTAAATTTCTTAAGAAGGAAAATACATTTAAAAAATAAATTCAATGTAATTAATGGTATCTTTATCTTATTTTTACGTTTTTTTTTGTTAAAAAAGTTTGTAAGGAATAAAATTAAAGCAAGTTTTTCACATTCGAAAGATATATTTATAGTTTGGTTGGAGAGTTCACATAATTTGAATTTAAAATCTCCTTGAACTAATGTTTAGCAATAAAAAACTCAAACCCATTTCAAACCATGATGAGGTAGTTTGAACTTAAAATTCCTTCTAAATTTAAAATTATCCCTCTAATGTTTTTAAGATTTTGAACTTATTTTTTCAACCATACAGTTCAAACTTCTCATTTTAAAAAAAAATTTAAATCATCATGTTTTAAACCTATAAAACACACAGGTCTAAAAAGATGAATTAAAAAATAATTAAATTTATGAGGTATGATATTGTAATTAACGTTTAATTTTGGACGCCTTACATTGACCAGTCTGACATTTTTACCTGAACTAAAGTCACTATACGACTTAACCCCTAAACACTCAGACCAAAACTTCGCTCCGCAGACTCACTCTCTCTGCGGATCATAAACGGTAAACACGCCATTTCCATCTTTCACTTCTGTTTTTCTCTTCTTTTCCCATTCCCATTTCTATTGACGTTTTCTCTTCTTTTGTTTCTGTATTTTTTGTTTTTCCAGAAATGAAAAATACTCTCTTTTTCTAAATCAAAACTCAGTATGAGAGGACCTTCCCCTAGTCCCGTGGAGCCACGACTCCGTTTGTCTGCTTCAGCAAAGTCTCAATCTTTCCCTTTTCATTTCATTTATTTATTTATTTTTTTGCTTTGTATATAGAGTATGATTTTTTTTTTTTAAATTAGTGATTTGTGGAATTTGATTTTATAATTTTTCTGAAAGTGTTTGAATTTATCCTGGGCAGTTCAATGTTTGTTTTTTTAGCATGTTGTACTCTACATGATTTGGATGTTTTAGTATAGATCTGAATTTCTGAGAGAGTTTTTGAAAAATAAGTACGATTCTGTGCAATTTTTTTTCTCTGAGGAATTCTAAATCACTAATTGCTGTTTGTGCTTAATTTCTTCTGCCACTTATACAAATGAAGTTCAGATTTTTTTCCCTGGTAATTCTGATAAATCATCCCATTATTTGATGTGGCTGCAAAAGGGTTTAATTTATTTATTTATTTTTAACTTTTCTCTTTTTGTAATTTTGCTGAAGTGTTTTTGCATTTGCTCCTGGATTCATACTGTGTCATTTTAAGTACTGTTGACTTGGGTTATAGTGCCTTCTAAATCTGCACTTTTCATATTGATGAAAGAGTAACATTGAAGGGGCAAAGTCTTGCATTGTGGGTTTGATATGCACAAAAGTATTGTGGTGGGGAAGGTTTTTTTTCTTTTTTTCTTTCTTTTTTTTTTTTTTTCAGTAATGACTAATCTGTATGCAACTTATAGCAATCTGTGTCGCCTTGGAGATAAAAGAAATTATTAGTTTCTGAACTCTGGTAGTACATTTACCCTTTTTAAAGATTTATCTATTTCCCAGACCCTGCTGTGTGTTTGTCATGTTTCTACTACATTATGTCTGTATCTACATTTGTGCTTCTCATTCAACTCTGATTTATGCATCAAATTTTGCTTGGTGTAGATGGAGCTTGTAAATCTGGAACTTTTATTAGAAACTTTTTTGTTTAGGCTACTTTGTGTAGTCTGTACCAGCTGAAAGAGGTTCGCATTTATATGAAGGAAGTGATAGATTGGAATATGGGAACAAAATCTTTAGCCACTATGATATATATAACATTATGCAGAAACTTTTCAATATGGCTCTTTATTTGTCTCTTAACGTTACATTCCTGGACTAAAGAACACTCGCTATGACATCTGATAGTTGAGAATAAGAGAATGTTTGAGTTGCTAATTAAAGTTGCTGATGTTTGCGGTGTTAATGTGTTTCTAGTCTATGATGTTCTGCGATGAGTTGTTTTTTCATCGAATTTCAAGTAATGTGAAATCTTTCACATCACTTATACATCACTTATATGTGAAATCTGATGAATTTTTTAGTATATGTCGCACCCCTATTGACTTTTTTTCTTTTTTTTTCTTTGGCTCTGCCAAGAGTCTCTTGGCATTTTATTTGACTTACAATGAAATTCTCATGTAGTTGTGATTGCTTTTTACAGTGAAGAGTCAAACAAACGGAGATCCCAGAGAAATAAAGTTTTTGGCCACATTGAAAAGGCACTCCGTATTCCTGTTCAAGGTCGGAATTTAAACTACAAGCCTACCTTGAAGCTTGTGCTTATCATCATCACGTTGGGCACCTTCGTGACGCTCTTCCTTTCTCCAGCAATTTATAATACAGAACACCTATCGAACTCTCTGTCCCGGTATGTTGTTTTTGCCACATACACCTTTGTTTTTTTTTTTTTTTTTGTTGTTGCTAGCCTGGGGGAGTAGCCTTTTCGTTCCTTAAACCCCTCTTTAACCTTTAGAAGCTTTGACTATTTAATCAATTATAGTCAAACTAGGGACCTCCTCTAAACGACTTAATAACAACAAGGTTGAGCTTATTTTTCCTCAAAACCTCAGGTCCTTAACAAATTTATGCTCCCTTGACTCTATATTGTACATTTATTTTCTTTGTTAAACCACAAAAGACAGCGGTTTTAACTAAAAATCCATAGAGCATTAGACTGTGCAATTTTCCTTGACGTAACATCTTGAAGGTCTCTGCATGCAGGCCCACTTCTCTAGAGAGATGGATAGGAGAAGGCACTGTTGTAGATTTACGTTACAGATCGTCATTAGACATCAATTGGGACCAAATATCAGACGCCTTAGATAAGCTGACCGACAAGGACACATACAAGGGGATTGGCTTATTGAACTTTAATAATAGGGAGATCGAGCAATGGAAGGAGCGGATACCTGATGCTGAGCATGTTGTTCTGCAGCTGGACTGTGTCTCCTACAACACAACATGGGAATCACTGTACCCTGAATGGATAGACGAAGAGGAAGAATTTGACGTCCCTACTTGTCCTTCTCTACCCAAGATTCAATATCCAGGAAAACCGCGGCTTGATCTTATTGCTGTCAAGCTCCCCTGCAACAAGTCGGGTAGCTGGTCAAGAGAGGTGGCCCGGTTCCATTTGCAGCTCGAAGCAGCAAGACTTGCTGCATCTTCCAAAGGGTATCATCCAATGCGTGTGCTTTTGGTGACTGAGTGCTTTCCAATCCCAAATCTGTTTACTTGTAAAGATCTTGTTGTACGAGAAGGGGATATGTGGCTATACGAACCAAACCTTAATAAATTGAGAGAAAAAGTACAGCTTCCAGTTGGGTCATGTGAGCTTGCAGTTCCTCTCAAGGCTAAAGGTTAGACTTAAGCTATTGACCTTTAACTCGTGTATGATTTTTCCGTACAGTTTTTAGTGCCTTGATTTCTGCTGGTCCATCACTCTCAATTTTTTTTTTTTTTTTTTTTTTGACCTTCCCTTTCCAAGATATGTTCAAAAAGTCAAGTACAGTAGTGCATGCATATAGAAATAATTCTGAACATTCACAAGTATATGAATAACAGATAATCAAAACGAATGGAACATGTTTTTTCTGGTTGCTTCTGTTTTTTTTTTTTTTTTTCCATCCTTTGGAGTGTGTAGTTCAACCTTTCCCAGTTGTTTCTGCATAATATAAAAACTGAAGTCACAGGCTTAGGTAGCTCTAAATGAATGAATCATAAATTAATAGAACTTGGGCAGGTTTTACTTAAAGATTTAGGTGGTTTCTTAGGGAGTTCTGGCTTAGGTAGCTCTCACTTGGGCAGGTTTTACTTAAAGATTTAGGTGGTTTCTTAGGGAGCTCTGAATGAATAAATCATACATTAGGGCTGGTTTTATTTAAAGATTTTATTGGTCTTTGATTGAACAAAATTAAGGGAGAAACTAATCAAATGCAAATATTTCATAAGCAGAAAACTTTCATTCTGAAAGAGCACACCGGGAAGCATATGCAACAATCCTACACTCTGCCCATGTGTATGTTTGCGGGGCCATTGTTGCAGCGCAAAGTATTCGCATGGCTGGTTCAACTCGAGATCTCGTGATACTTGTTGATGAAACAATCAGTGACCATCACCGAGGAGGGTTGGAGGCTGCAGGGTGGAAGATTCACACAATCAAAAGGATCAGAAACCCAAAAGCTGAACCGGAGGCATACAATGAGTGGAACTACAGCAAATTTCGTCTTTGGCAGCTAACAGAATATGACAAGATCATCTTTATTGATGCTGACTTGCTTATACTTAGGAATATTGATTTCCTGTTTGAGATGCCAGAGATATCGGCCACGGGAAACAATGCTACGCTGTTCAACTCAGGAGTGATGGTTCTTGAACCGTCTAATTGTACCTTCCAGCTGCTAATGGATCACATAAATGAAATTGTTTCCTACAATGGTGGGGACCAAGGGTACCTCAATGAAATCTTTACATGGTGGCATAGAATTCCAAAACACATGAACTTCTTAAAACACTTTTGGGAAGGTGATGAACCGGAGAAGAAAGAGATGAAAACTCGCCTCTTTGGAGCTGATCCTCCTATTCTTTATGTCTTACACTATCTGGGTAATAAACCCTGGATTTGCTTCCGGGACTATGACTGCAACTGGAATGTAGACATTTTGCAGGAGTTTGCGAGTGATGTTGCGCATAAGAGATGGTGGAAAGTGCATGATGCCATGCCAGAAAACTTGCACAAGTACTGTTTACTTCGATCCAAGCAGAAGGCGGCGTTGGAATGGGACAGGAGGCAGGCCAAGAAAGCGAATTACACAGATGGTCACTGGAAAATTAAGATAAAGGATAAGCGTTTGAAGATATGTTTTGAGGAATTCTGCTTCTGGGAGAGCATGTTATGGCATTGGGGTGAAAAGAACTGGACGGACAATGCCACAGTCACTCCGGCACCGCCTGCAATTATTACGGCATCACTCTCTTCTTCATAAATTATTTTTTTCCGCTTCATACTAGTACACTTAATTTAGATGGAAAAATTAATTTTATTTCTAAGACATCATAAAGAATTGTATCTTCTTGTATAATTATTCCTCTTCAAATGCATTTTATACTCATTCTTACATGTGAGCGGCACATAATACATTCTTTGGTGCCTAATTTTTACAATACTACTATTGCCATTGAGTATGATCTCTGTAAAATCAGAATTAGAAAGTTTTGATTACTGAAAACTCAGCTGTAACTCTAGGCAAAGGAATGTTATCTTCCTGTTTTCATAGAGATTTTGCTACATTGTTCTCTAGTCTAGCAATAGCAACTCTTGCAATTAAAAAACATGCATTTTTTCAGAACACGCATTTAATCTGGCAAAACTGTGCTTTTTAAAAATATCATTTTTCCACATATCACTAAATTTTTAAAATAATGTAAAAAAAATACTATACTAATGATGATTGTATTTGCTAAAACAAATATATTATGTATTTAATAATTAATTAGACATTCTCAAATGCATAATATTTTTGAAAAACTTTTTTTAAAAATTTTTTAGTAGGCATTATAAAATCTATTTAATTTTAACATATACAGTTTGCTGTTAAAAAAATATACAATACCAAGATCGAATGTGGTGTTCAAGAAAGTGCATAAATACTTTAACAGAGCATAAATTTCAAATACCGAGAGAATTACCTCTCTCTCTCTCTCTGCTAAGGTTTGTTGTGCCCTTGCCGCGTTGCCCCCTCTTCTCCCCCGGGGCTAAACATCAAGGCTGGCCTTGGGTTGGCTGCCAGTTCTCTAGCCCGCAAGTGGGGACGACGCATAGTTTTAGTGTTTACCGCGGAGGATCGTGGCTGGAGGACATTCGGCATGGGGAGAGTGGCTTGTGGTCTTGGCTCTTATGCCTTTTTGCCAAGAGGAGAAGGTTTGATGGTGTTGGCAGCAGTCATGCTCCTTGGATCAAGATTTTAGGGGTATTTAGAACTTCAGTATCAACTTATTAGTTATAACTGTAAACAATATAAAGCTTTCACATGCTACAGCTCTTAAACTTAAAAAGTCAATAGCAACTGAAGCTCCAAACAAAAGCTTTGTCCCTGTTTTTGTTTAGTCTTGTGTTTTATTTGTAATAAAGGCGATGTTGTTTTCGTTGTAATTTATCTTTATTTTGTAACAGAGGAGATGGTTTTCCAACCTTCTGATTTTATTTGTGTCATTCATATATGAGTTGGTTATCAATGGTGTGGTGTGTTGGTATCCGACTAGATTTATTTTTACATCATGTCGCTTGTACCTTTAATATTTGAGGTTTGGACTCCATCAACTGATTTGATCCATTGATGTCAGTTGTTTATTATAACAGGCTTTGGCCATGCTCATTGTTTGTGCCAATCAGGTTTTTTCCTTTGGTCTCAGTACTTGTGGTTTGTCCCCATGTTTCATCCATTTTCATTGGTAGATCCAATCATATATCTTGGTCTAATCCTCTAATAATGGGTGGTCATTTATGATTATATTTGTATATGTATTCTATTTAATTTAAATGAAGTGATTATATTTGAGTATGTATTCTATTTATTTTAAATGAAATTTCTTTAAAAGAAATTTACACAACATCTCCTGTTTTTTTGGCTAGTCGAAATTGGACACAATAATATCAATCTTCCTTCTTTTTTTTTCCTTGAAATCTCTCCATGACTGTTAGCGGAGATTTGTTGTTTTGTTAGCCGTGTAATCTAGTGTATTTTGTTGGAAGTTAGTTAATTCCTATTTGTTAGGAGGTTAGGTAGATTATCTTGTTCAGTTACTTACTATAAAAGCTGTATGTAGTGATATAATTAGAGGGTTTTTTTTTTTTAATAAATTTCAAGCAGTGATTAGACTATTTTTATCCTTATGTGAGCTTTTAATGACTCTATTTCTTAACTCCCTTCAAGCCTCCCTTCTCAAAAAACGACACTGTAATAGTGACCCGTAATTTATCTTTATTTTGTAATAGCGAGGTGGTTCCCCACCTTCTGATTTTATTTGTGTCATTCATATATGAGTTGGTTATCAATGGTGTGGTGTGTTGGTATCCGACTAGATTTATTTTTACATCATGTCGCTTGTACCTTTAATATTTGAGGTTTGGACTCCATCAGCAGATTTTATCCATTGATTGCAGTTGTTTATTATAACAAGCTTTGGCCATGCTCATTTTTTGTGCCAAGCGGGTTTTTTCCTTTGGTCTCAGTACTTGTGGTTTGTCCCCGTGCTTCATCCATTTTCAGCGGTAGATCCAATCATGTATCTTGGTATAATCCGTTGATAATGGGTGGTCATTTATGATTATATTTGTATATGTATTCTATTTAATTTTAAATGAAGTGATTATATTCGAGTATGTATTCTATTTGTTTTAAATGAAATTTCCTTAAAAGAAATTTACAGGGCATCTCCTTTTTTTTTGGTTAGTCGAAATTGGACACAATAATATCAATCTTCTTTTTTTTTTTTTTCCTTGATTTCTGTCCATGATTGTTAGCAAAGATTTGTTGTATTGTTAGCCGTGTGATCTAGCGTATTTTGTTGGAAGTTAGTTAATTCGTATTTGTTAGGGGGTTAGGTAGGTTATCTTGTTCAGTTACTTACTATAAAAAGCTATACGTAGTGATATAGTTAGAGGGTTTTTTTAATTAATTTCAAGCAGTGATTAGACTATTTTTCTCCTTTTGTTAGCTTTTAATGACTCTATTTCTCGACTCCCTTAAACCCTCCCTTCTCAAAAAATGACACTGTAATAGTGATTGTGAAAAAAAAAACGACATAATTTAGCAAAAAGAAAACGACATAGTTTGATGACTTCTTGTTTCACAGTTCATTAAAGGGCGTTTGATAAAACTACAACATATGAGAGCTTTATATTGTTGTAACTTTTTGTTGTTTACTGTAACGGCTAAGAGCTTTATATTATAATCCTTAAAAAATAAAAAGGTACAATAGTGCAAAGGTGAACTTAACTGACGTTTAGAATGTAAATGTTTAAAAGAAGAATAAAACATAATGAATCTCTTTATTGGTATGATATTATCTACCTTAATTCTAAATCGTCATAGAATTGCTTTTAACTCTACACCAATGGAGATAGTTTTCATCTTTATAAACCCATGATTCTCCTCATGTGTAGCCATTGTGGGACTTTGGTTACATTCTTAACAAAAACTAGGAGACTCTTAAAGTTTATGGGTCAATAATATTAACAACCTTAAAATCAATAAGATATATTGATTGTTTCGGGCATAATATTGGGTGGTAATGATATTGCTTTGTGTTGTCAACAAGTTTGAGCATTTAAACAAAAAGCATTGAGTCCTTCGTTTCTTAATTTAGATTTTTAGTTTCTGTAGAAGATTTCGTAGATGATGATGGTGATGATTATGATGACAACGAGTTTGAGGGAGATGACGCCGAAACCTATGTTTGTTTCTTGATGAAGTTATGAGAATGAGTTGCCTAGCTTTGAAAAATAGTTTCCACATTGACCTGATTTTATCCCTCTATGTTTAAGCTAAAACAGTACAACTTGTGATAGTGGCATTTATTTAGTTAGAAATGCACTAGCTTGATTGAATGGTAGCATTTTGAGGGATGCCTTTACAAACATTTCTCCTTTTTCAAACCTTTTGAACAGGTTTCAACTGATTTCCCTTCACGCTAAATGTTTTCCTGGATATTATGTTGACCTAGTGGTCTCTTCTTTTAAAATCTGCATACCACTGTTAAAGTGATATTTGAAAGGATGATGAGAACCGTTGGTTAGAACCATTTTTATTGTAGTATGTGAGAGCTTTACACTGTAGCAATTTTTTTTAATTGTTACGGTAGCATGTAAGAGCTTTACACTGTTCATAACTAAATTTGTGGTGAGAACTGTGGTTCTCATCGCTCAGCTAAACAGCCCGTAAATATGTTATCCATGTTAAACGTGTTTTGAGCATTGTAGTTTTCTTATTTAGTCCTCTATAACCTTGTATGAAGTTCATCTCAGTACGCAATGCGAAAATTTTGACCATCTAGTTTTGTCGGTCACTTTGTAAAGATGCCGACGCACAAAGTCACAAAAATTCTACCAAAATTTAGTTTTATTACACAAGGGAGGAAGATGTTCATCATTTTTTGCTTCAAAATCTCAATCTTTCTTTTCATTAGTAAATATTTGTACTGCCTATTCCTGATACGCTATGATTAGGCATCCAGAAAATTGGGTATAGCTTTATTTGGATTTTTTCTGTCAATAATAAGTCTTCCTATCATTATCAGTGACATGCCCTCCTAAATGAAAGTGTTTTTTAACTATAAACAATGATATGTCACTGGTCTGGTTCCCCCAGTATGGAAGATATAGAAGCATTTTCTGCAACATATCGAGCTTGTTTAGATGAGGCAGAGCTTGCTAAATCAATACCGGAGAATGTATATTTGGAAGTTACTTCATCTTTTCCTATTAGTATCTTGTAATTTTTTTTTCTATTCTCCGTTCTAATTTATTTACCATTTTATGACAAGACATAGCCCTAAGTTAATGACTACAAAATAGCAGTGAAAACTTTTCAAGAACACTAGGCATAAGCCCTAAGCCCAATTGTTGGCAGAGAGCGCTGCTTTCTCTAGTTTATGCAGAGGATACTTGGTTGTGTAGGCTTAGGCACTAATGTATTTTGTCAAAGGCCTTACAGGCTGTTTGAAAGAACGATTGACAGTGATAGTTTTGGTTGAGAATTATAATATATAAAAGCTTTATATAACTTTTTACTTTTTATTGTATAAAAACTTTACATTGTTTATAGTTGTAACTGATGGTATTATTTATAGTTTTAACTAATGGTATTTTTTATTGTTCCAACCGTTCTTCGAAACGGCCTATTAAAAATAAAATTTGAGTGGTGTTATATACCTCAGTATTTGTGCATTTTACAAATCGAGTATTAACGCAACGGTTCTCACTTCCCTGGCAGGTTTCATCACCTGGCATCGAAAGGATAGTTGGAATTCCGCAAGACTTGGACCGGTTCAAAGAACGGCCTGTGTATGTAAAAGATGTCACCGAGATAGCCGCTACTGGCTCATCTTCTGAATGTGATGGTGTTTTTAGGCTTGTTTCTTTTGACAAGGAGACAAAGAGTTGCACTTGGGGAAACCCAGGAAAGGAAGGCCACTCAACAAAAAGCAACGAGAATGGCGTTTAGACACGCCCTCTGATTCCTTGCGCTTAGTCCGCCTTTATATTCTGAAATTTGACCCTTTTTTTTTTTCATTTTTAATATGTTTTTTCTTCTATAGTGATGTCTGTAGAAGAAACTGAAGATATAGCAGAGCATATATAAAAAGAAACTAATACCCCTACCTAAAAAGAGGTAGAACTAGTTCCATTTGTTATTTCACAAATCATTTACTTGGGAAATCTTATTACTTACCATGAATCAGACAAGCGTCGGTACATTTTTCACTGTGCTTGGTAATACCTTGTAAGGAACATACGATTCCCAAGATTTCATTTGGAAATCATTTCTTCCTTGTAAGGCTCTTGGTTGACAAGTACTTCATAAGAAAATCAGTACTTGTTTATGGGTTTATGTTAGGTTGTGGAGCTTTAACTATTGTCATAAAGTTTAGGGACTTGACACTTGTAAATTTGGTTGTTTTAGTTTTTTTATATACAAAAGAGTGTCAATTTTAATATTATTAGAGAGTGGCAAGAGGTGCATTATTTTTTCTCTTATAAATTTTTCGTCGCGGTGAATTTTCACAATAATTGCTTTCATATGTCGACCGCTATAAAATTGTCTTATTGTTTGCTTGTTTTTTTTTTTTTTGTAATTTTTATTGCTGGCGATAATATAAAATTAGGAGGTCAAATCTTAACAAATAATGTAAAGTTTTTTGTAATTTTTTTTTTTCACTTCCTCTTGGTGGGTCATATGCAAAGGGCTCAGCGTGAAACTTCATATTGTTTTGCCTCACCGGGCAAATGTTGCAAGTATTCTTTGGACTGTCTTCTTGAGAGAAAGTCACTGGGCTTTTTCTTGATCAATGTAGATTGTTGATGGTGTAGAAGCAGTCACTGATTCTGAATCTAATGCAATAGCCAAGGCCCATTTGACATCTCCTACAGTATTCAATGAACATCTAATTGTTCCCCGATCTTTATGCTACTGTAGATTTTAGGACCTTTGTTCTACTTAAGAAACTAATTTCGGGAACCTAATAAGGTAAGCAGTTGGAGCTAAAAATATTAGTTTGAAAACAATATCATATGAGAGCTTTATACTATAGTAATTTTTAATTTTTACTGTAGCTACTGAAAGCTTTATACTGTTTATTGGCGGTTCCAACCAAGATGTCAAACAAAGGCTAAATCCTACAGGTAGATGTAATCTTGCTTGCTTGCGCTTCATTTTCTTATCAAGTGGGTCTGACGATTTCCACTTTTTAAAACTAAGAAAGGGGTAATTTTGTTACAATTATTATGAAGTTCAGAAAAAAAAAAAAAAAAAAAAAAAGTGTTTAAAAGAATAGTTTAAACCATCAGTTTAGCTTTGAGAACTGTAACATGTAAGAGCTTTCTAATATAGCTTTTTATTTTAATATATGAAAGTTTTACAAAAAAAATTCATGGGAAGATTTTGCTAGCTCGAAGTAGGAAGTGGAAATTTTTTTTGTAAGCAAAAGTTGGAAGAGGTTGTTCTCTTAAGCAGTGTTTCTTTTTACCCTTTTTTTTGGCCTGAAAAGTAAACGGAACTCAATTCTCTTCAACCTTGAATTCTGGCCACAATGTTTGCAATATGTATGGAGTTTAGAATGTTGGTGAACTAACAATGCCATGTGACGAGAGCAACGCCACTGACTACAATATGAAACTATTTTTCAACATAAATTTATCTCTTACATTATGCTTTCAATTTCAATCAATCCTATGGAAATGCGCTGATTCTAGTTGTCTCCTACGGTTTTAAATGCATAAATGTAATTATAGATGTTGTAGAAATACCAAGGTGAATATAATAACGGTGGTTCTATTTATACCCTTTTCAACTCTTCATTCCTTTATAAATATATCCATGTAATTTTAAAATAATTAAATTTATTTATTGCACCCTCCTATAATTTCAAAACTACCTTTATAATTATTACTTCCTTTTAATTTATCTTTTCCACACCCATTGTTTTTTTATTATTTTAATATTTTTATTTCTCTATCTTCCTATCTCGTACATAAAAAAATTAATTTTTTAGTAATATGAAAATTAATTTTCAAAGAGGTGTAAATAGTCAAGTAAGGGTGCGAATAAAACCAACCATACAATAAATGATCTATTATGATAATAACAAAGTATTTAAAATATTGTTAAATACGCTCTTTCTGATTGGTGTGTATACGGAACTGCAAAGGAGATAAAATTGGGCTCCATGAGAAATAAATCTTTGGTTCTTTCAAAATGCCCTCTGTCTCCCATGTAGGATCTTTTGATTGATATATACATTAAGGGATACGTTTTCGAATGGCGATCTAAACCCACATAGAATATTTAAAATTTGATACTTAAAAGCCATATATCTTGACCAAAAAAAATACACAAAAACGATGAGCCTAAATAAAATTACCACAAAACAAATTAGAAGCAGAGTGGACCAAACTTATCACTAATATAAAATGATATCTAAATGGAAATATTTTTTTATTCATTATGGAAATATAAGAAGTACAAAATAGAATAAAGAAGGCCAACAAATTCTACAAGGGAGAGGAATCCCTAGGGATCTCATTCTCCGGTGGGAAGCACTACAACCGAAATTCAGAAAAAAAATAAGTGAAGGTTGACAAAACAAGAAACCTAAAGAAATTAATTTTAGATCTCCTCAATTTATTTTAGAGTGATTTGCATTAGCGGTCCTCAACTCTTTAGTACGTAACACTTTGGTTCTTCTTTTTTAAATTTTGGCAAAACAATCCCTCAAAACTTTAGCCCTTAGTGATTAATGGAGTTCCGTCCATTTCTGTTGAATTTTGGATGGTTTCAAGCACATGACCATCATGTGTATATCATTTTTGTGTAAAGACACAAATGCCCTCAAATTTCTTTAACATCAACCAACCTTAAAAGTAATTATAATAAAATCAAATCTATAAAACTAAAAATTAAACTTCTCTCACCGACTCGTTCCCACCACTTGCGTCGCCACCTAACCTGTTAAGCCCAACGCATTGTGGCCAAAGAAGAGGACAAAGATTCAGTCTTCATCGTTGGTATGCGCCTCATATCGGCAATGGGTTTTCAAGGTTGCCGGGTCAAAGGCTCAACCCAAATCACACCGTTCCTCTCGTAATTCTACCACGCCGTGGTCGGAGTACATGAAGGGGTCTCATTTGGAAGCAAAGATTGGGTATTCGTTGCCGGCCTTCATCTCGCGACGACAGTGGTTTGCACCCTAGCACAAAAGAGGGATCGTGTAGAATTGTGGAAGAGCGCTCGTGTCGAAGAGATCTAAATATCGATGGCACAATTGTCTGATCTAGCAGTTCTTCAACAATGCCTCCTTTGTCCCATGCCTCAGTATCCCTACATTCGATGGTGGTCAGAGTCCCTACACGATCTTGCCACCTATCCAACTCCCCGACCACCACCCCATCCCCACGACTTCATCTCCACTCTCAATCCCCAAACCTCCTTCGTTGCCTTGCTTGACCATTTTCTTCACCAACCTCCTCCAGATTGGGCTGTTTGTATGGTCTTCAATGAGGAGGAGCTTGACGACTTGGTTTCAAAAACCAAGAGCCGGTAGACCAAGAACACCAAAGCCAGAGGAGATTGGGCTTTTTTTCAACTATTTTTAATTTTAATTATAATTTTTTTAAAAAATTATAATTTGTGTGATTTTAGTATTATGGCCCTTAAAATTAGGTCACAAGCACATGCTTGTTTTTGCTAGGTTTTTGACAGATTTTGATGGAAGTCTATTAATCGCCAATGGTTAAGGAGTTGAGGGATTATTTTACTAAAATTTAAAAAAGATGAGGTCAAAATATCACTTACTAAAGAGTTGAAGAACCATTGATACAAATTACTTTTTATTTTAATTTCATATTCAAAATTAGAAGCTTTTCCTCAGAATGTAGTAGGGGTGCACAAAAACCGCCCCGCAACCGCTGGTTGCCTGGGCCCGTGCTCGGCCCGCCCAAAAAAAGGACTTTGCGGGTTCAACCCGCCCATTGGCAGGTTCAACCCGCCCGCCTATATATGTTGGCGGGCGGGTACGGTTTTAAATTTTAGGGGACGGGTTCAACCCGAACCCTTGAACCCGCCCGCCTAATTCTTAAAAAAAAAAAAAAAATCTTAATCTAAACCTCCTCCACTCCTCACTCTTTAAAAAGAAAAAGAACACTTGACTTTGTTCATCATTTTATCTGTAGTATCTTGTTATTTTCGAACCCAATGAACAGGTTTTATGGAAGAACAAGAATTCTTGACTTTGTTCATCATTTCATCTGTAGTTGATGTTTCTTGTTGCAATGAATGATTATGTTTCTTAATTTGTTGTGAATATGGTTATTGTCTTTAGGCGTCAAACTTGGTTGTTGTTGGGAATGCTTTATACATTACATCTTATATTTTCTACAAATTTTCTTCACTTTTTTTTAATAAAAAAGAGCTAAAAAAATTATATTGTACATTAGTGTAGACCCTACCCGTCCCACCCGCCCCCGAACCGAAACCGCCCGCCATTTCAAGGACGGTTTGTGGGTTGGTTAATCGTCAACCCATCATTTAAAAAAACCGACCCGTATTTGTTCAAAAATTGTTAAACTGTCCGTTGTTCACCTTTAGAATGTAGCAATTTATTTTGGTAATATATGGCATATTATTTGCATTTGGTACAGTGAGTGAACCTTTAAAAAGTCGTCTCTTTTCGTTTTTTGGATAAAAGTCCCATCTTAAATCTGTCACAGTACTATGCTTTATTTAACTCTATTTTGAGCACAAATTCAAGTAAGGGAGTGCAGCCAGACGATAGAGTAGGATTTGAATTTATTTACTAGCTATGTTAAAAGCTTATTTATTTAATAGGGAGGTAGGCCATAATTCTTTATTTATTTTCTAGTGGATTTAATAGTATGACCACAGGCGGAGCTATATTATGATGTGCCCCACTTATTTTCTAAAATTTGTATTTTTATCCCTATTTGAAGTTTAAAAATTTTAGAAATGTCCTATTTTGAAAAAAAAAAAATACAACTGCATCCCCACAAAATAATATAAAAATATTTTTTTGTCTTATGAAATAATTGAAATATATTATTGTGTCCCCATAAAATAATTTAAATATATTGTCGTGTCTTTATTTTATAAAAAAAATTATACCTTATTTAATTATTAAAATACATAATTATATATTTATTTAATAGAAAACTATTTTTAATTTTCCTCCTAAATTATCGGATATATTACTTTTCCTAGACGTACTTTCTTTTACTAATTAAGATAAGAGATTAATTATCCTCTCATTATTTTTTTTTTCCTTAAAGGTGAGAAGACAATAATATTCGTTGATCCATTATATTGAGGAATATTTTAAAATGATCAGATATTAATTAACCATCTGGCCTCACGCACGTGTTGGACTAATCGATACCTAAATAGATTAGATGTTGGATAATTAATATCCAGCTGTTACGTTGTTCCAAAGGGGAACCATAACTTTTCAAAAATAAAACAAAAAAAAAAAAAAAGAAAGAAAGAAAGAAAGGACATGAGCGTTCTTGTTCTCTCTCTCGCTTTCTCCAACAGAAGGACGTTCATGTTGCCTTCTTCTAGACAGTTTTATCCCACGCATGCCATTGTTGACTTTTGTGTTAGTGGATACGGAAAGCCATGTACCACTATTATGTCACTTTCATGTCACAGCTCACACACTGACATAAAAAAAAGGAAAATTGACGGATTAGATTATACAAATTAAAGATCAATTTATGATTTAATATATACATACTTGACTAGAAAAATTTCAATTTGAAACTAATCTATGAATATCCCAATTCAACTTGAAAACAACAAACTTTACATATTGGATTTGTTAAGAAATATAGAACCAAATTCAACGCCTTTTAGAATTTTGTTCCCAAGAGCTCACCCCTGCAGTAGAAGATTTCGTGCAGTCGCGAGGTAAGACACTAGCTACACGCCCCCGCAGAGAGGAAGGCGTGTGGCCGGTCGTGGAGGCTATGAAATCTGTAGCACGAGACAAATCTCATGCGGCTGCGTATGTTCGTGTCTTGGAGTTCATGTTTTGCGATTTTTAGGGTTTATTATTTATTCTTTTGTAAACTTATAAATAGATAAGTTGTGTTCTTTTTTTTTTTAGAGTGTTTTCTTAAAATTGAGAGAGAGGCTTGAGAAATTTTTTTAAGGGAGAGTACAATTTTCTCTTGTAAACTTCTTCGTTATCATAGTGAATTACTCTGCAGCGATTGAAAGTGGACGCAACTCTCACATCGAGGGTGAACCATTATAAATTTTGTGTGTTTTTGTTTATGTTTTATTCGCATATTTTTTCTTCTCGGTAAAATTAAGGCTTCTAGTTCGGAACGGGATTCCACATATTCACAAATTAAGCCTTTAAATTTTTTAAAAAACTAAAAATTAAAATTAACATAATATAACATAACATAATTCAATAAAATCAAACATATTACAACACAATTGAATGCAAGTATTTAATATTGAACTAAATTGTAGTATTACAAAACATTGCAATAAACAAACTTAAATAAACTTTAGACATGAGTAAATGATGTTGGCAAACATTCGGTTGAGCTTCTTTTTCTTTTTAAGCAAATAAACTTTAGATGCGTATATAATTTATATATTTATTAAAAATTCTATGTATATATTTATATATGTACATAAAATTTTATATATAATGTATATAGTTTAGATTCTCGGATTACACAATTAAGAGATCTTCTATCTGTAATCCAATTTGTGCATATCGGGTTAAAAAAATCCCAATCTAAAACCCATCTATATTTTTCGTTCTTCAAATCCCAATTTAAAATTAACCTAAGAAGAATATAAAACTTATTAATAAATCTGCATTGTCATATGTCAACATTAAACGACAAAATATGTAACATTGTAATCAACTTACTCCATCGTGTTATTCGTTTTTTTTAACTTCTATAGTAGAAACTCTACTTTTGTAGCACCAATAGGAATTGATATTTTAGACATTATATTAACTTTTGTATAGTCTAATCTATGAGTATTTATGTCAAAGATTTGCAGCACACAACACAAAACTAATTCTACTCACAGAGCAAACTGCAAAAAAAATAATCCAATATCAAAAACAAGAATTGTATGGTTGTGCAAAAGTACAATCCTTACCTATGTTCTCTTTTTTTTTTTTTTTTATGACAAAACTTGTGGTAGAATAAAAATTCTTATCCTATCGGTAGGTATTGTCATTTTCATTGTTGGATTAACTTTTCAATTGGTTTGATAATATGACCGTAACTTGTTTTTTTTCTTGTTTCTTCTAACAATAGGCAGTGGATCAAAAATTAATAATGGTAATTAGTATCTTTCTATCATGAAAATTATAAGAGTTAATTCAAAAATAGTCCCTGACTTTTGCTTTCAATCTTACTTTGGTTCTTGACTTTTGAAACATCTCAAACTTAATTCTCGATCCATTAGTTTCTTTTAATTTTAGTCTTTTTAATCAGTTGGGTGTTAAAAACAGAGAAAAATATGAATAATATTCGGTTTGTAGAATGTTATTTACATTTTGTGTCATAATCACTTATATATTATATATTCTATTAGTAAAATACCATTTTTTGTAATTAGCATTAGCTGCATATTTATCATCTTTTTCATATCTAACTCATGAATAGGGCTAAAAGTGAAACAAAGTAATATATCATGAACGAAATTTGAGATGTTTTAAAAGTTATAAACTAAAGTGAGATCGAAGATAAAGTTCATGACTATTTGTGAGATTAACCCAAGTTAAAAGTCAGCTGTCAGCTCTAATAGGCGAACTAATAGAAGCCCTAATTGGCTTAGAACATGAAGTAGCTCTTGTGTGCAAAAAGTAGATTTTATCCTTTAACTATAGGTCCAACCATATGCATGTTAAAAGTAGTATTTACTTTAAAGTTTGGCTGTATTTGCTTGTCATAATTGCCATGGTTTGGTGAGATGTTGATTTATCCTTTTCTGCTCACTGTAATTATCTTTATTCTTTACAGTTCAAAACAAAAGCTGATTAGTCCTCCATTCCATAACCTATGTGGAAGATTAAAGTTGTACTTTGGATTAATTTTCCCTTTCCAATTTACCACATCAATCATCACAATAAAATAGCACTAATGCCAAGCAAGCAAAAGGAACATATGTAACAGTTTTAAATATAACAGTTACGTCTATTTGAATTGCATTTAAGGCTTGAAAAGTTTCTATTACAATAAGAGTTCATTTTGATTTTTTTTTTCAAAGTTAATATCTTTGTTTTTTGGTGAAATTTTAAAGAGAGCTTAGTGAGTGAAAGGTGGACATGCTAATGATGTTTTTAATAAAATGACATTTTATTTTGGATGGCATATACATACATATATATGCCTTCGAATTTGACAAAATAGTCTAAATTCATGAGTTTAAACTGTCCACAGTGTAAAGCTCTTTCTTACATGCTACATAGTAAAGCAAAAGTATGCTAGTTGTATTTGAACTCATTTTTTAAGTTCCAATTCATTTATCAAACACCCTATGAAAAAATAAGAGACCGTAAAAAATGTCAGATTTTTTCAAAACTATTTGTAGCAAATATTAGATATAATTTAAGATCGTAGTGAATGTCATCTATTAATTCAGTTGTTCAAATTAAATAATTCTATAGACCAAAAAGATATTGAAAATCTTGGAAAAACACTAGCTGATTTAATAAGTCATTGGTAAATATAATCATCTATACTACTCACCCTTAATATCTAGACAACTTGCCTAATACGTAACAAATGAAGTAAAAGCACAATCAGTTTTGGGAAATCTTGTGATGGAATATAAAATTTGAGCATTTAATTTACACCACAACCATCATAACTTGATAATTTATAATAATTTAATGAAAATGGGCTAAAAAATATATGTTGCTATTGAAATATGTTTTCTTATATAGGCAATAGTCTCAAATCCAACGTCTTGACATATCTAATATTTGTAGCATTTTTTGTTCGCAAATATAACATCGTTTGTATAAGCATATAATATTTAATTTGTTTAAGCATATTTTTCAATGTTATAAATGGTAGACTATATTTATTATTAAGTGTTATATTTAAGAGTATTACACAAACTTATTTTATATTGATGAAAAAAAAAACGTATCTTATATATTTCATATGATAAGGTGGTGTGGGTACAAAATGAATTGATGGTATAAAATGGAATTAATTAGAGGAGTTAAAAGGTCACATTTGTCCTCATTCTTCCTGATTTATATTTTCGTTTTCGTTTTCTTTTGAAAGGGCCGTAATTCTTTTATTAGTTTACACTCTTTATTGATATCCAATCAAAGCGTTGTATCATGATTAGTGTCCAACTTTGAGACTTGGGCCATGCTTATGCCATTGGAGCAAATAAGCCCCGTGCAATTCAATGAACTGATTTGCCTATGTTCTTTTTATTTTATTTTACTTTATTATAAAAAAATAACCAAAAAACCTCACGTATCCTACTAAATATTACTTTTGCTTCTTTTATTATAAAAACACTTGAACCATTCCTTATGTTTTTAAAATCATATACAAAATACCTTTACAGAGATTAAACTTTTTAAAAAACAAACATTACCCTTCCTAATCTTTATTAAAATATAGTATGAAACATTATTAAAATAAAATACTATATAAAATTAATCTTAAAAAATTAAAAACTCTCAAAATAATTAAAGCGGTTGTTTAATTGAACCATTTATTTGAACACTTTAAATTATCTTTTTCAAATGTTAAGTCAAGTCATATTTAAAATAAAATTTAATATATATGAGAAAGATAATCTTCAAATTTTTATGAAATAAATTGTTTTAAGGATATTTTGAGCATGATTTTGTAAACACATAATGTTAAGACAAAAGTGCTATTTAGACAAAAATACAATAAGTATTTTGGGTAATTTTCTTTTAATATTTTATTTTTTGAAAGTTTGCCTATATGCTTTGTGTGGGCATCCGGCCGGCCGGTAGACTCAGGTAAAGCAAACAAAACGGTTAAATAGTAAAGACAGCTTTTTTTGTTCTTTCCATGCCAAAAGTGCATTGCCAAAAACGACGCCGTCCCAACCTTCTGTTCATTTGTCCTTCATTATTATTATTATTATTATTTTTAAATAACCGGCAAAAGTATCCCAAGGATGATTTTTCCATTGTATTTGAGCCATCTTATAAACAAAAATAATGTGATTGGAGGTATAATTTAACCATAAATTTAAAAGTGACTGTATCTTGAATCACAAAGTTTTCAATTTTAAATCTAGGAAAACGGAAAATACAATTTTTTTGCTAATAAAAAAGATTAGCGGTATCTTTTATAAACATGAAGAATCGATTCATGCATGATAAGAGAGAGAATCTTATTAGATTATTTTTTTTCTTTTAATTTTATATCTAAAATTTTATAGAAATTGTATCTCTTTCTCCCATGATTTACATCTTTTAATTTGTCTCGTATGCTTTTCTACGTTAGCATTTAAAAAGAAAGAGAAAAAGTAAGAAAGGAAGAAAAAAAAAAAAAAGAACGGTGGAGCGTGAATGTATATAAAGAGATGAAGGGATATTGCAGCACAAGATAGGCTGTAATAGTACATGCCTGCACTGTAACACCAAATAATTTCCCTACTAAAATTAATCCTTCCCCACTTGCATCCTGCAGCCTCTCTCTCTCTACATTTATTTGAGCCATATCATCAAATCTTCAAAATCTAACGTAATTCAATTCAAAATACAAATTTGTTTTTGGAGTTATTTTCTATTTTCTGCTTCTTCTTCTTTTTCTTTTTTTTTTTGTAAAAAAAAAATGCTAAAGCTAATATCTTTTTCGATACTCAAATCACAGTTCAAATCATTTTGTTACAGTATTTTTTCTCATAAAAATTTAAATCTTTATTTAAATACTCTATTCAAATACTCGAAACAAACTGCCTTTAAATTTAAATTTCAAGTACCCTTTTGGCTAAAGCCACCCAGAATTCACGTGCCTTTGAAACAGAAAATTTGTTACAAAAAAAAAATAATAAAGATAAACTTTGCCGAGTATTATTATATTTGATTTATAATATTTAAAAATGACAAAGATACACTTTAATTTAATATTTTTTATGTGTATATATACAAGGGAGTTCTCAAGGAACGGTGGAATAGAATTACAAGTTTGAGTTTTTTTTTTTTTCTTCTTCTTTTTTTTCTTTTGAAAAGAAGAATCTTGGGATTCCGAGACAAGACAATGGGTAAGGCTTGGTTTTCAGTGGTGGTGGGATTTGTGTGGTTTGTTTTGGTGGTTAATGTTGGGGCTTACCCAGTTGAGGGTCTGATTGTGAAATTGCCTGGCCAACCAGAAGTTGGATTTAGCCTATATGCTGGTTTTGTTGATGTTGATTTCAATGCTGGAAGGAGCTTGTTTGGACAAAATACAAAACTCATATTTAGCCAAAATACAGTAACAATAAGTGTCTTTTAATATTTTATTTTTTGAAAGCGGGCATCCGGCCGGCCGGTGGACTCAGGTCTGAGAGAAAGCAAACAAAACGGTTAAATGGTAAAGACGGCTGTTCTTGTTCTTTCCATGCCAAAAGTGCATTGCCAAAAACGACGCTGTCCCAACCTTATGTTCATTTGTCTTTTTTTTTTTTTTTGTAATTATTATTATTTTTTAAACAACCGGCAAAAGTAGCCCAGGATTTTTCCAGTGTATTTGAGCCGTCTAATAGACAAAAATAATGTGATTGGAAGTATAATTTAGCCATAAATTTAAACGTGACTGTATTTTGAATTATAGGTTCAAAGTTTTCAATTTTAGGGGGTGTTTGGCAGTGGTGGTTTCTACCACAATCTCAGTTATAAACAGTGCTACAATAACAATAAAAAATATGCTACAGTATAAAACTCTCATATGCTACAGTAAAAGTGGTTCCCACCACCCTTCCAAACACCCTATTAAATTTGAAAAAACGAAAAATACAATTTTTTTGCTAATTAAAAAGATTAGCGGTATCCTTCGTGAATGTGGAGAATCTATGCTGATACGAGAGAGAATCTTATTAGATTATCTTTTTTTTAATTTTATATATAAAATTTTATAAAAATTATATTTTTCTCTCTTAAAATTTACATATTTTAATTTACCTCGCCTCGTAAGTTCAGCCTTGTATGTAATTATTTTTCTACATTAGCATTTAAAAAAAGACAAAAAGTAAGAAAAGGAGAAGGAAAAAAAAAAAACAGTGGAGCATGGATGTATACAAAGAGATGAAGGGATATTACAGCACATGCACTGTAACACCAAATAATTTACCTACTAAACTAATCCTTCCCCACTTGCATCCTGCAACCTCTCTGTCTACATTTATTTGAGCCATACCAGATCATATCAGTCAAGTCTTCAAAATCTAGCTTAATTCAATTCAAAATACAAATTTGTTTTTGGAGTTATTTTCTCTTTTCTTCTTTTTTTTTTTTTGGGGAAAAAATGCTGTAGTGAGATAACAAGCTGAGTTTCATCCAATATTTTTAAATTTCAAGTACCCTTTTGGCTAATGCCACCCAGAATTTACGTGCCTTTGAAACAGAAAATTTGTTACAAGAAAAAAAATAATAATAAAGATAGACTTTACCGAGTATTATTATATTTGATTTATAATATTTAAAAACGACAAAGATACACTTTAATTTAATATTTTTATGTGTGTATATATATAGAAGGGAGTTCCCAAGGAATGGTGGAACAGAACTGGAAGTTTGAGTTTTTTTTTTTTTTTTTTCCTTCTTTTTTCTTTTGAAAAGAAGAATCTTGGGATTCCGTGACAAGACAATGGGCAAGGCTTGGTTTTCAGTGGTGGTGGGATTTGTGTGGTTTGTTTCGGTGGTTAATGTTGGGGCTTACCCAGTTGAGGATCTGATTGTGAAATTGCCTGGCCAACCAGAAGTTGGATTTAGCCAATATGCTGGTTATGTTGATGTTGATTTCAATGCTGGAAGGAGCTTGTTTTACTACTTTGTTGAAGCTGACAATGACCCTCACAACAAGCCCCTAACTCTCTGGCTCAATGGAGGTTTTCTTTTTTCTTTTTTCTTTTTTTTTCTTTTTTTCCTTGAACCAGTTGAAGATTGTGACTTGAGTTTGTGACCTTAATGTTGGGTAGTTGTTGGTTTCAGTTTTTTTGTTCATTCTTGCCCAAGATAATTTCTTGTAGTTGTTATTTGAAAACTGGGCAAGTGCTAGTTTTTCAGGTTTACTTGAGAAAAACTGTGATTTCGGATTTTGGGAACCTTGTTGGGTAATGTGTTCGTTTAATTCCTTTTTGAAGTTGGTGCTAATTCCTTATTCTTCTTCCTCTTGTTCTAATTCCTTCTCTGTATCTACTTTTAAAGTTCGTGGCTTTATTTTATTCTAACTGCATTTCAAAGCATCTAAGATTCAGTCAAACTAAGAGTCTATATTTTTGAATTTTGAATGCACTGATGAGTATTTATTTTATCATGCTTTATTTTGTGTGTATGAAGTGGCAAAACTATATACCATCATATTCCTAAAATAAAATAAAAAAGAAGTGAGCTCCCCCTTCGCTCGTTGGATGGTTTCATGTGTTTTTCCCTTGATTATGTATCCCCTGCACTCATGCAGATGAGAAAATTTTTGTAGATGCAAAACTTTTATGATTTTATATTTATAGTACCATAATTTCATCAAATTCTATCAAATATGCAACATTTAAAGCCAGTTTAAGGGCTTTTCACTAAAAAAGAAAATAGGCAAATAACTACAACTTGTTTGAATGAGAAAATCACCATGTCCATATCACTCTACTCTTGACATTGAAACATCTAAAAGCTTAAATAGTGAGATATATTTTTGGTTTCATGTTCAGGTCCAGGATGTTCCTCGATCGGTGGAGGCGCCTTTACAGAATTGGGTCCGTTTTATCCGACTGGTGATGGTCGAGGCCTTCGCAAAAATAAAATGTCATGGAACAGAGGTATGGTAATTAAGTTTAAAGTTTTTCCATATATTTTTTCTTCCATTTCAATGAGGAATGCAAAAAATGTTGAAAAGTAACAATGTTTTACTTTCCTTGGGGTCTTTCTGCAGCATCAAATCTGCTCTTTGTTGAGTCTCCTGCTGGTGTTGGGTGGTCATACTCAAACACCACCTCGGACTATACTACTGGGGATGCTGCCACGGGTGAATCAAACATCTTTTACAATCCTTTGTTACTAATTTCTGCTGTTCGATTAATCTTTTGCATGCGATAAATTTGCGCTATTTGAATTTCAGTGTTCTGATTTCTTGCTTTTGGCAGCCAATGATATGCGTGAGTTCTTGCTGAAATGGTTCGAGAATTTTCCGTCTTACAAGTCTAGAGACTTCTTTCTTACCGGAGAAAGCTATGCAGGTTTGAAAACTACTTAGCAAAGTTTCTGGTTTCTGTTTTCTAGAATGTTTTCTTGAAATATTACAATTTTTTACAGGGCATTACATACCACAATTGGCTATTGCTTTGTTGGATTACAATGAACAATCAACTGGTTTCAAGTTCAATATAAAAGGAGTTGCTGTACGACAACATTGAATGCCCTACTATATTCTTAAGCTTTACTTTATCACACACATTAAATTTCCACATATTTTTTTGAACTTTTTTCTTTCTTTTAGATAACATCTTCCTCATATTGGCACAAATTATTATTATTATTATTTTTTGTTCTTTGCCCTGTTGGCTTCTGTTGTTAGATTGGGAATCCACTGCTTAGACTTGACCGGGACATTCCTGCTTCATATGAATTCTTTTGGTCACATGGAATGATTTCTGATGAGGTTGGGCTTACGATCATGAACGATTGCGATTTTGATGATTATACCTGGGAAAGTCCACACAATGTAACCGAGTCATGCTTGAATGCCTTATCTGAAGCAAACCAAATAGTTGGCGAGTACATAGATGATTATGACGTGATCCTTGATGTTTGTTATCCATCCCTTGTTGAGCAAGAGCTGAGGCTGAGAAAAATGGTATAATGTCCTCTGCGTTTCTTTTCACTTTACTCCATTTTCCTGCCATAGAATCATCTTTCTCGCCTTTATACGAATTCTGTTTTTATGTCTTCTGCAGGCTACTAAGATAAGCGTTGGCGTTGATGTGTGTATGAGTTTCGAAAGGCGTTTCTATTTCAACCTTCCCGAGGTTCAGCACGCTCTTCACGCTAATCGAACAAGTTTACCTTATCCTTGGCGCATGTGTAGTAGGTAAGTGATGCTCACATCTAAATTCCAACGTACAAAATGTACTAGGTAAAAAAGGATGTTAAGACTGTTGGCATGAAGTTATAAGCATAATGCTTATGTTCTACTGCTTCTCAAGATTTTTTCCACATCAATATTCTATAAATCCATTGAATATGATGCCATTTTCTTGTGTCAATAAACTGATTATCCAAAATTGTGAAGATTCACTTGATAAACACCACTTTTTCTCCCATATTCTCTTGTGTAACCTATTCCAATCAAACGATATTGATTAACCAAACTTCACATTTCATGTATTGGACAGAGTTTTAAATTACAGTGATGCTGATGGTGACATAAACATGCTGCCCTTGCTCAAAAGGATAGTTCAAAATAACATACCCGTTTGGGTTTTCAGGTAATTTTTTTTACTGTGTTTAAGAGAAAGTTCCTCCAGTTTCACCATTCCTATCCACCACTAACATGATTTAATTACCAACCAATCACAGTGGAGATCAAGATTCCGTTGTGCCATTGCTGGGATCCCGGACGCTCATTCGCGAACTAGCACATGAGCTGAATTACAAGATCACCGTCCCGTATGGTGCTTGGTTTCACAAAGGCCAGGTACTTAAAAACAATTTCTTATTTCTACATTATACGCAAGAAAGAAAATTGTGTCCGGTTTGAAGCATAATCTAATCAATAAAAGCATCGCATCGCATTTGGTGATGCGTTGCTACATGTGTGGTGCCACTGCTATGGCCTATGTGACAGTTTGGCACCTATATGTTGTTTTGCATCACTGACGGTGGTAAATAACATTTTTTAAATTGATACGACTGCTATTAATGTGTCGGTTTTTTGATTTTTCGACAGGTCGGAGGTTGGGCTACCGAGTATGGAAACCTACTGACTTTTGCCACGGTGAGGGGTGCTTCTCATATGGTGCCATATGCACAACCATCAAGAGCATTGCATCTGTTCAGCTCATTTGTGCACGGCCGGAGATTGCCAAACAACACACGTCCTTCAATTGATGATTGACAAAGATTTTAAATGCAGAGATACAATTTTATTTGGTCCATTTTTTTTTTTTTTTGATATATAAATTTGCTCTTCATAGGTCAATAAGGAATATGGTCATTGGTGATTAGGTTTTATGAAATTTGATGAAAAGAAAATTGGAAAACAGGTCCAATTATATCTAGCAAAGGAGGTAGTTTGATCTAGGAATTTTCACATTATTCTTTATGCTAAAAGACAGATTTGTACCATATTTGATAACAAGTTATTTTTGCTTGTGGACAATTGAAGAAGCATTTTAGATTTATGTTTTTATAAAATACGTTTAATTGTTGACAGTTACCCTCATGAATTCATTTTTGACTGTGTTGTGTTTGTAAACTTCAAGCATATTTTACTTTTAACGTCATATTTTACCTGCCAGCGACATCAATGTGGAAAATTTTTCTTGGCAATCGGAATTTAATGACAAGATTGATTGCTTAGGGGGAAACCATTATTATTATTATTATTATTATTTGAACTCGAGGATGGAGGATTTAAACTCTACGTCTTATGGTAAGGTCAGGGATTTTACCTCTAGACTAGCGGTAAAATCAAAACAATCCTACTAACCCCTATTATATATTGACATCCCCTCATTTTATTTTTTACATAAATTTTCTTAAATCACCCCATTATTATACTTGTTACATCCTTATTAAAATACCAAAGCAATCCTTATACTTGTAGATAATTAAGTAGTATAATAATTTATTAAGTAGTGGTTTCTTTTTTCTGCATCTTTTTTCAATTTCTTTTCCTTTTAATGGGAGTTCAACAATTAAAAAATGAAAAAAAAAGAAAATTTTGAAGAAAAAGAAACCATTTTTTTTTTTTTTTGTGTAGAGAGGCTCTTAGAATCTATATTTATTTTTTTAAAAAAATATGGCACAATAATTTATTTTAAAAACAGGATATGTAATGAGTATTTCTTTAAAACACTTTTGTCCTTAAAGGTAATTTTATCAATAGATAATAATAATAATAGTAATAAGAAATTTCATTAAAAATGTGTGTGAAAAATAAAATGAGGGGTATAAGTAGACGCCTCCTTAAAGATTAGGTATTGAATGAATCTCAAAAAAAGAAAAAAAAAAAGAAAAAAAAACAATTGTCGGATTTCTATGAAGATGAAAAAAAATATAACCAAAGCCAAAAAGTGACTAGTAAAGACGTTTAAAAAAAGTTACTAACATTATGAAGAAAAACATCCATGTGACAATTTTTTTTCTTCTTAAAATTTTTGGTCTCTCTGTCTTACCTTTTTAATCTATTTTTTTTCTTTTATTTATTCTTTCAAATGAGCCAAAACTCTATCATGAAAATTTATTCAGTAGTGTAGTTAATTTTTGCTTTTATCTTTATTTTAAGTTTGAATTATTAGTATCCAGAAAAGTCAAAACTTAAAGTATAATCTAAACATTTAAAAAGTTTTTATAGAATATGAATAATACAAAATTTAATATTTTGGGAAAATAGAAAATATATTTTAAAATAATTTGTAAAAATTGTAATTATAAAATTGTAGAGGGGGCAAATTAAAGGGAAAAGTGCAAAGAAAAAAAGTGGAAGGGGGAAAGGTGGGAAGGTTTAAAGGAACCCCACCATTAGAGATTAGACAGTACACAAAATGAACAAATACCCTTCAAGCTAACAAAATTTTAAATTTTAATGCCTATTAATACCATGATCTACATCATTTCAAAAAAAAAAACCATGATCTACATATCACCAATAACTAATTTAGTACGGACTTGTTTGGATTATGTTATTATTATTATTTTTTTGCTCTGATTGGATTATGTTATTTATTTGCTAATTCAACAAAATTATACGTTTAAAAGTCAAGAAGTAGGTCAATGTTTAATTTAGAGCACAAATAATAAAATAAAATGTACAAAGGCATAGTTGTACTTTAAATAATTTTATACATCGTTGCTAAAAACCAAGTCATTGCCATTAATTTCACATTTTTGGTTTTATTATTGAAGATGAGATCCAGATTTTATTTAAAAGTCACAAATGCACAACAAACTCATTTGTGAGTTTTGAATCTGGCTGAGTGTTCCAGAAAAATAAATAAATAGGGCTCGTTTGGTTGGATATTTGAATCACAGTTTGAATCATTTTGCTACAATAAATAAATAAGTTTTTGTAATTGGTAAATAGTACCGTACGATTGTGGGACTCTTTTTATTTGCCCTTATTTTGTTTTGGACTAGATTTAAATGTAGTTTAATTTTAATATCATTCAAAAAAAATGGTTGATCAACAATTTGTACTTGTTCAACACAAAAGGAAACATTATCAATGAAGGGTCAACTTATTCTTGGAAATTATTTGGTGATGGCAAAAGGGGTGTTTTGTTTATCTATGAACAGAGACATGATTAGTTTTTAATATTATCGGTTGGATCTTATTAAGCAAATTGAATATTGTATTTGATAATTAGATCAGAGTTTACGCACACAACAACAAGACATGAAAATTACTTGGGCCACCGCAAAGGAATAGTAGTTTGGAGTTCAGCATCATTAGCGTTTTATAATATTGTTTCGAAAACGTTAAAAAAAGTATTTATATTTAACCTTATAAGATTAAAATCTCGTTATTCATAAAACAATTAATCGTAATCTAAAAATTAGAGGATATATTAAAAATTGATATCATTGTTTTATGTGCAATGAACTTTCTAACTCGAGGATAGAAAGTATTGTTGGGACGAAAATAGAAGGAGAAGGGGTAATCGTCATCTGGTTTATGAAGTAAAGTTTTGCACAAACGATTGGTTCTTGGCAAATTGCATGCCAGCTCTACGTGACCAATAATATTTGCACACGTTGTTTAAATGTCCAAGCCTATAGTGGGGTTGTCACAGACAATCCCAACTCATATTTAGTTTTTTACACTCAAGTCCACCGACAAGAGTACCTCGTAAATAACAGCTTGGACAAACATGAAAGCATTTTCTGTTGGGAAGTCATGTTCTTCAGTTCAGAACTTTTTTTAATGTTTAAGCCAAGCCAAAAGATACGCTCTATCTGGTCAATGACGTAAATGCCCTCATCTTTCTGCTCTATTTACACCCTGAGGCCACCAACTTCCCTGAAGTGAATCCGTAAGAATCACTCTTACTTTGTGCACACGGTTTGTTAAGGATTTCTGCTCATTTTGGTGGGTCTTTTTCGAATGCTTAATTTTCAAGCCTTTCTGCAGCTGGGTATAATTTTCTTGCTTTGATCAGGACCAAGTAGCGTAGAAACATGCAAGCATTGAATTAACTTTTTTTTTTTTTTTTTTTTTTGAGTTTTAACTTTTAAGAGTGGTATATGATTTTAATGGGAATTTCTGCTCTGGGTCTTTATGTATGATGGTAATGGAGATAGTGAGGGACCTCAATCAAAACTTATTTGAAAAATTTAGGATTTTGTACGCAAGGGGTTTGAGCATTGGGAATGGAATTTTAAAGAGACATTGTAAACTCTGGGCTTTTCAGTCTCTCAATGTAGTTGTTGGAGTTGGATCATTGTTGTCCTTCGTTTTCGCAATTGTGTGTGTATATTTCTATTTGTTTCCGAGTCTTGGTCCTGTTATTCATAGTTTTGAGATTACTTCCAAGCCCAAAAATAGTTCCTTTTCGATTGAGAAATGCAATGTCTTTGAAGGGAAATGGGTTCGAGATGTAAGTTACCCTTTTTACAATGCCTCGCAATGTCCATTCGCAGAACGCGGATTTAGTTGCTTGGCTAACGGTAGGAGGGATAGAGGTTACACAAAATGGAGATGGAAGCCGAGTAACTGCGATATTCCGAGGCTTGATGTGCAAAAGATTCTCAAAAAGTTTTACGGGAAGAGGGTTGTTTTTGTCGGTGATTCGTTGAGCAGAACTCAGTGGGAGTCTTTGATATGTATGCTTATGACTGGTGTGGATGATAAGAGGAGTGTTTATGAAGTGAATGGAAATAAAATCACTAAACAGATTAGATTTTTGGGAGTAAGGTTTAGCACATATAATCTCAGGATCGACTTTTATCGGTCGGTTTTCTTGGTGCGGCCTAGTTCAGTGCCGAGGCGTGCGCCGAAGAGGGTTAAGTCAACTCTCAGACTTGACCTCATGGATGATATTAGCAAAGAATGGATTGATTCTGATGTTTTGGTGTTCAATTCGGGGCACTGGTGGACACCAACTAAGCTTTTTGAAACGTGAGTTATCTACACTTCTGAGCATCTTTTTCATGGGATGTGACATTTTTTTTTTAGTTTTTGAGCTTTTCATTTAGACTCTTTTAGTTGTTCTCGATTCTATGTATGTATTGTACATTGCCCGTGATATTTATATTATATGCTTAACCGTCTTTCATCATTACCGAACTTCATGTGGAAGCATTTGTGGTTAGAATGTAGCACAAGAAGCATGCAGGATCTGTAGATTCTCTACCTCCCTCTTTTGGTGCGTGTGTTGTCAGCATTGTAGGAGTATTTGCTGCTCTTCCTCTATGTGTTCCCTCACTTTGTGACAAGCATTTGAGTCGTATCTTATTGCCACTTGGGATTTTATAATACCGTGTTTGTCAACATGTCGTTTCTGAGTTCTTGCAAAAGTTCTTCGAGCATGTGAAATTATTGCATTCTGGAGCATATATGTTATGCGAAGGATTTTTAGGATTTTGTAGAGTGCTTCTAACTCATTCTGTTTTAGACAGGGGCTGCTATTTTCAGGTGGGTAAATCACTGAAGCTCGGAATGCCTATCAATACTGCCTTCAGAAAAGCATTAGACACTTGGGCCTATTGGGTTGAGAATATGGTCGACACGAACAGAACAAACGTGTTCTTTCGAACTTTTGAATCATCGCACTGGGGGTAGGTTCCACAAACTTTGAGATTGGTTTACTCAATAGCTGCTGGCTATTTTATTCAAATGCCTGCAGCTCATTCGTTTTCTTTTTCATTTATGATGTGTGTACAATAGTTACCCAAAACAGATGTTATCCTGAACCCTGATGTAGGACAGTTCAAAAGAAAGAGAGAGAAATTAGAGAAGAAGAGAGAGTCAAGAATTCAGAGGGAGAAGAATATGAACAACAGAGAGGAGATCTGAATATTTAATATCATTAATCAAGTCTTTAGTCGAAATTTGTGATGACAATCTTTGACCCTTTTATAGGGAAGAAAATAACAAGAAAGAGAAACTAAAACAAATAGGAAAGTAAACTAACAAATAAGGGAAACTACCCAACTATCAATAAAGGGCATCTTACCGCAATAGGTTTGGGAAACTAATTCAAACTTTGATAAAATATGAGAAAACTAAACTTAAAGCTACTTTGTGTATCTATTGTATTGATCTTCCTCATAGTCTATTCTTGTTCCTCATCAAGATTCTTCACCTGTTTAGCCTCGGGCTTAGGCTAGACTATTATACTTTTAGATAAAGTTTAGTAGCAGCAGCAGAAAAAAAAAAAAAATCTAGCATGTGTGTGTACATATAAGGAGAAGTAGCAGCAGAAGCCAAAAGTTAAAAATTCAGCTAATAAAAAAACCATAAAATTTCATGGGTGTCTGTGCAAAGTTCTTTGATGCACTTTTACCACGCATACTTCTTGTAGTATGCGAGAGCTTTTGGGACCTCCAAAAGTTATACCAACAACCTCGGTTCCATTTTCTGATTATAGTAGTATGGGATGAAGGTGATCTTTGCAAACTGTTGTTCAGCACCCAAAAAAAAATGATGAGTTTATCTTTTTTTTTTTTTTTGGTGGAGATGATGAATTCTTTGTTACAGTCCCTTTGATCATGCATAATTTCCATAAAACAATGAGTTTTATTAGAGTTTTCTTTTGCGTTCATTTCATTAGAGTTTTCTCAAGGACCATGAGTAAATGCGCAAATAGTCTCTTTAGACTTTAACTTGTGCTTGTATTTGTACCAGGGGAAAGAACCGTAATACCTGCAAAGTGACTCAACGCCCTTGGTCTAAGACCAAGGGGCGGGACCGGAGTTCAATTTCAGACATTATAGTCAAGGTCGTGAAGCGAATGAGAGTACCTGTTAATCTTCTGCACGTTACACGGATGGGGGCATTCCGGAGTGACGGGCATGTGGGCATGTGGGGTGATAATCCTTCCGTGCCGGATTGTAGCCATTGGTGTCTACCTGGTGTGCCTGATATGTGGAATGAAATTCTCTTGTCAAGTCTCCTCACCGGTTAAAGTCCCTTCCAAGCAGGCTATGAAGTAAAAATGAGACTTGCGTGTAAGATAATCTCCTCACGATCCATATTTTGTGGAAACATTATTTACATGAGAAGTCATGCTTTGTAGTCATTCTTAGTTGAAGCCGTTCTTTGAAGAAAAAAATAAAAAAATAGGTGAAAACAAGGCCACATATTGGCCTTGATGGTAAAAGGAGAACAGCAGAGATTGTTCTGCAATTTGACTTGCATATCAGTTTTCTGGTTCTATAAGTAAATATGTGCACACATGATATAATGTTACATTGAACATTTTGATGTTATGTATATATAAAAGCTGCCCATTACATTATTTTTTCCTCTTCTAACGAATAAAGTTGTTATGCATCTTGCTTTTTCTTACACTGGTTGTGTATTCTTCTTTAATTTGTAGATAAAATGTGCAAAATCTTTGGTTGAAATTAATCTATTATAACATTGATAGTGACCTACATATGAGTATTAACTCATTCACCTTGTTTGAAGGCAATCTTTGAGAAGTGTTTTCCAATCCAACTAACCTATGAGAAATCTTAGCATGAGGGTCAAGTTTGTAAAATCCTGGTTCAAATAAACTTTCAAACTCTTAAGATTGGCCTAAACCTTCCCTTTAAATAGACAGCCGAAGCTCCCACTTTTCCACACACAAGATCTAAAATCATATCAACTTCCCTCTTTTATACGCTAAAAGAGACCAAAATGGTATCTCATCCAGCAGTAATTGTCATTGTGTTCATCTCAGTTGGCTGCATTTTATTCCTCCCGTTCCTTGCAGGTGCTCTCTTCTGCTTCCTGCAGAAGAGAAAGAAGAAGACTGTACAAGAAACCGAAACCGTTCACCTCGACGAGCATAAGAAGATAAAGGGGACCATTGTGGATGGCCCTCACGGGATAGAGACTGTAGCGTTGGTGGTTGAGGACGACATTCGTATCGACAAAAATATAAAGAAGAACGAGAAGGTTGGCGAAGGCAATGCTTCTACTTCTGGTTCTCTTCAGCCCCATCTTGAACACAAGGCTTGACTATTAGCTTGTGTTCTAAAGGGTTGAACTAAACAATGCCAATAAGTTGAAATATGCGTTGAACATCAAAGCATATGTTGATTTTTTTCATAAGTTATCCCTTTATTTTATTTTATTTTATTTTTTCTTCCCTTTGCTTGAATCAGATGTCTCCATTTGGGTGTGTATTACAATTGATAAAATTCATATTTGATGAATCGATCACAATAATATACTTGAATGGAACTTGTCATGAATTGCAGTAGGGACTTGTTTTCCAAACATTTTCTTCTTTTTTCCTTCTTCCTTCTACAGAGTTGGCAATTCATGTTCGTGTGTCGTGTTTGTGCCAGTACGTTTACAGCACAACATGATTGGGTTGAACACGAACTGATAAATGTGCTTGAAATGCAAACACGAACACGAACCGTCTATGATACGTATAACACGGGACGACACGATTAAGACGATTACTAAATGACCCGCGATGAATTGACATCATAAAGAAACGTATATGGTACGTGTATGACCTAGTTAATTGAAAATTATAAAAAAAAATAAAAAAAACTAAGAAAATTAACAAAGATATAATATCTAATTAATACTAGCCTAGTAATAACTGTCCAAGTAACATCATGCATAGTTTCAAAACATAACAAAACACTCAAACTAAGTTTTAAACATAACAGACATATCCAAATCAAAATTCAAAACATAATCAGCATCTAAATGTTCCTAGTTTTACAATAAACAATACAAGTGTAATGAAATGAGACCCCTGAATCCAAGCTCCAAGCCTTATATATTTTAGGATTTAAATTTTAAATATTTTTATTTTTAAGTTTAAATTTATTATAAGCGGGTAGGTAATGCCGTAACGTATTGACATGTCTACAACCCATTTAATTACATGTGTAAAAACGTGTTAAACGTGCTAGCATAAATGTTATTTGTGTCAAACCATTTAAGGCCCAATTAATATATGTGCGGTTCAAACCTATTTATCTTGTGTCGTTTTCATATCGTATCATGTCGTGTCTGAAATTACTGGCCATACTTTCATTATTGTATAGAACTAATAAAATATTAAATAAATTTTACTAATTCTCCTCAACTATAACACTTGTGTCAATATGCTCTCCAGACTTTTAAACATACTTGTTGTGTCCGCTAAACTAAAACATTTCTTGAGATTCACACATTAAACTTTAAAATGTATTGTTTTTACAAATGTTTTAATTAAATACCACTTTTTCACAATCCTAATGTAAATTAAGTATATATTTCATTTGATTAACTTTCCTACAGCTCACTTTTCACATAATGGTGGGATGATATGGAAGCTTTTTGTATAGTTAATTTCCATTTTTTATATAAATTATGTTCATTTTTGTTATTATTAGGTGTTATACAATGTTATGTTATAAACTGAGGAATGGCATAATATTTATTAACCAAAAAAAAAAAAAAATTTCAGATTATACTTGACAACCTCATCTAACTTTATTTGAAAAATAGACAAAGACATTTATGTAGATCGATTACTTTACTATTCACCAAAACTCAAAGCAGTCAAGATACAAAGTATTTTCGTGCCCAAATAAAGGCAAATCACACAAATGTTTTTCTTCTTTCCTCTGAAGTTTGAACCCGAAATTCACAAAATTAACACTTCAATTCAACCTCAATTACACTTAGGTCCATTTTATCATTGTTTTCCTTTCTTTCTTTCCTTTTTTTTTTTCCCCTCACAAAACGACCTCTTTGTTGAATATCCAACTAAACTTCACTCCATGAGGCACCATTTTCCTCGCCCGCTCGTCGGCTCGCTCCTGCAGCTTTCTAATCCTCGGCGCCAACCCACACACGAAGTCCTGTGCATCTCTTGCCTCGGCCGTCAATCCCTCCAGCTTCTCCAACCTCCACCGTCCGATCAAGAATTCCAGAATGTCGGCGTAGTCATCAGCCGTGTACACCCCTAGCCGCTGAGCTACCGCCGAGAAGTGCTCGAATAGCTTGGGGTCGTGCCCATCGTACATAGATGGGCCGGCATCGTGATCTTCTTCCTCATCATGTCGGCGATGGCCAGCATCGCTCCGCTGGGGTCCACTTCCAGAAGCTTCTCGACGATCTTCGCGTAGGCGTTCTCGTGGCGCTTCTCGTCGGCTGCAATAGTTCCACATATACGCGCCAGCACTGTATCGCCGCCCTGCTTCGCCATTCGGGCCGTGTTGCCGTGCGACACAAACGTGGCCCGCTCCTGAAACGACGTGTATACGAACCCCAAGTATGGGTTGTTTTCTGTTCCAGGGTCCTGTTTCAAACGACATTTACCAAATAACGACAAACAATGTCATAGCATATAATGAAACTACAAAAATGTTACATTTTAAAAATATTTATAGTAAATATAAAATTTAGAATCATTTTGTTTGTTTTTAGTGTAAATATTTTTTTTTCAAAAGATAGTGTAAAATATAAGTAATATATTTACCTTTTTTGTTTATAGTTTATATTTACACAATAAATAAATTGTTTATAATATATATTTGGTGTTTATTATAAATATATTTAAAATTGGGTATTTATTTTAAAACGTTTCGTAGATATAAAAAATACACGTTTCCTGACCAAAACCAGGTTCAAGACGACAACAATTTCAAAAACGACAACAATGTATGAAAACGTCTACAAAGCGACAAACGACGTGTTATAACTAATAATATACCCGTTACTCTCTGTTCCTAGAAAAACCGTAAAACGGCAGTCCTAATCTGATAGATGGTGTACTTGCGAATTTGATTATCGCTGTTTTGTTTCGTAAGCTGCGGCCTTTAACCAATGAGATAAAAAAAGGTTTTTTTTTTTTTGAAATGCCATAGTTTCAAACGACACTCAAAACAGAAACGACGAAACCAAATCCAAAACGATCATAAAACAATGAAACGACACCGAGTACTTACCATGCCAGCACCAATGAGGTACTGGACAGTTCGCTCAACCATGGTCATGTCGACCCGACCCGACAAATACAGATACGTGCGAAGCAAATCGCCATGGCGGTTCTCCTCGGCGGTCCAGGCCCTGGTCCAGTGGGCCCATGGGCTTGGGCTAGCCCCAGTCTCGTCCCTAACGCCGTCCAGGGTGTTTATCATGGTCTGGTACGTAGGCAATGCGTCCTCCGTGACCATGTCCCCTACAAGCACGACGAAATACTCGTCTGGAAGCTCAGCCGTCCGGTCTCGTAACGCCCGCACCTGATCGAAGAACTCTTCCGATGTCACTGTTGGGTCGGGCAGGAACTCATTGGGCTGCCAGCACTGGCCCACGGGCTTCAGCAGCGGGAGGACACATTCCGAGGCCCAGCCCTCCAAAGACTTGAAGACCTCCACTTTCTCCGGTGGCATCGAGTGAGTCCTTCTCCTTAGCGGCGGTGCTGAGGCGGCGGCCACGGCGGAGATTGTTGCCGACGCAGGCGGAGGAGGTGGCCGGAATCTGATGGTGGGCTTTAATGGTCCCAGTTGGTAATGGGTTGTTGGGCTTTTGACGCGTGGGGCCCATGCAGGATCTCTCACGCCAAGGAATCCAGAGGCCTGCATGACTCGCATTTTGGCTCTTTTTTTTGGGTGCGGTCAGTGATGAGTGAGCAGTGACTTTGGTTATTTATAGGGAGATATGTCGTTAATAAGACCATTGTTTTGGGGTGTAATTTCGAGAATGTCAGGTTGGTTGGATTTTGCTTTAATTCTTCTTCAAGTGAATTGACAAGATAGACCATCTTGCTTGACTCATAAACCCCATACGTAGTTAACAAGTAAAAGTACTATAAAGACATTCACCCAAAAAAAAAAAAAGGATTATAAAGATGATTTTATTTTACTAAAAATCCGGTCAAAGGGTAATAAAGTCATTTGAGAATCTGTACGGTCAGATGGAGGTTAGAACTGGTAAGAATGGGGATGTTGTGGGCTTTGCAAAACCGGGGGTGCAGTGGTTTTTCCACTTACAGGGGAGTGGGATATTTTCTGTGGGTTTAATAACGAGAAAGTGATGCGCTTTATTTGGCATATGGTGGGTTTGAATTTATAATTGACACGTGACAACACATGGATTGCTTAAATCAATACGAAGGTAGATTTGCCTACTGGTCCTAACCCAGTTGGTAAAAAGTCGAGATGGTTCAGGAAGGAGATCCTAAGTTTAAAATCTTAGGAACATATAGCCTTTTATACATATATATATACATATACATATATATGTATGTAGTGAGTGGACACGATTTAGATCTCCAGACCTGATAACGTAACAATTTTTATAAAATAATAATAATAATGTGTTATATTAAATATAACATTAAGCTTTAATTATTGAATATTATTGTATGTATTTTTTTAAAAGAGGATATATACTATATCTTTAATACAGAGACATAAATTAAAAGTGTTGAAAATTTTAAATAGCTATACTTTTTTTTTAAACATTGCGACTCCGTTTAGGATTATAGTTTAGACTGAAAAATTTAGCCCAAATACAAATTAGTGTTTGATAACGTTAAAAGAAAAAATAAGTTTAAACAATTAGTCCAAATTAAATTTTTCAATTCAAACTCAGTTGTTATAGTAAAAATCATTAACTTTTTAAACTTATTTTTTACTCTTCTAACTCAAGTTTAAAAATCTCGTAACTTTTTCATTTCAATTTCATTTGAGAGGATTTTTCTTACTATGCATTCAAAATTAAGAGAGGAACAAGTATCTATATTGTCTATGAAAATTTGACATATACATTGAGATTTTTTTTTTTTAGTTTTGTTTGAAAATAATATCAGTTCAAACTAATGTTTTGAGCATCCATCCAAACACCAATTAAAAATTTAGACTGATTATTCAAACTGATTTTTCTTTTCTTTTAAACGTTATCAAACAACAGTTTATGTTTGGTATGAATTTTAAAGGTCCAAATTATGGTTTTTAAATGGGGTTGCAATATTTCTAAGAAAAGCATAACTATTTCAAATCTTTCAATTTTTTTTTTTAGTTTGCTGTCTCCACACTAGGGATATGGTATATATTATTTTTTAAAATAAAATATATAACAACATTAGATGATCAAAACTTGATATTATTTTAATATAACATTGTTATTATCCAATAAAAATTGTATATTCTCTGGATGGTCTGGAGATCCAGATCATATCCACTCCTTATATATATATATATATATACATATGTAGAATTTTTTTTGAGGGAATATGAAGGTAAAATTTTGATTAAAGGATGGAGATTAAGATTTTAATCAATTCTAATATTTAAACTTTCTTTTAGGACTATGCTTATCTATTAAGGTATTTGAAAGTTTAATTATATTTGTAGATGGATCTACCGTCAAAAAAACAAGAAATAATTGTTGAAAAATTGATTTATTAATGTTAAAACAGGATCTTTGATTACCATTATAGGAATAATTGTTCCACCATAATATATGTTAGTTTGGTAAAACAAATGAAATTCCCGAATTAATGAACAACAAAACAAGATTATAAAAGCATAATTCTGACAAATAAACAACCAACCAAAAATTTCTAATAATTCACACAATAATTTAAGCTATGTCGGTTGTTAAGGATCCTTTTTACTATCTAAAAGAAGAGTTTACAAAGTACCAAAAATTCATGGAGAAAATGGAAGGCTTCAAAATGTCGGAGTCTAGTACAAGTGCGTAACCCCCTCCTAAGAGGGGTCTTGTATGATTTATAAGGGTTTTAGTACATTTACTCTTAAATTTTGGAATTTTCTTTTTTTTTGCAATGTAGTCTTTTTGGCAAAATTGGGTCCTTAAACTTTGTTATATATAACAATTACATTCCTATTTACAAACATTTGTCAAAATTAAAATAGAAAACATGCACATGAGACACATATGACTTATCTAAAAGGAAGGGGTGAAATTTGAGCACTACAATGATTATATATATATATATATATATATAATTGTTAAAAAAAGAATTAACAATGATATATTTTTTTTGTTTTTTTTTTCTTTTTTTAAAATATAAAATTAAACAATTTGACTTTTATCAGAAACAAATAAGGTGGACGTATATTCTAAATAGGTCACATGTGTCCTATGCTACACTTTGTCAAGTTTAAGAACTCAATTGATAAAAAAAATTTAAAGACGACATTTTAAAAATACAAAAAATTTAAGGAGCAAATATACCAAAACCTATATATAATATTGTCTTAGCTCCCCAAAACGTTACATACACTGCCCATGTCACGTAGTGGGGCAAAGCTGATAGCGGGTGTATTGGGACACATGTCGCCGGAATTGGATTCCAGGTTTGGACCCTCAGTAGTAGACCCACATCGGAGATTGAATACTCTTTTCTTGAGATGAAAAACGATTCCATTAAATAGTTTTAGGCAAATCGCCTACAACCTCAGCAGAAATACAAAGAGGGATGGCATTATGCCAGTGCCCAGACTCCTGACAAAATGGGCCTTTCCTAGCCATGCAATGGGCAACAAGATTACAACTTCTAGGAATATAAGTACTAGACTTACAATACACCACTTAGCTAGTTCTTTAATATCTTCAATCACAGACCCAACAGGAGAAAAAGGATTATGATTCTGTATGTCACTAACAGCTGTTTGGGAATCAGATTCTACTAGAACATCAGAAACCCGCCCTGATTGCTAAAAGCACCGCAAGATGGGCATTGGCAAAGCCTCTAAATCTGGAATGAAAAGCTGCAAGAACACAAAAAAATCATCTCGGAAAATACCACCAATCCCTACTGCTTCAAAGTCTTCCACCACAGAAGCATCAACATTGAGTTTAACACTCCAGCAGGGTGGGGAGGAGACCAAGACTCAACCTTAGTCGGCACGGTCACTGCAGCACGTTGATGAATGGATTGGCAGCAAGTAAATTCGGTGATTAAACCAGAAGCAAGCCCGTAGATACCATGATTTTATCACAAGAACAAAGGGCATGGGTCACTGATTCTCTTTCCTCTTCACACCGCCCACAAACAGATGAGTTTGCAAATCTTTTTAAAAGCCAGAGCTGCAGCAGTGGGGAGAAAAAAACCATAAAAACCTTGATTTTTGCTGGCATATGGAGATTCCATAGAGTGGTCCACCACTTCGTATCTATCCCTCTCCTTGAACAAGAGGCTTTCTCCAAAGCATTCCATGTACATAACATCCGGATCTAACCAAATAGTTGCCCTTCTTTTCATAGTGCCAAATCAGTTTATCCGGACTAGGACTAGCGCCAATGGGAATTTTTAGGAGTTCTTGAACATCAATCTCCCACAAGACTTGTTTGAGCCTGTCAATATCCCAACAATCAGAATATGGGATAATAAGATCTGCAACAGTAGCCTCCACATGGGAAGGAAGAGGTGTGGTTATGGTTTCAAATAGATTTGGTCTCGGCATCCACGGATCATTAAAACTCTTAATATTCTTTACCGTCTCCGACCCTCTACCGAGCACCAAGTTTAAGAACCGCTTTTCCCCAAATAATACTTCTCCAGACATGAGAGCAAATCCGCTTGACATTTGATTCCCAAAAGGAATTATTTAGGAAATACTTTCCCTTAAGCACTCTACTTATCAAGGCATTAAGATTCAGTAAAAGCCTCCACCCCTGTTTTGCCACAAGAGCTTTATTAAAGCAAGAGCCATGCCACCGACCTTCTTTGTAAAAACAGCTTCTTCCATTTACACCAGTGGATCTTTTCTTATCTGGATTACTTCCCCACCAAAACTTCGCAGTCATAGATTGCAGATCGTTACAAAGGCCATTAGGTAAGCAGAAGACACTCATCGTATAAGAAGGAACGGCCTAGATTACCTGCTTTGATAAGGATCTCCCTTCCATTTGAACAAAAAAATTTTGACCTCCATAATTGTAATTTCTGCCACACTCGATCCTTGATGCCATTAAAAGTTCTCCTCATAATTCCATCCACAAACATAGCGAGGCCCAAGTATTTATCATTTGGATCTCTAGCTTCCTATCTTCCTTGACAATGGGGCTGAATGTGATCGCGGATTTTGCAAAGTTAATCGCTTGTCCCGATGCTCTCTCATAATCCTTATGAACACTCAAGATTGTTAAACAATTGCTAGTATCCGCCTTGCCAAAAATTATGCTATCGTTAGCCAAAAAGAGATGGCTCACCGACGGGCTGCCTCTAGGCATATCTAAAGCCCAGCCAGATCTCCGTCTACTTCCGCTGCCGAAAGTCTGTAGGAAAGAGCCTCAGCCACAAGAATGAATACAGACGGAGAGAGAGGGCATCCTTGTCTAATGCCACGACTAGGGATAATCTTACGAACTGGATTACCACCAATAAGGGTTGAGAAAGTGGCAGTGGATATGCAGTTCATCACTGATCTCACCAATTTTCCACCAAATCCTAATTTCGACATAACGATTTTAACAAAATCCCACCCCACTCGGTCATAGGCCTTGCTCATGTCAATCTTTAGTGCCATAGAGCTGCTTTTGCCTTTTCGTTTAAGGCCCACAGATTGGAATGACTCAAAAGCGACTATGACGTCGTTGGTGATGAGCCTATTAGGCACGAAGGCGCTTTAGGTCTCCGACACAATGAGGGGGCTTTGCTATAAGTCTTGTAGATCACATTAGTGAGACTTATAGGTCTGAAATCTGCCCACTTTCCGAGGGTTCTTACATTTAGGAATAAGAACAAGGTGGTTATGACTAACAACCTCAACAGATTTGCCTCCTAACTAGGTTCCAGTTTTTCTGAAAAAATGCCGCTTGAAAACCATCCGGCCCTGGTGCTTTGAAAGGGCTCATTGCAAAAAAGGCTTTACAGATTTCATCCCTCGAGAACGGAGCTTCAAGGGACTCAGCCATATCCACAGATATTTTCCTCGGAACACAATTAAGGATTTTTTCCAATGTCCTCAGCTGACGGCAAGGAAGTGGAAAACAATACAGAGAAGTAGTTGGAGATTACCTCGCCAATTCCGTCATCCTCTTCTACCCAATTGCCCATCTCATCTTCAATTCCTTGGATCTTCTTTTTATCTCGACGAATAGACGCTTTCCTGTGGAAATAACGAGTATTCCGATCCCCACTTCGAAGCCACTCAGCATGGGATCTCTGCCTTCATAATTCTTCTCCCAAGTCGCCAATTTTTCAACTTCCAATTCAAGTTCCCAAATTTTCTCCATATTTCCAGGGCGATGAGAGAGCTCATACAGCCGATCAATTCATGCCATAGAGAGCTTTGAGCCTATGCGGAATATTGCCATACTTGACGGCTCCCCACTTCTTTAGTTCCTCCCCACACCTTCGAAGCTGATCAGGAACAGAAAAAGCATTACTCCAGCAATGAGCCAACAACTTCCTCAAAGTCAGTATCTTTGAGACACAAAGGTTCCAACTTAAAATTACTCCAATTTGGTCTCCTATATTGCCGTCGGGAAGGGCATAAATCAAGGCATAAGCTCTGTTGTCAGAGCTTAATTATTCCAAATGAAAGACAACCGTCCAAGGAAAAAGGTCTTTCCAAGAGACAGAAAAAAGTGCCCTGTCAAGACGCTCTTGAGCATTTGATCCATCTTCTCGCTTATTGTTCCAGGTGTAGGCACTCCCAATAAAGCCCAAATCGATGAGCTCCCATTCGTTCACCATATTTTGGAAGAGATCCATACTAGTCGGTGAACTTTCTTCACCCCCAACTTTGAGTCCCCTTTAAGCCTACGAGGAATCTCCCACGAATCCTTACGGTAAAACCTGAATCCCATTTTGGAGCCCAAGCCTGTTCCAAATAGCATTGGCACGAGCCCCCCACAATGGGGTTTCTAGCAAAAGACAATTTGAGGATTTTGATAGCGGATAAGGTTCCGCAAATTATCGAACGCATTAGAATTTTCTTTTGGCCCTTTCATCAAAATCTTCCCGCTGGCTGCGGTTCCCCAACCCGCGTACATTCCAGCTTAAGATTTTCATGGCTCCCGGCGGGGTTGCTCCGCAACTGCAGCCAATCCCTCAGTTTCAGTAGTCTAAAAAGAGTTGAAATCACCAGCCTTCCTAGACTTGTGATCACCATCCATGCATTCTCCCTCTGTCATTTTTCCTCTTGGTTGTCGAGAGACTGTTGCAGATATGGAGCCAAATCAAGTAGACAACCCAACAAAAGGAAAGAAAAGGGAGAAAATTGCGTCCTCGAAGGCAGGGAGCAAGCGCCGCGGCTCTGGCAGAAGAGCGCCGCGGCTCTGGCAGAAGAGCGCCGCGGTGCTGGGCGAAGGCGCCAGGTGAAGAGCGCCTAGGCGCCAGGACAAGAGCGCCTAGGCGCTATGTGGAGAGCGCCTAGGCGCCAGGACAAGAGCGCCTAGGCGCTATGTGGAGAGCGCCTAGGCGCCAGGAAGATAATGCCGAGGCGTCGAGTGGTGAGCGCCTAGGCGCCAGGAGCAGAGCGCCTAGGCGCCGCAGGGGAGCGCCGCAGCGCTCGTTTCGAGCGAGCGCCGCGGCGTTGACGCGCTGTGCTGCGCGATGTGTTTTGAATCAAAGTCGAATTCAAAGGTCCCAAAAACGGGAAACCACTAGGGTTTCCCATTAGTTGTGATTTTTCTCCTCCTTTGGTTATAAATAGACACAAGGTGGCTAGGGTTGGGTGTGTGAAAAGTGTGTGTGAAAATTGTGAGAGGCATAATTTTGTGAGAGGCAAAATTCTTGAGAGCTCCATCCTTGAGAGAAGAAAAATTCCCATTGGGTGTTAGATAAAAGAGAGTTTTGGTAAGCACAATTTGTAAGTGTGTGAGAAACTGCTCTTGTAATCTGTAATCTCCTTCATCATAGTGGAATCTGCAAGCGGTAGAAACAAGACGTAGTCTCAAATTTGGACGAACCTGTATAAAAATTTGGTGTCTCTTTTTCTTATTTTCTCCTATTTATTTTCTGCAATCGTTCGTTCTTGCGATCCTTGGAATTAGGAGTCGCCTAATTCCCCAACAACTGGTATCAGAGCAGAGGTTTTGATCAAGAACGATGACTGGAGAAGAAGGTATGGCAGCCGGTATCACCAAATTCGATGGTTCGGATTTTTCCTATTGGAGGATGCAAGTAGAGGACTACCTATACAGCAGGAAACTGCACTTGCCCTTGGGTAATAAGCCCGAAGGCATGAAGGATGAGGAGTGGAGTCTCTTTGATAGACAGGTACTCGGTGTGATCCGTTTGACTTTGTCAAAGAACGTTGCCCACAACGTTGCGAAGGAGACCATTACAGCAGGGATGATGAAGGCTCTGTCAGAGATGTATGAGAAACCCTCAGCCAATAACAAGGTACATCTCATGAAGAAGCTCTTTAATTTAAAGAAATCTGAAGGTGCCTCGGTGGTAGAGCACCTGAACAGTTTCAACACCGTCCTAAACCAATTGGTCTCGGTAGAGATTAAATTCGATGATGAGATCAATGCCCTAATCCTCTTGGCCTCGTTACCAAACAGTTGGGAACCCATGAGGGTGGCCATTACAAATTCGCTTGGGAATGCCAAATTAAAGTTTGTTGATGTCAGAAATTCTATTCTGGCGGAAGAAGTTCGTAGGAAGGACTCAGGAGAAGCCTCTTCGTCGAACTCGGCCCTTAATGTTGATAATAGGGGCAGGAAACTTGACAGGCAATCCAACAGAGATAATGGCAGGAGAGGCAAGTCGAGGAATGGGAGAAGCAAGTCAAGGAACGGTAGGACAATGGAGTGTTGGAACTGTGGGAAGACGGGCCACTTGAAAAAGAACTGCAGGGCTCCAAGGAAGAATGAAGACAAGACTAATGACGCAGCCAACGCCGCCACTGAAGAGCAACAGGATGCTTTAATCTTGTCTGTCGACAGTTCTTTTGATTCGTGGGTGATAGACTCAGGAGCATCATTCCACACCACAGCACACCGTCATGTCCTGGAGAACTACGTTGCCGGAAATCATGGTAAGGTTTATCTCGCTGATGGAGAACCTTTGGATATAGTTGGCATTGGAGATGTCAGTTTAAAAATGCCTAATGGGTCGGTGTGGAAGATTCATAAGGTGAGACATGTTCCTAAACTAATGCGCAACTTGATTTCGGTGGGGCAACTGGATGATGAAGGACATAAAGTGACCTTCAATTGTGGAGGTTGGAAAGTCACGAAAGGAGCAATGGTTGTTGCTCGGGGACGCAAGGCTGAAACTCTCTACATGAACTCTAGTTGCAGAGATACCCTAGCAGTTGCTGATTCTGCTGCCAATACCGAGCTATGGCATTATAGGCTTGGTCACATGAGTGAGAAGGGTATGAAGGTGCTTCACTGCAAAGGAAAACTGCCAGGTTTGAAAACTGTTGATCACAGTTTGTGTGAAGCCTGCATCTTTGGTAAACAGAAGAGAGTCAGTTTCTCAAAGATGGGTAGAGAGCCTAAGTCCAAGAAATTAGAGCTAGTTTACACTGATGCGTGGGGTCCTACGACAGTGACTTCCCTTGGTAGTGCAAATTACTATATGATGTTTATTGATGACTCAAGCAGAAAGTTATGGATTTACTTTCTGAAAAACAAATCTAATATCTTTGATGCTTTCAAGAGATGGAGAGCCATGGTGGAGAACGAGACAGATTTGAAGGTGAAGTGCTTGCAGTTTGACAATGGGGGAGAATACTTATATGAAGATTTCAGGCAGTATTATACTAAGAATGGAATAAAGATGAGGAAAACCATTCCAGGGAAACCACAACAGAATGGGGTAGCTGAAAGGATGAACAGGACTTTAAACGAGCGTGCTAGGAGCATGAGGTTGCATGCAGGGCTGCCAAAGATGTTTTGGGCTGAGGCGATTAACACAGCCGCTCATCTGATTAACAGAAGTCTATCCACACTGCTGAAGTTCAAGCTACCGGAAGAAGTCTGGAGCCATAAAAAGGTTGATCTCTCTTACTTGAGAGTGTTTGGTTGTGTTTCCTATGCACACATTGATTCTGCTGCTAGAAGTAAACTGGATGCCAAGTCAAAGAACTGCGTTCTGGTTGGCTATGGCGGACTTGAGTTTGGTTATCGTCTCTGGGATGACCAAAGCCGGAAGATTATCAGGAGCAAGGATGTGATCTTCAACGAAGGTGTTCTGTACAAGGACAGAGACAGCATGGACTCCAGGGGTTCAGGTTCTGAAGATAAGAAGCCTGAGATGATTCCATTGAAGGATCTGCCTGAAGTGGAGGTGCAAAATCCAGAGGTTGAAGACCAGGAAAACATAACTCCAAAAGAAAACCAGAGGACTCCTGCCACACCAGTCAGGAGGTCTAGCAGGACAATCAGACCACCGCAGAGATACTCCCCAACTCTGCATTACATCTTGTTGACCGACAAAGGTAAGCCAGAGAGCTTTGATGAAGCCGTGGAGGCTGGAGATTCGGTCAAGTGGGAGTTAGCCATGAGGGACGAGTTGGATCGGACATGGCAACTGGCAAAGTTACCACAGGGTAAAAAGTCCTTGCACAACAAAAGGGTATACCGGGTAAAAAATAAAAGTGCTGGCAGCAAACGGTATAAGGCAAGGTGGGTGGTAAAAGGATCCAGAGATATGCTCACCAAGATGGATCCGATTGAGAAACTGAAGTTGTGCGCAACTTCAGTTGGACTTCTCCAAGAGGCGTGAGAAGTTGTTGCCGCTGCAGTGGGAGACATGGTGAATTGATTAGTCTCCAAGTGGGAGATTGTTGCAGATATGGAGCCAAATCAAGTAGACAACCCAGCAAAAGGAAGGAAAAGGGAGAAAATCGCGTCCTCGAAGGCAGGGAGCAAGCGCCGCGGCTCTGGCAGAAGAGCGCCGCGGCGCTGGGCGAAGGCGCCAGGTGAAGAGCGCCTAGGCGCCAGGACAAGAGCGCCTAGGCGCTATGTGGAGAGCGCCTAGGCGCCAGGAAGATAATGCCGAGGCGTCGAGTGGTGAGCGCCTAGGCGCCAGGAGCAGAGCGCCTAGGCGCCGCAGGGGAGCGCCGCAGCGCTCGTTTCGAGCGCCGCGGCGCTGACGCGCTGTGCTGCGCGATGTGTTTTGAATCAAAGTCGAATTCAAAGGTCCCAAAAACGGGAAACCACTAGGGTTTCCCATTAGTTGCTATTTTTCTCCTCCTTTGGTTATAAATAGACACAAGGTGGCTAGGGTTGGGTGTGTGAAAATTGTGAGAAGCATAATTTTGTGAGAGGTAAAATTCTTGAGAGCTTCATCCTTGAGAGAAGAAAAATTCCCATTGGGTGTTAGATAGAAGAGAGTTTTGGTAAGCACAATTTGTAAGTGTGTGAGAAACTGCTCTTGTAATCTGTAATCTCCTTCATCATAGTGGAATCTGCAAGCGGCAGAAACAGGACGTAGTCTCAAATTTGGACCAACCTGTATAAAAATTTGGTGTCTCTTTTTCTTCTTTTCTCCTATTTATTTTCTGCAATCGTTCGTTCTTGCGATCCTTGAAATTAGGAGTCGCCTAATTCCCCAACAAAGACTTGCCGCATCATAAGAAATGGGCAATCGAGACTCCCTCATCTTCTTCTTAAAAACTTTCGGCGTCTTTTTCTGGTTTCCAAATGCCGCAGTGCCACCCCCAGCTGAAAAGATAAGCTATTGAGTGTGGTAGATTCAGGAGCACAAATGGGTCGATTTGACAGTGGTCGAATCTCCGGCCTAAGATGGACCCGCCTCTGAGCCAATAAGAGCCCTACTTCCATTCCAACTTGTTCAGAATCTTCTTGCTTTGTTATCATTTCTGGAAAGACGATCTCCTTTGAGCCATGAATCGTAGTTTAAAGAAACATTACTAGCTCCAGAAGTTCAGCAGGCTGAGCACAACCACGACAATCCCTTTGGGTGTGGCCCAATAAACCACGCAAATAACAGAAACCTGGGAGCCGCCCATACTTCAAAATACCCCACAGAGGAGCCCCACTCCGGCTTAATCTAAGCTGGATTCCACGATGAAGAGGTTTAGATATATCTATCGTCCGTCTTAGTCTCATAAAACTTCCCAGGCATCTCCCGTTAGAATATGCATCAACCTCTACCACAGTACCGATCTCCTCCCCAATTTTCTCCCCCGCCTTTTTGAGCATGCTATAGAATGGAAGATCATGAACTTGAACCCAAAAATTCGTATAGAGAAAATCATCCCAACCAGGTTTCTCATTATCCTCCATTTCTTTCAACACAATCAAGCACTTGTCAAAATGCCGCCAAGGTTCACCATCTATAACATTTTTAGATTCTGTGTTATTATTAAAAGTAATACTAAAATCACCAGCAAATCGCCCGAGATGGTGGATAGCCTCCTTGAAAGACCCTTTGTTATAAGGCCTTCTAGTCAACAATCTTCCAATGAGATGGTTCCATCTCAGACATTTTTGACAATATTTGAACGCGACGGCTAACTTACACAGGTGAGCAGATGAGAACAAATTCAACATTACTGAAAAAAGAAAAAAAATAAATAAACAAAACGGCAACAGTATGTGCTTTTTAAATTTTTCTAGTTCCTTTCTAAATTTACACTTTTAAATTCAACATTACTACACTAGTTATTCATGGTTTCTTCCCATCAAACCAGTTGTGAACAAGAAACAACATTTTTGAATTTTTCACTTGAAATTTTTCCTTATTTTTATTGACAAAAGTCGCAGCAAAATGGACACTCTGCTGTTCTTCTTGGGGGTCTTCAGTGGGTATTCAATCTAATTTTGACTATATCTTGTTCGTAATTTTTGTCATATTTTGTTCATGGTTTTTTTTTTTTTTTTAATTCTCCCTCACCCAAGTATGTTTGGCTTTCTTTTTCACTGTTTTTCACCCAAGTATGTTCTTGGTTTGTCACCAATGTAAGCATGATCGACATGAAAACTCTACTCAGCTGAGTTGGTTGAGTTTTGTAGGCAAAGTTACAGTAGGATAAACATTTTTTTCCCTACTGGCATGCATTGTTATTTTAATCGTTTGATTGACTTCTTAATAATTTGATTTATGATTGTAAGTAGTTTTGTGTCTTGTGTTACGTGAATATTTTACAGATTAGACCGTTGAAAAGTTAATTTGACGGTTAAAATAGTAGTACCTATTGGTAAGATAAAATTGCATGTGTCCCGGTATAAGGTGCCCTTGATATAATTAGAAGATCTATGATGTAGGCATTTTTGGTTTGAGCCTCAGAAGTAAAAGTGGCAAATACTTAACAGAGACTTCTCTAAGAAAACTAATTGATCCCTTTTAAATTTCTTCATTTCCTGTGTTACTTAATTGCCTAATCAAATTCATGGCAAAAAGATAAAATTAAATGTCTTACATATATACATATATATTTAAAAAATTCTATTCTCAATTGTTAAAAAGTACCAAAAACTGATTCTAAAGCTCCATATAGTTAAATAAATACTTTGAACCAGTAATTTCCTGGGAAAGCAGAAATCTAGAGCGTAGTTCATCAAATCTCGGTGTTCATTTTAGTATTTTGATCAATTATTCATACATAAGACATAAGATGTCATAGTTTTGCCCAAAAATATATATACATATATATATATATATGTATATATAAAGGAACTAAATTGAATATCTTTGTAATTGATTAAAATCATGTAAGAGCATTTGTTATAATGGTCGCCTTTATTGTCGGCGTATATATGCCTTTGTAGTTATTTTATTATCCTTCTGTGAGTGGATTGTAAATATCTTTACTAGCTATTGTGATGGACAGAATATTAAAATTAAAGTTGTTTTTCTCTCTAAATTTGAGATTTTCCTCAATTTTCATGACTTTATAGCTGGATTTTCTCAATTCCGCTCATGATTTAGATGCATATCAAAATAATATTGTAAATAAGGACTATATATTAGGAAGATAAAAAAAAGTCAGACTTTTTTGATAAAATTAGGAAATACAAGCGCTAGTTTTGAAAGTTGAAATGATAAACTATAAAGTAAGTGGAGTGAATATAAAATTTATGGGACAAAAACAGCTTGTTAGTAGCATTTAAGTATCAATAATGTTTCCCCAATTTAAAGTCTAAAACACTATATAGCAATTTAAGTACAATTGTATCAAATTATTGATACTTACAATAAATACAGGAGCTTGCTGCTATTCTATTTTAATCAGATGTTAAAATTAGTATATATATTTTTTATCATTTTGTAGAATTACATTTAAGAAAATCATAAAGAAGAAGTCGACAGAGCAGTTTTCAGGATTCCCCCACATTATGAGTCTGCTCATCTGCCTCCTTATCGCTTGGTATGCTTTTCTTATACTCCAAATATTAGCTACTTCATTCTGCCTCCCCAATTGTGTGCATACACTGCCTATAAGATCGAGGCCCGCTGTTTTATAAGTAGCGACGTTTTAATCCCAACGCAGATGAAATTTTTTTTTTTTCCAATATTAATTAGCGTTTTGGTGGTAGAAAGCTAACGTGTTCACTTAAATATGCACAGCATATCTCTTGTCTCCAATTTTCTTTAATAATAAATCCGGTAACAACCATCAAGAAAAAGCAAAGATTACTAATACAGAAAGTTACTTTGACGTATGTTTTGAACCATCATCAACATATGTTAATTGTTTTCAATAATCATTAAAAAGTCAGGTCCATGGCGCATGATTGTTTTCATCGTCGAATTAACAGGTATAGACTACCATTTTGAGCCATTTGGTATTGTTTTTAAAATATATGAAAATATTTTTGTTTTGAAAAATGAAAATTTTTGAGGAATTGTGCTAAGATTATTTTTAAAATTTGTACCTCAAAAAACGTGTGAAAATATTTTTAAAAATTCTGAGAACAAAAACGAATGAGATAGGAGCAACAATTGAAGTAGCTAGTCTACGCCCTATTTCGCATCACTAGAAAACTCTTCTACGGCCTTGCTGCTTCAATTTTCTGCGTCTTCATGCTTGCGTCGCCTCTGTCGATTATGGTAAAGTAGTTTTCTATAACTGAAAGTTAGACAGTATTAATTTCAATTTAATTTGGTCTAATGTTACATAGCATTTTGATAAGCTAACACTTGACAATTTGAAAGTGTTCTTATTTTCTGCTTGTGTATTTTCTTGAGCAGAGGACAGTTATCAAAACAAAGAGCGTCGAATTTATGCCATTTTTCTTGTCTCTATTTGTTAACATATGCAGCACAACCTGGTTTACCTATGGCTTATTGGGTGAAGACCCTTTCACTGCGGTAAGCAAGCACTTCCATAACATTATTTTAAGAAAGTTACCAAGCAAGACAAATATTGTAACTTGGGACACAGCCTAATTTTTTCTAATGGACTTAAAATAGGATTATTAATTAAAAATTGGCGTCTAATTAGCAATATCTAATGTTATGTTTGTACTAGCGAACTTTAATTTCAGGGAAAAAAAAAAAGAAATTGTAATATGAACTAAACAATTTAAACCAGTAAATCCCAAAATTCTTTTTTTTTTCTTTTACATTTTGCCTCTTTATTTTACTACGTCTACTTTCATGTATTTATTTTTTTAGTTTCTTTCTCTAAGGCGCATTTACCGATTTTAAAAGAATGTAATGAAAAAAGAAATGAGATTGGAAAGAAAGGTGAAGTAATAGGAATGAGAATTATTCATTTTCTTCTTAATATTTATTTACTTAAGAATGTGGATTTTATTCAATGTAAGTAGTAATAATACCCTTTTTATATAATTTAATAACCGTTGAATAAACATTTGAACATCTATGTAAATTGAGCATTCATCTCTTTTTATAAGGAATCAAAACTAATGGGATTTAAGGATTGACATTCTCGTTTCTTATTCTTAAAATGTGTCGGCCTCACAAAACTCTCATTACTGATTTTATTAGGAAACACGTTAATGAAAGGGAAAAGTAATCATTTCTTAATTTCTTTTTCCCTTTGAAGCAAAGTAAACACGCCCTAAATGTATGAACTTATGTAGTAGTGTATAGTCCAGTTTTGAATTATTTAATGGCTTAAATTTGAAAGAATCGTATAAGACAATATAAAAATAAGAGTGTAAATGATATTTTTAGTAACACCTATATAAAGTTGAGATTAGATAATTGGATCAGGGTACAAAATTAGAAGAGAAAACAGGGCTGGCAATTGCCCTGATAGGTTCAAATGTCCAGTATATGTGGTAATACTTCAGTGCAATTTCCGCTATTAATTTATGGTTCTGTCTTATTTTTTAACGGAAATATTGATGTGAGGATTTTATTTGCAGTTTACAAACGGCTTGGGTTGTGGTTTAGCAGCAATGCAGCTCATATTATACTTCATTTATCGTGAGAAGAAAGAGTCCACCAAAGAATCTCTGGAGAATGATTGCAATACCAAAGTTAGCAATCTAATTGTTCTCACTAGCTAATCATTAATCAAATTGTCCCTAGTTTGACATTGCCTACTGGACTCTCTCTCTCGCTACACCTTCAAGTGAATCAGATGTGGATTTACACACACTCTCTCTCTCTATATATATATATATGTGAATCAGATGTAAATTTACAGCTAGATTACGCTGCAACTACGCCTATTTGACTTTCTTTGAACTTAACATATATGACAAAAAGATAATTTAACATCCACTTAATCTAATTTTAAAACTTAATAACTTATATTGATAATGTATCATATATAATAAATTGATATTTCACTATATGAATGACCTTATCATGTATGAGCTTGTAAGCATCGAAGAAGTCCACATTGTCTTTGTCATCCCCACTGATTTGAGGTTTAAAGGCTCCTTATGTCAACCTGTCTCTTTCAAATTTGGTTCTCAACACAAACTAGTTCTCTAAAAAGGAAATAGGCAACAACCAATTTACTATATCAGCAAAACGCTCCTTGATGCGCAGGCTCGCTATCCAATGAGCCATAAACTGGCATTGGCTCTCGTCATAGCCCTGCAAGCCAAGGCCTTACTTCCAATGTCACAACATTGTTGTGGCTATATTGTTTTCCCTCTACAAGTAGTCTTATGCATAAACCAAAGACCTATGATTGGCTCATGAAGTAGGAAATAGGATTAGGTGAGTTTAATAGCTTTTACTAGAGCGTGACTTCTTTAAAATTATAAGTTTATGCAGACTTTGATGCAGAGAAGATTCTCGAAGCTACAACTACTCTAGACAATGATTTTTTCCTTTGGCGAGTGGACATTACTTGTCAACGGCTCATTAAATACGAAATGCAACGGATTAGGGATTTTTTTAACAATATTGACAAGTGAGATTATCGAACAATCATTTCATCTGGGCTTCAAAGTTTCCAGTAACAAAGCATTGAGTGTTGTTTCAAAGGTGGCTATACTAGCCTGTTGGTATTTCTTTATTCGGGTGTTTAGGAGGCCTATCCTAGAATTGATAGGGAGGCATTTTCGGGCATGGTAAGTGAGGGCTAGCTGTGCTGTACCGAAATAGATATAGGTGTAACCTTGAGCTATTCATTGAAAAGGAAATTCTGATAGAATTTGAAGAGTTACGAACTAAACCTAAGAAATTCTGAACCTGGAAGCTTGAACAAATTCTTTAGGCTGAAACTACCATTGTCACATTGTTTTGAAACTTCAACATGTCACTTTGACTCACCAAAGCACTTGGTGTGATACTATTAAAGGCGATGAGAAATTTGCAGTTGGTTGTTACATGGTCGCAGCCTGATACCCGACTAGTCGAACACGGGGCTATTGTTGGGTTTGTCCTTGGACCACCCTGCCGACCACCCTCCTCAGGTGTTTCTGTTACAGTGGCCTTATCCGCCACCCTCGGTCAACGCCGCTGTTCTCCTGAGGAGGTGAATCGGAGCAGACCAGGTTGACGGCGCTAAATATCGTTGGCAAAAGCCGATCACCTGCTGTTTCGCCGACAAAGGCATCCTTGTCGAGAATTTGAGAATTTGTCTCTCTTTTTTGAAATTTAAGAATTTTTTCCAAGTTTCTTCTGGTAAATTTAGATGCTTATTCGTGTGTGAGAGATTTTAAATATATATTTATGTGGGATTTGGATGATGAGAGTTTTAGTGCTTCGAATTTTGTCAAGTTTTTGTCCTCTTTTTTTTTTTTTTTTACTTATTTTGTCGTAATCAAGTTTTACAGCTGGGCAGTGGCTCAACTCTTGACCATAAAAAGGCCCAAGCAAGGCTCAAACCTTGTGATGCCTCGTGTTCAACAAAGTCTCGCAACTTTGAGAACGCCGACCAATTATAATAACTAGCGACAACAGTTTTTGGGGCCGTTAAATTTAAATGTACGTTTGAATATTTTTTTGAAGTGAATTGGACTTTTATTGACGTCGCTTTTTGTAAGAAACGGTGGGCAAGAGCTTACTCAAGCCTTTATAATTTTACTAACATTATATTCACTTTTTCTCGTCCAAATTTTATCGGAATATAAGACATGAAAATAGTTCAAACGTCAAGTTAGAATAATTTTCAATAAACTAATTTTAGGAAGATAAGAAAGTGTCTTTAACTCTTAACTTTTATTACACTGAATTGCTTTTACTTAAAAAAAAAAAGAAAAGAAGAAGTCAAACCGTTCCTAATAAAAAGCAAAAGCTCGCCAGACTTTATTTGTTTATTTGTTCTTTTTTTTCTTACGGCAAAAAAGAACAAGATAAAATATTAACTCCCAAAGTCGAGTAATACACTGTATACTGTATGGTTTAAGCAAAATCACAACGAAGATATCTCCCTGTCTTATTTTCATATAGTGAGAATGTAAAATTTTCCATGTGTAGTGCATAAGACAAAGAAACGAGAGATAGACATATCAAGGGTGCATTTGATACGTGCGTTTGGTACGAGTATTTGAGCATAGTATTTGAATGAAGATTTAAATTTTTGTGAAAGAAAACACTATAGCAAAATGATTACTGTAGCAAATATATCATATTTATTGTTTAATAAAGAAGTCCGTACGTACAAATATGCATACACATGAACATCAGAGGATGTTGCAAACCGATACGTCTTGGAAGGATACAAGCTGGTTAACGCCACCTTGCTGGCAATCTTTACAACATGGAGGAAGAGCAGGGCATTTCTTCGGGGACTCGGTCTTCGGCGGTTTCGTCGGAGGCTTTGGAGGTCCAACACTAACAAGCTCCGCACATTTTCCGGCCTTCCTAACCTGCTTAACAACCATCACAGGGTCAACGTCCCCAATTACGATTAACAACCCCTTCTCTGCGTCCACCGATACTTGATTTATTCCTGTTCATCATCACCATGACATTACCAAAGTATCATACACGTAGCTTTGAACATAATAGGATCATTTTGCGCATGTATGGGTGTATATAAATTAAATACCACAAAGCTTGGTGACCGCTTTTAGTACATCCTTTTTGCACTTCTTGCAATTGATGGTAACTTTTATCTCGATCTTCTGTAAAATATATATACATTATATATAGAACCAAAAAACACAAAATTAGAAGGGCGGTGTAAGGATAGGAAAAACTGATTGACAAACATGGTTCGAACCAACTTTTTAGTATGTAAGAATTTTACACTAACAAAGTTTTGCTTTTACTGTAACATGTAATAGTTTTATATTATTTGGTAAACAAGAAGCTAGTTCTGACCATGTTTGTCAAACGCCCTATAAATTTAAGAGGGGAAATTTTGCATGGAGAATGAAACTTGAGCAATTTGTTGATAGATGGCAATGGCTTACCTTTATCGTTGACATACTTTAGGAGGAGAAATGCTTTAGTACAAACTATATCCGCAAGTAGAAAGTGTTAAACAAAGGAAAGCGCAAGGACTAAAGACTTGTCGAGGACATTTAATTAGGGGGTGACATATATATAGCTTGATGTCGCTCTCATGCACAACTACTTGGAGGCTATATCTTGTTTATTGTACTTCGTACCAATTGATAAGGTCTGGTTTTTTAAGCAAATTAATGTGCAAGCGACAAGCCGACAACATATATATTTTGTTTATCGTACTTCGTATCGATTGGTAAGGACTAGTTTTTTAACCAAATTAATGTGCATTCAACCATACATATACATGGATGATTCAATTTACACATCCCTTGTGCTCTTTACATCTCATTTTTAAGTACACACCTCATGTACTTTTAAAATGAGTAAGTTTGCTTTCCACATATCTCTAGCGTTTTAATATTACCTCAAATTATTTCCATCAGGTTATTTAAAATAATTTCGTTTTTGGCATCTAAAAAATATCAGTTATTTTACTTTGACATTTAAACTTTTAACTGACGCACTTATAATCTCCAAACTTTCGAAAATATTATACTAATAGTAACTCTACAATAGAATAGTTAAAAACCGACTAATTTCATAATGTGAGGGCTTAAAAACCCGCCTAGTCAAACTATTGAAAAATAAGTTTATTAGATCACTCCTCATTAACAGACCACATGTGCCTCACGTAATGAAATTAGTGAGTCAACTTCTAATGGTTGTGTTACAAATGTACCATTAACATGGTATTTGAAAATTTTAGATACTATTAATGAGTCAGTTGAAAGTTTAGGGTCAAAAGAAGACAACTACTATTACTTAGAGGCCAAAAGTAAAATTAACTCAATTATCAATTCATAATCACCACATTTTTTGTTGCACACCCACCATTTCATTTTAACTTGTTATATTAATACTATCACACCCACCATTTCATTTTAACTCGTTAGATTAATATATCATTTCTCTATCTCTTTTTTTTTTTTTTGAAGTTTTAGGCATAAAGCCTTTTTTTTCATACATAAAAATATTTAGAATGGCATTTTTTTTATATAAAATATAGGACATTTATTTACATATAATTTAACAAGTAGGGGCCATATATATACAATAAAGAAAAACAACTCAAAAAAATAAAAAATAGAACAAAAAATATTGTGTCAATTGAGGTATAAAAAAGATAAAATGACAAAAGAAAATACAAAACGGTAAAATAACACATGAGCATAAGGAAAAAAAAAAGAAAGGAAAGAATGAAACGGAAAAAAATCAATGTAAGTTCATAAAAAAGAAAAAAAAAATGAAATGATTAGCAAAGAATTATAAAACATGAAACAAAAAAAAAAAAGAAAAGAAAAAGAACTATCATAATTTGTTTATAATTTGAGGATATGACATGTGGGGAGAGGGAAAAAAAACATCAATAGTTTTTTTACAATAAAATTTAATTACATAGTTAATCTATCATAATCGTTCTTTTTTGTCATTTTATAACAGTGTTTGTGGAATAAAAAATTGTAATAAAAGGAATGTGTAAATAGAATTACCATACATATATATATATATATATATATATTCTGTATATAGAGATGTTTACTAATTGAATTATAGAAATAATGACATACCTTTGTTACATCTAATGATATAGTATTTTATATGACTTGTTATATTAGGTTGAACAACCTCTTAATGATAAACATTATTCAATTTTTTTATTCTTAATTTACTAGTAGGTAATATAAGAAAGTCAAACGGTAATGACAACCATATGAGAACAACGTTAAATTGTTACGTTATTTTTATAGGCACTAGTTATTTAACAGAGTTAACAACCATTTTCCATTAAAAAAAAAAAAAAGAGTTAGAATTAACATCTGTTCACCCATTTGTCTTTTAGCATTTCTTTCTCCATGTTCTGATCCCTTCTAATCTGCAATGGATTTGAAGCTCTTATTTTAACACTTTATTTTATTAAAGAAAAGGCACAACAACTTTTTGAAGCTCATTGGAACTGGGATTGAAATGAACAGACTCCATTTGAGGAAGAAAATGGGAAAAAAGAAAAAGAAGAGAGGGAAATTAATAAATAAATAAATTTATAGTTTAGCTTTTTAGGATTAATTTTAGTTTTAGTTTAGTTTAAGGTGTCTATTTTCTAGAAAATTCAAAGGAGAAGGCATCTTCAACAATAAAGAGAAAGTTTGAAAGACTTTTTAGAAGCTTGTGACACCTTCAATAAGTTTTTCCTATCACTTTATCTTTGTATTTTAAGAACGTTTGAACATCGGTTTTATATTTATTTTATTTTATTTATGGAAAAATTTTGTTATTCCATTGTTTTAATACAGTCTAACTATGGAACTTTGCTTAGTTTTTAAATTTTAATTTATGCTTTCCTAATTATGTTAAACTGATAATACTATAAATTGCTTAATGATTCTAAATGCTTGGTCGCCATTTAGATGATCGGGAAACCATATTAAACTTAGGAAATGGATTTATATGACAAGCCAAACATAACATAGAGTGACATTATTGTTAGTAAGATAGAAATGTACTTGTTAAATTTATGTAGCCGAGGGAAGCAAGCCTAGAACTTAATGAATCTTTGTTAATTTGTACTCATAGGAATGTGGTGTACTTTTTAATAGATGGTATTTCTACTTGACTATCGGGAGGGACTTGCGGATAGGTTAAGGACAACCTACCTATCACTTAATTAGGCGACTAAATTAAAGAAATTAAGGAAGGCTTTATGAAGTGGTTAGATGAAATTGGGTTTATAAGACATTTCTTTTTATTGGTTTGATAAGTTTGCTTAATTTTCTTAGATTAATCATTTTTTTAATTTTAATTTGTTGTTCGAATGATCTTAAGGTTAACAATTTTGATACCAAACAATATTTAAACATAATTCTCTTGGGATCAATATTGTTATTCCCTCTTAATTTATTGTATGCGACCATCTATACTTAGTGTATTTTAAATTAGCAAACAAGATGCTTTCATTAGATTCATTTGGTGTCATTTATTTAAAACATTTTTTTTGTTTCTTTAAATAAAAACAAAGATAACTTTTTTTAAACATGTTTGGTAATTTCTTTTTGTTTTTAAATTTTATCAAAATTTTAAATTATGAACATAAAAATTCCTTGTTTTCAATTATTTTGTGAACAAAAATCTTAGGTTGTGGTCACTACTAAGCTGTCAACAGATGAGGATGGTCCGATAAGCTGAGATAGACATTGGGGTTGGACCAATGAACCGGTCTTGAGTTAGGGTTGTGACAGCGAGCCGAACACGCTGATAAAGTTGAGGCATCGACATCCAGTCAGTGAACTAACAAGCCAAACTTGTCGACGAGATCAAACCAACGGTTCAAACCTGTTGTCAGGATCTGACTAGCGAGTCGAACACACCACTCGGGTTGAACCACTGGGGCAAACTCATCGTCGAGTGTGAGTTAGGGCGCAGATATCACAAGCTACAAGTAGCAGCGTTTTTATAATTTTAAAAACCAAGTACTCAGAGATATTATTAATTCTCTTTCTAATTAAGAACTTAAGGATGTTAGTTATAGATTATGATTAAATTATACAGTGATGTATTATAGATTAGGATTAAATTGTATAGTGATGTTGATTCACGATTAGTTGGGAAGTCTGAGGGAGCTAGGAACCAACCATGTGCAGAAGTTTTTTAAAAACGGCGTTTGTTAACGTATCAATATTGACCACAATAACAATCATATAGTGATGGAAAGACCTGGCTCAACTACTTAGTGCAGCTTATATATAATAAAATATACAAATTATCCATGACGCGCACCTTTTTTTTTTCTCAAACGATTTGTCTTGGACGATTTACTCCTTTTTTCCCCCCCTAATTTTGTCTATGACTTTTAAAAGCTTATATCCTTTCTTTTTTGTTTTTGTTTTTTTGTTTTTTGTTTTTTTTGTTTTTGTTTTTTTTTTTTGTTTTCTTGTGTTTTTTTTTTGTTTTTACATTTATCATATTAAAAGAGTCTTACAACATTGTTTTTGGGGTGATGATTTATACCTTAAGAGACTTCGTTCAGAAAGTAGGAATTTACACTCGCAAATATATAACTAAAAACATTTTATCAAATCACGCATGAGCTTATTATGTTTCATTATGGACATATCTTATGTACGTATATTGCCATATTGAATGAGCCCGAGTATTTGTATCAGTTGCACAAGATCTTCGGGACATTAGGTTTTACGAGGTCCCCAACAACGCCGAGATTATAAGCTAAATTGAACTGAGCTGAATTTCTCCCCATAGGTCTAGAGGTTGGTACGACACCCATAACTTTATTGTCTTATTTATTTCACTTATTTTATTGTGTATATACAGTATGATATGTTACTACATAGCATCACATCTCGTATATTATAAATATGCTTAATTGAAAGTGAGTAAGTAGTATAATTTAATAGTACATACATCACACACTGCATATGACATAATCATAATATAACATGATATAAACATAACATAACTTAATTTAACATATCATAATGTGACAATACATGACATAATATAAACATGGTACGCTATGACATGGCATATTGTAACATATCATATCATAACATAACATGGTAAATTATAACACTGATCATGCATTTCATAATTTTTAGAAATTACGCAAAAACATTTTACTTGAAAACTATTCATAGTATATACGAGATTCTTACTTACTTGATTTTCCAAAATAAGATTGCTAACTCGCCAAGTTTTCTATCCACTACTCTTATATCTGTAGAAAAACAGCCAATGAGAGTATAAGCTTAGCTGGCCTTATGCTATTTAATTTAGTATAATTGTAAAAGGAATTGAATCCTTTCTTAGAATATATTTTTCTATATCAAAGGATCATACAATTGTAATATGTATTACAACGATTAATTAATCTAATCCTCATAATTTAATTTTCCTTAATTGCCTTTAATTATCCACACTAGAATTGATAATTAATTAATCAAACAATTAATTATCCTATCCCATTAGTGGGTCTACATAAGTCCTTTTATTATTCATTTTGGGTTCATAATTGCATAAAAACTTATATCTAGTTACTATTTATTTTCGTAAGCATAATATGGCCTACAAAGTGTTGAAGCATTTTACGGTTTTCTAAACGCTATATTGTCGGAACTTGTACGGGTGTTAGGCTCATATTTGCCATCGTAACATTGTGGCCTAACATTTTGGATTTCTATGATTCCTGTATTAAAATCTATTGAAGTTTGTTAAGAAAATCCATATTCATATATAAAAATTTAGCATCAAAAGTCATATTTCAAAATAGTGTTTGAATTTGATAAAACTATGAACTGTAGTATTGTATAGTTTTTCAAGAGCTACTACAATCCCCCTATTAGTTGTAAATTGTAATTGTGCCACTAAACATGTGTCTTGTTTTTAAACTAGTACCGAAAGGTACTTTTTTATTAGTTTTAAAAGATGCTATATAATTGTATTTTAGAGACAATTTTTTTTTTTTTAAATTTTGATGAGTTCTAAAACTTTCAACTTTTTCAAAATTTTATTTTGTGGCTTTAAAATATCCATTTTTAGTCATTTTCACAAAATTTATCAAATTAATAGTTTTCTATAAAAAAAAGTTTTGACTTTTTTTATAAATTTGTTTAAAGGTCTATTTTAGAGACGGAATTTTTTTACAATAAAATTTAATTACATTGTTAATTCTATTATAATTTTTCTTTTTTGTCATTTTATAAGGGCGTTTTTGAAATAAGAAATTGTAATTGAAGGAAGTGTGTAAATTGAATTACCATACATATATATATTAGGTATATATAGATGAGTTTTTGATAATTATGTTTGAATCAATGTTTACAGAAATAATTACATACCTTTGTTACATCTAATGATACAGTGTTTTATATGACTTGTCATAGTAGGCTAAAGGAGCTGTTAGCGTCAAACATTATTCAAATGATTCTTTTTTTATTCTTAATTTGCTAGTAGGTAATATAAGAAAGTCAAACGGTAATGAAAACCATATAAGACCAACGTTAAATTGTTACGTTATTTTTATAGACACTAGTCATTTAACAGAGTTAACAACCATTTTCCATTAAAAAAGAAAAAAAGAGTTAGAATTAACATCTGTTCACCCATTTGTCTTTTAGCATTTCTTTCTCCATGTCCTGATCCCTTCTAGTCTGTAATGAATAGAGTTATTTTAACACTTTATTTTATTAAAGAAAAGACAACCACTTGTTGGTACTGTAGATAATTGTTGCTTTTCAAAAGTGAATTTGCTTACTCGTAAAAGTGATTTTTGTTTTTAAAGTAGAGTTTCCAACTACAACCTAGTTCCAAAAATCTGGATCAGAATATGCATTTCAACTTGAAAAAAGTGATAAATCTAAATTATAACAGCATAGATAACCAAAGACTAACTAAAAAAACACACTATATAGTGATACTGAGATATGATACTCATAATCACCGCCGTTGATCGAAAGAGTTTATAAAAAGAACTTAATAACAAATACTTAAAGAGCATGCGTAGAACAATATCATTTTATGAATATTCAACCCCACTGTTTCCTTGAAGACAAAACTCCCAAATGGGAGATTTGAATCTTCTGTGAATAGGCCAATTAACACTTCTCCACATTGTTAATTGTTTCCTAATCATCAGAAGAAAAAATATTACAACTAGTCATCAGAAGAGATTAAAAATATGACATATAGACTTCTGAGATTATATATTATATTTGCATTAATAATAATCACAATATCGCCAATTGTTTTTTTTTTTTTTTTTTTTTTTTTTGAAAGACATCGCCAAACGTATTTTTCAATTAGTCAACAAGATGGTTAGGGCGTGGATGTCAAATGGGAGCAAATGCTAACTGACAAGGTACAAGTAGCAATCAATTATTGTTTTATTTTATTATTTGTCAAAAACACAAGTACTGCTTGATTATATTTATTTATATTTTTTTAATTAATAAGAACTTAAGGCCTTACGCAGATGCTGATCCACCTTTCATTAGTCAATTAGCAGATGTACTTAAGGTTGTGCTTGTGCATAAAACAAGCAACGGAACCGGATCAATCTAGCGGTTTTTAAACCACTGGTCCGGTTTCATGTCGTAACTATTTTTCAACAATTTCACATTTCACCGGAGCTTTTAAACGACCAAGTCTCGTTCGAAATTTGTAAATAGTCCAAATCGGACAGGATTATTATATTTATATTTATATATATCTTTTATATTTTATAATATATGTATATGCATATATATGATATGCATACATAAAATATATCCTATTTTGTCATGTTTTTAATTTTTAAAGTTTAAAAAGCTTAGAAAAAAAAAATTAATAATAATAATAATAATAATAATTATTATTATTATTATTCTTCTTCTTCTAAAGTCACTGAAAAGTACAAAATAAAAAGTCAAGTAAATGCTTCAAACCGCAGTTTACAGCAGATCAAACTATATTTTATGACAGTTTGGTCCGATTTAGTCCTATCAGCTCTTTTTTACACAAATGATTCGGTTTCGTTTGTATTTGTTTTAAACCATCAAAATAGTTCAGTCTAGATAATCTATTGGTTTGAGACCGGTTTGAACCATGCACACCCCTGGACGTACTAATGAAACCATTGACAAGGTAGGACGTGGGCTAGCTAGACCTTAAAAAAAAAAAAAAAAAGCTCAACGTTTCCTCGTAGTAGTCAAGGTCAAGCCAAACCACGAGTCATTAGTTCGGAAGTCTGTGGGAGCTGGGAAACAACTAAATGCAGAAGTGTTTAAACAGCGTATGTATATTAACATATTAATATTGACAACAATAATGATAATAGTAATAATATAAGAAAGCGCTGGCCTATCTAGCTATTACAGGTTATATGATTAAATATACAAATTATTTATAACTAGTACATACGTAGAAGCAAAACTTGACCCCTTCAATGGTGGTTTAGGTGACTTGTTGGGATTTTAGTTTTTCTAAAGACTAGTGCTAAATTCACTCTCCTTCAAACTCTATAATTTTATATATCTCCTTTGTTGCCACTTGTAAGACTAATTTTAGGAGACGACTTAATCTGATAATAAGTTGCTTTTACAACAATTTTTTAAATGAACTACGGAGAACGAACAACTAATATCAATATAAAAAACTTTCCTTCCAACTAGATTAGGATATAGGAAAATACCAACCCTACGTTAGGATCACGACTCAAATTATATTAGTCTTTGATGTCCTCATTTTAGAATTTGAACACTGATTAGGTCCTCAAATTCTTGTTCTATTGGCACTATTTGTCTCTCATTACATTCTTAAAGTTAAATTTAGAAAAATCATTTTTATCTTATTGAGGTTACAACTGCACAACAAATAAAACTGTGGGCCCAGTTAGTATGTAGTATATTTTTTAGATTGTGTCTTATTGTTTTATTAGTAGCAGGATTATAACTCCATAGAGTTAAATAAGATTGCTCTTAATCTATTGGTAAGGGGTTAATATTTTAAAGTTTTTTAGTACCTCAAATTCCCAAAAGCTTACTTTTGTTGAGAGAAAGGTCCCAAAAATGATTTGTTATTATTATCGCAAGGGCGGGCAAAACTACACTTGTGGCATAGATGCAACGATTTTTATCACGACCATGCCTTCTCTCTATACTAGGGTGAGATTGCGAGGTAGTTCCTTCACGGGGACGCGACCTAATTTTGCTATTCTTGCTTATTTGGCTCCATAAATCCCTAAAAACTTATGCCCCTAATTGATCTCCAAACTAAATAAATGTAATTTTAAACTCCAAATTCCTCTATTTTCATCCATTTTCTAGCTTATTACTTTGAAATACCTACAAGACACAAAAACCACAATTTAAACACAAAATACTCAAGAATTAGCATGGAAATATGGGAAAATTAATTAGAAAATTTTATCCAATTAAGCACTTACACTCGACCATTCATCACATTAACAATGTGTTGATAATCTTCATCAAGACCATCAAGAATTTTTATTGACAAGATCATCATTGTCCACAGGCTTGCCAAGGGCTACTAGCTCATCGGCACGACTTTTAATAAAAATGCATATACCCCGACATTATCTGAGAGCCCTTGGTAGCATGCTTGATTTGTTCCTTTATTTGTTTGATGTAACCACATGAGATTCAGGCATAAGTATTAGGGAGAACATTCCAAGCAACACTGGAAGTGGTAGATTATGTGATAAGAGAAATAAGAGAGGGGGTGAAAGAGCCTATTATCGCACCAAAAATTAATTTATCTTTGCAAGCCATGTGTGGTATGCCGGATTGGGAAAGGTGACATTGTTGACGGTGACGGTGGCCAGAAGAGGAGTATGAGACTGTCTATGAACTTTTGAAGATCATAACTAATTAGAATTTCTTCCATATGAAGTTTTCATGAGAGATAATTGGTGGAGGTAGGTTTGACAGTGTTATTGATACAAATAACCGTCAACGTTTTGGTCCATTCTACAACGGTTTTTGTGAAAACCATCGTTAAATAGGGCATACATCGATCGGCCAGGCTTTCCCAATGCCATCACCGGTCCTTCTTCTGTCCAAGCGGTCCAAGGAGCTACAATTATACTCACATGGTCCATGCACATTGCTCCACTCAGCCTGTGAATCCATCAAACCAAACACTTTATCCTAGAAATAGTTAAATAAGAAAATTTGAGCGGATGATGCAGGATGAACTCCTCAAGCAGGAACCACGCTATGAAAAAGGCCGATCTTCCACAACATGTGAATAACATCATCCAATCCTATGGTTCAAAAAAAGTTAAATCCAATGACCTAAAGCAGCAATAAAATGCCATGTTCGGGTTTCAGGCGTAAGATTATTAATGTCATCTTATCTCGTCGTCCAATATGGCTTTCCTGGACTTCTAGGGAGTTTCACGTGCATATTAACTGTCATCGTATGCCTTAGACATACAATGGCTTTAGATACTTTACCAGATCGTCATCGTATTCTTTGACAACAGTTCACTTATGTCCTTTTTGTAATAGTGTTAATTTCAAAAACAAAAAAGAACAACTAGAACAAAAGTGAACTTATAATCGTGATATGAATATAAAATCCATAAACAAAATGTTAAAAGTATCCAGGACGCTTGAGTTTTTTTATTAAAAAATGTTGAGGAAAAACCCTTCAAAAAAGTGAAGAGTAGAAACATTGTAAATACTAATTTTTTTTTCTTTTAGTGCGAATAATAAACGCAACAAATTAGTTCGGGCAGATTTCAATGCTCGTCATAATGAGGCTATTTGATATTATTTTTAAAATAAGTAAAAATATTTTTATTTTAAAAAAATAATTTTTTTAAAAAATTATATTAAGAGTATTTAAAATTTTTACCTCAAAAAACATATGAATACATTTTTAAAAATTTTAAGAACGAAACCAAACAAGGCCAATATTACTCTCGCAGTAGATTGTGCTCTTGATATCAAGTTGTCAATGGAAGCATTGAATAGAAAAAGTAAAATAAAAATAAAAATAAAGGGTCAAAGGTATTTATAAAATAGACAACAATAGATCTTGATTTAAGTTTTTACCATAGAATTCCAGTACAAAAAAAGAAAGAAAGAAAAAAAAAAAAAAACCAAGATATCCTGACCTTGCAACAGTTACTAAGAAAATACAAACTTTATTATACACGAGCAAAGAGAAACTCAAAAACTACAAGAGAACCAGTAGAAACAAAAGAAGCTTACACCACAACGATATCATAAACATGTAGGCTTTCAGCACAAGACGCTAGAAAATACACAAGCATATCCAGCTTATTTTCTCGTTTCAGTGTGAAATGGACAAAACCTATACAAATAAAACATGCATATATATATATACATACATACATACATATATATATATATACATATATATGTATCTTATATAACCCATATCTGGTAAACACCCTACTCTTCCATGCGAATGATGCACCGGATAGACTGCCCCTTCAGCATGTAGTCAAAGGCCTTGTTGATCTCCGAGAAAGGGACCGAGTGAGTGATGAATTTCTCAACTTCTAGCTCCTGAAAATATCATATTACAAAATTATATAAGATGTAGGATTTCTTCGCTAGACAAAAAGTGTAATTATAGTAAGTAAAATTCATACTACATGGGGCATATTTACATGGCTGATTTTCACACATATCAAGCCCAAAAGCCAACTTCGTTTACGCATTTTGATTACTTGTATTGTTTCGAGACATGGCTTTTAATACTCTTTTATTTAATGGCATTTAATGCCATGAGTTTAAAACACACTATAATTCATAAATCAACATGTCCAATATAAAACGTATACTATAAAATAGACTGGGACCCACTGTTTAGTAAGGAAAACAGATTTTTCCTTTTAATATTGTACAGAGATTACATCAGCATAACAATATATTATATAACAAGATTTACATCAGCATAACTAATATTATATAATAACACAATACAAATATAATAACATGACGCAAATTTAGTAATAGATTGTATAAAACAACACAAAAAGAATGGCGTCTGCTAAATGAATGCCAAACTAAGTCATGTCCCAAAAGTCCACTCACTCACTATCTATTGTTCATAGCATTTCTGCCCCAAAAATCCTACCTCAGGTTGTATATAATCAGAATACAGCTTATAGTGAAAGGCAAACGTTTGTACAAGCAGTAAAGTTTTCATGAATGGATATTCTCATTCAAGCTAACTTGTCAGAAGAAATTCTTTATTCAAAATTCCTAGCTAATTTCAGTTGAGTCAAGAAATCCCACTTCAAGTTAAATCTAAAAATATAGCGAAACAAGGCGAGCAAGGCCTTCTCTATTGATAGAAAAAGGTTTATGCAGAAGCAAAAAGTTCAGCTGTACTCAATTTCAACTTACCTTGTTCATGTACTTTTCCACAACAGAAGGGAGATCAGTCCGGGGTTTGTAGTTGCCATAGAAGGTACCCTTGAGGGTCCTCTCATTTAAGAAATTCATTGGATGAGTTTTAAATGTGTCATCTTTATTTGGAACACCAACCAGCACGGCCACACCCCAACCCTAGGAAAGACAGCCAAATTCAGTTTCTCAACAGAAAAAAGTTGATCGGTTCATGTTTTGAAGAGGCAGGAGGTTGGACAAGTACTTACATCATGAACACATTCAAACGCAGATATCATAGCTTGGATACTTCCTGTACATTCGACACTCCGGTCCACTCCTCCATTAGTCATCTCCGCGATAACCTGCGGAAGTACAACATTCAAATGCTTGTTAGACTATCCATGAAGTGACAATGACTCAGACTTCACGGTAATAGTTGCACCACTTTGAAGTACAACAATACATATTTCAAATAAGAAATATTCCAAGTTAATTATCTTTTAATTTGATACTACGTACAAAAGTGTTAAATTAGAACCAACCTCTTGAACAGGTTTGTCGTGATCTTTTGGATTTACGAACTCATTCACGCCAAACTTTTTGGCTGCCAGTGAGAATAAGTTGCAGAGTTATCATTAAAAACTCCAACATCCTTGAATGTACTTAACATGGACATACAGAAATCCTACAAACCTTCTTCAAATCGACTTGGGTTCAGATCAACACCAATGATCCTAGCAGCTCCCGCAAGTCTCGCACCTTCAGCAGCCTAATAATGTAAAAGAACATATCTCATCGCAAAATCTTCAATATTGTAGCTAAGAACCAACAATATCAATCACTTACGGCAAGGCCGACAGCACCCAATCCAAAAATAGCAACAGATGAACCCCTTTTCGGTTTTGCAACATTGAGAGTGGCACCAAGACCTTCAAGAAACCGGACAAGTTGATCAAACGAAAAGCATAAGCCAATTAATTAGTATTACCATTCTCTAAGGTCAATTTTTGTTCATGATATGTCTGACGAGTTGCATTCTATACTATTGATTAGTAAGGGCAAGTATCCTTACCATATCATATGATAAAATTTATTACAACGTACCAGTGCATATTCCGCAGCTAAGAACGCAGACTTTGTCTAGTGGGGCAGCAGGGTTGATCTTGGCAACACATCCAGCATGGACAACAGTGTATTCACTGAAGGTAGAGGTCCCAACAAAATGGTAAATGGGCTGTCCATTCTTAGAGAACCTCGTCTTCCCATCATTGATCATGGCACCTCTGTCAGTGTTGATCCTTAGGAGGTCACACATGTTGCTCTCCTCCGACTTGCAGTGGTGGCACTCCCCGCACTCGCCAGTGAACACAGGGAGGACATGGTCTCCCGGCTGAAGTTCAGTTACGCCCTCACCAACGCTCTCAACAATTCTGCCAAAAAAATAGCAAGCACCGATGGTCAATTGTCACTTGAGTCTTTTCGAATCGTAAGTCAAAAATCTAATTCAATTGCTTATTGACGACTAGAAGAATGATTATGATAAGAAACGGAGTTGATAGAAAAGCAAAAGAATTTGTTGAACACATACCCTCCAGCCTCGTGGCCAAATATCCGGGGAAACAAAGGTTTTTGTCCCTGAAAAAAGTAAACAAAACCATTTCCGATTTAATACCTCTTCCAAGAACAGAAAAAAAAAAAAAAAAAAAACTCGCGTTTAATCTATAACATAGAAACGTAGAAACATAGTCTGGGAGAATGATTTCTTGCTTTGGCTAAATCAAGAAATTAAATTGTAAAGATCAATAGAACTCTTTCCAATTGCAGTCTGTCGCACTCTACACGATTAACAAAGTGCTAACTAATTATGTAAAAGGTAAAAGAAACTAGGGCACCACATCTTTAAAATATAAACACAAACACCAACACCTTATGGAGTTATGTAAAGGGTAAAATAAACCGGAGCCACATCGTCAAGATATTTAACTATTTCACTTAATGGGTTGATCTTTTAAGATGGACGCCAAGTAAGTCCAAATTCTATCAAATTATAGTCTGTAATCAAAACTTAATTCATATTGAAAAATCTGTTACCTTGGCTTCCCAGAAATAGACATCAGTGTGGCAAAGGGAAGTGAAGAGAATCTTCAAGCGGACTTCGTTAGCCTGTGGTGGTGCCACCTCCACTTCCTCGATCACCAGTGGCTTCCCTGCTTCCCAGGCCACCGCAGCTGAAAAATACACACACAAATCCGACAATATCAAATCACACAAATTCCTAATATATAATTCATCCAATTGAATGTCAAAAAAAAAAAAAAAAAAAAACCCTCAACGAAATGCTATGAAACTTCTCTTTTCTTTTTCTAGCTACTGAATATAGCAGTTTCACAGCAATATGATTAATTAAAAAGCAGAACATTTGCAAACAAAAGTATGTACCCAAATAAAAAATGATAAACATCAATCAAATTAGTGCAAACTACCCATTTGATCTTTCTTAAAAAGCAAACAGATTACGGCTTCACTAGCCTAAAACCGAGTCATATTGCACAAATAATAGATAAATAAATAAATAATAGTGAGATCATGCTAGGTATATTGCAATAATCCAAGTAGTAACATAACCTAAACCTAGCCAAAACTTTGAAGCCAAAAACAACAGGAGAATTGAAGCTCAAATGCAAAATCAAAAACAAAAATAGGAAAAAAAATAAATGGATAGATTGTTAAAAAAAAAAAGAGAATAGTATACAAGAAATGAAAGATCTGGCTGACCTCTGCACTTGATGATCTGACCAGCTGTAGAAGACATTATGACTTATAAATTAGTAAACTGTTATTCTCAGAACTCAAATGAACGGATCTGACTTTGATATTGATTGTTGTAACTTGTAAGTGGTGAAGAACAGAGTTGGACAAGAAGGGCTATTTATAATGTCCGGAGCTCACAGTGAAACCATTTCATGGGATCGAATGTACAAGATTGCCATCTGGGTCTGACCTTAATCACAATATATTATTTTTGGCGGTGTCCAAAACCAGCAAAACTATTCAAATATCGAACCGTAAAACCACTGCTGATAAACCACTGTCTGTTCAGTTTAAGCCAAATTTCAAAAGCATTGACTGGTATGGAAGAGGAATGAATTGTATATTTTGTGGTTTTCTTTTGGTTTTGTGGTCCTTACACTTTGAGAAGTTGGTACGACACTTATAACCTTATTGTGTTATTTGTTTCACTTATTTTATCATTTTATCATTTTATTATGTATATACAGTGTAACATATTACTATATAATATCGCATTTTGTATATCATAAACATACTTTACTAAAAGTGATTAAAGAGTATAATTTAATAGTACATACATCACACATTATGTATAACATAATCATAATATAACATGACATAAACATAATATAACTTAATTTAGCATGTCATAATATGACAATACATGACATAATATAAATATGGTATGTTATGACATCACAAATCATAGCATAACATAACATGGTATAACATTGATCATGTATTTCATAATTTTAGAAATTATGTAAAAACATTTTATTTGAAAACTATTCACAGCATATGTAAGATTCTGACTTACCTGATTTTTCAAAATAAGATCTGCTAACTCGCCAAGTTTTCTATCTACTACTCTTATATTCTATGGAAAAACACTCAAAGATAGTGTAAGTTTAGCTGGGCTTTTGTTATTTAATTTAGCATAATCGTAAAAGGAATTGAATCCTTTCTTAGAATATATTTTTCTAAATCAAAGGATCATACAATCGTCATGTGTGTTACAAGGATTAATTACTTTAATCCTCATAATTTAGTTTTCTTTAATTACCTTTAATTATCCGCGCTAGAATTGATAATTAATTAATCAAATAATTAATTATCCTATCCCATTAGCAGGTCTACATAAGTCCCTTTATTATTCATTTTGGGTTCATAATTGCATAAAAGCTTATATCTAGTTACTATTCATTTTTATAAGCATAATATAGCTTATTAAGTGTTGAAGCATTTTACGGTATTCCAAACGCTATATTATTGGAACTTGGTCCGAAATGGCTTTGAACTTGTATGAGTGTTGGGCTCGCATTTGCCATCATAACATTGTGGCTTAATATTTTGGATTTCTATAATTCTTGTGTTAAAATTCATTGAGGTTTATTAAGAAAATCTATTTTCATATATAAAAATTTCATGTCAAAAATCATATTTCAAAATAAAGTCTGAACTTGATAAAACTATGAATTGTAGTATTGTATAGTTTTTCGAGAGCTACAATCCCTCTATTAGTCTTAAATTGTAATTGTACCACTAAACATGTGTTACTAATACCGAAAGGTACTTTTTTATTAGTTTTAAAAGATACTATATAACTGCATGTTAGAGATAATTTTTTTTAATTTTTCTTACCAATAATTTTAAATTTTGATGAGGTTTAAAACTTTTATGTTTTTCAAAATTCTATTTTGTGTCTTTAATATATCCATTTTTAGTGATTTTCATAAACTTTATCAAATTGATAGTTTTCTATAAAAAGTTTTGACTATTTTTGTAAATTTGATTAAAAGTCAATTTTAGAGATAGAATTTTTTTACAATCAAATTTAATTACATTGTTAAGTCTATTATAATTTTTCATTTCTGTCATTTTATAAGGGCATTTTTGGAATAAGAAATTGTAATTGAAGGAAGTGTGTAAATAGAATCACCATACATACATACATATATACATATATATGTATTATGTATATATATATAGATGAGTTTTTGATAATTATATTTGCATCAATGTTTTTTTAATTGAATTATAAAAATAATGATGTTTTATATGAATGTCAAACTGTAATGACAAGCATATAAGACCAACGTTAAATTGTTACGTTATTTTTTTATAGGCACAAGTTATTTAACAAAGTTAACACCCATTTTCCATTAAAAAAAAGGGGTGTTAGAGTTAACATCTGTTCACCCATTTGTCTTTTAGCATGTCTTTTTCCATGTTCTGATCCCTTCTAATCTGTAACGGGTTTGTTACTCTATAAATAGAGTTATTTTAACACTTTATTTTATTAAAGAAAAGGCACAACCACTTTTTGAAGCTCATTAGATCCGGGACCCCGTCTTGGAGAGAGTCCCCTTAGTTTAGATGGGTGGTTACTATCATCTTTATAAATAGTATAAAATTTTTACATGTAACAATAATAATAAAAAAAATTACTTAATAAAAATAGTTCTAATAAACGGTTTTCACCGTCTTTTCAAATACCTCAGTCCTCAGAGATGTGGTTGTAGATAATTGTTGCTTTTCAAAAGTGAATTTGCTTACTCATAAAGGTGATTTCCGTTTTTAACGTGGAATTTCCAAAAATCTGGATCAGAATATGCATTTCAACTTGAAAAACTCATTGTGTGGTGATACTGAGATAAGATACTTATAATCACCACAGTTCATCAAAAGAGCTTATAAAAAACTTAACAACAAATACTTAAACAACATCATTTTATGAATATTCAACCCCACTGTTTCCTTGAAGACCAAACTCCCAAATGGGAGAGTTGAATCTCCTGTGAATAAGCCAATCAACACTTTTCCACATTCTTACCGTTTGTTTCGTGGTTCGAATCACAGTTCGAATCATTTTATTACAGTATTTTCTCTCACAAAAATTTAAATCTTCATTCAAATACTCTATTCAAATACTCGAACCAAACGTGCTATAAAAATATGACATAGAATTCTGGGATTATATATTATATTTTTATTAATAATAATCACAATATGGCCAACTGTTTTTTTTTTTTTTTTTTTTTTAAAGATATCGCCAAACGTACAAGTAACAATCAATTATTGTTTTATTTTATTATTTTTCAAAACCACAAGTGCTATTTGAATATATTTATTTATATTTTTTCTAATTAATGAGAACTTAAGGATTTACGCAGATGCTGATCCACCTTTCATTAATCAATTAATAGATGTACTTAAGGTTGTGCTTGTGCATAAAAACCCGCAAACAATAACACTGGATCAATCTTTGCGGTTTTTAAGCCACCGGTCCGGTTTCATGTCATAACTATTTTTCAACAATTTCACATTGCACCGGAGCATTTAAAAAACAACTTGGTCTTGTTTAGAATTTGTACGTAGTCCAAATCAGACTGGATCATTATATTTAATATATCTTTTATATTTTATAACATATGTATATGTGTATATATATATATATATATATGATATGCACACATAAAATATATCCTAGTTTGCCGTGTTTTCAATTTTTAAAATTTAAAAAGCTTAGAAAAACAAAAATTAATAATAATAATAATAATTATTATTATTCTAAAGTCACCAAAAAGTACAAAATAAAAAGTCAAGTAAATACTTCAAACCGTAGTTTAAAGTATATCAAGGGCTCGTTGTTTCGATACTCGAATCACGGTTCGAATCATTTTGCTACAGTATTTTCTCTCATAAAAATTTAAATCTTCATTTAAATACTCTATTCAAATACTCGATTCAAACAGGCCCCAAAATTTTTATAACAGTTTGGTTTGATCTAGTCCTGTCAACTCTTTTTTTTTTTTTTACATAAATGATTTCGTTTTGTTTGTATTTGTTTTAAACCATCAAATAGTCCGGCCTAGATTATCTATTGGCTTGGGACCAGTTTGAACCTTGCATGCCGCTCGACATACTAATAAAACCATTGACATGGTAGGACGTGGGCTAGCTAGACCTTTAAAAAAAATTGGCTTGACGTGTCCTCGTAGTAGTCAAGGTCATCAAGCCAAACCACGTGTCATTAGTTTGGAAGTCCGTGGGAGCTGGGAAACAACTAAATGCAGAAGTTTTTAAACGGTGTATATTAACATATTAATATTGACAACAATAATGGTAATAGGAATAATATAAGAAAGCGCTGGCCTATTTGGGGAGAATTTGACGAAATGGCAAAAAAAAAATCATAATTAAGGAAATGATTTTTTTTAGAAAAAAATATGTTGTTTTAGATAGTTAAATTATTTCAGTTTTTTTTTTAAAAAAGATAAAAATAACTGTAACGAAAAAATGAACCTTAACAGAGTGAGAAAATAAAAACTGAAACTGTTTTCATGTCTAAAAAGCATATTTTTTTGCATCTAAAAACTACAAAAAAAAAAAAAATCATTTCACCAAAATCAGTTTTTCTTAAAATTACTTTTCAAAATCCATCCCTATCTTGCCAGTACAGGTTATGTAATTAAATATACAAATTAGTTATAACTAGTACATACGTAGAAGCAATACTTGACCCCTTCAATGGTGGTTTCGGTGCCTTGTTCGGATTTTAGTTTTTATAAAGACTAGTGCTAAATTCACTCTCTTTCAAACTCTATAATTTTATATATCTCCTTTGTTGCCACTTGTAAGACTAATTATAGTAGATCGACGACTTAATCTGATAATAAGTTGGTTTTACTGACAATTTTTTAAATGAACTATTGAGAACAAACAACTAATATCAATGTAAAAAACTTTTGTCCCAACTTGATTCGGCTATAGGAAATTACCAACCCTACCTTAGGATCACGACTCAAATTATATTGCCTTTGATGTCCTCGTTTTAGAATTTGAACATTGATTAGGTCCTCAAATTCTAGTTGTATTGGCACTATTTGCATCTCATTACATTCTTAACATTAAATTTGGAAAAATCATTTTTATCTTATTGAGGTTACAATTCCGTAACTCACAAAACTGTAGGCCTAGCTAAGATATAGTATATTTTTTTAGATTGTGTCTCATTGTCTTATTAGTAATGGTATTATAACTTTATAGAGTTAAATAGGATTGCTCTTAATCCATTGATAAGGGGTAAATATTTTAATTTTTTTTCTACCTCAAATTCCCAAAAGCTTATTTTTGTTGAGAGAAAGGTCCCAAAAACGATTTTTTATTATTATTGCAGAGGTCGCCAAAACTACACTTTTGGCATGGATGCAAGGATTTTTTATCGCAGTTGTGCCTTCACTCTGTACTAGGGTGAGGCTACGAGGTAGTTCCTTCACGGGGGCATGACCTAATTTTGCTATTCTTGCTGATGTGCTTCCATAAATCCCTGAAAACTTAAGCTCTCAATTGATCTCCAAATTGAATAAATTAATTTTGAACTCCAATTCCTCCTTTTTCATCCATTTTCTAGCTTTGAAACACCTACAAGACACAAAAACCACAATTAAAACACAAAATACTCAAGAATTAATATAGAAATATGAAAAAATTAATTAGAAAATTATATCCAATTAGGCACTTACACTCGACCATTGATCACATTAACAATATGTTGATAATCTTCATCAAGACCATCGAGAATTTTTATCATCATTGTCCATAGGCTTGCCAAGGGCTGCTAGCTCGTCGACATGAATTTTAACAAAATGCATATACTCCGACATTATCTAAGAGCCCTTGGTAGCATGCTTGATTTGTTCCTTTATTTCTTTGATATAACCGCATGAGGGTCGGGCATAAGTATTAGCAACAACATTCTAAGCATTACGGGAAGGGGTAGATTGTAATGCCTTCTTTACGAAGGTCACAAATGTTATTACATTCATTCTTATTATCATTATATAAGTTAAACTATTTGTATGAAACATAATTTGAAAACGTACCCCAAGATCCATGCATACATTTTTCCTTTTTTTATTGTAAATTGCATGATTATAAACATTCTTAGTTAGTTAAATATTCCAAATAATAAAATCATAATTTAACATGAAAACGTCACAACATTCAAAAATCTGCTCTTACTGCTCAGCAAGCCGAACTTGATCGACAGGCAAGAATTCATCCATTGACAGGCCGTCTGAGGCTCTACAACAGGGTTTTTTAAAATTTGCTAAGTTTGGCAGGCCGAGTGACTAAAAAAAAAAATTAAGAAGTTAATTTAAGACGAGTTCTAATACTTCAATGAGCGGAAGACAAATATACTTAAAATAAATAAGATAAAATATTAAAACATAGTTCATAGATTCTTTAAAACTCATCAAATAAACATGTTCAAATTATAAAACATAGTTTATATCATTAAAACTTCCTTCTTTGGTGTCCTTCTGTTTACAATTTATATTGCTTAGCTCACATGCCTTTCCTTGCCCTCCACCTAGTCCATAACTTTCTTACCCTTATCTGCAATACGATATAAAACTGAATAAGCTAATGCTTAGTAAGTACATTTATATCTCACAAATTAAAACATTTTATGAACACCATCATTATCATCATTATAATAGTGCATTAGGCACAATTTCATAAGAACATATCTTTCATTATTATGTCCATGTTGAAATTTAATTCATTTTATCTTAAGGGCCCAAGTGTTGCATCATAAACATCAATATAGGCGCTCCGTCATGAGGGGAGAATTGTAGCTAATCCTAAACCAAACATGACATCATAACATAACATAAACATGGGTATGCAACACTTATTTAAGTGATACATAAATATATACATAAATGTATATTCATAGGTTTTGTAAGACATCATCATCAAAACATGCATAAACTTTAAACATCAAACTTTTATAATAAAACACCATATAAAACCACCGTGGAAATCATTATAAAACCATCATGAACATAGATTTCAAACTTTTCATAAACTACATCATGTTGCAAGGTGAGAATGTACTTATTTGTATAACTTATTTAACCTTACTCGTAGATGACGTTGCCGCAGTCTTGATGTGCTCACTCCTTAGTGTGTTCATGTCATATATTCATTTAAAAATAACAATTAACATTTATGTTTATAGAATTAATCATCACCATGTAACATCACACATACATTCACTTCTTGCAAACATAATACATAATATACTTCCATAATCATTAGAGCAAGACTATTAACATAAACATTTTCTAACCTCCATGAATTCTTAATTCAATAACTCAACATACACACACAATTTGAGCACTTAGCAGGGACAAAGTTAATACATAAACATGTGAGAATGTACTTATTTGTATAACTTATTTAACCTTACTCGTAGATGACGTCGCCGTAGTCTTGATGTGCTCGCTCCTTAGCGTGTTCATGTTATATATTCATTTAAAAATAACAATTAACATTTATGTTTATAGAATTAATCATCACCATGTAACATCACACATACATTCACTTCTTGCAAACATAATACATAATATGCTTCCATAATCATTAGAGCAAGACTATTAACATAAACATTTTCTAACCTCCATGAATTCTTAATTCAATAACTCAACAAACACACACAATTTGAGCACTTAGCAGGGACAAAGTTAATACATAAACATATTACCATCATTTTTCATTAGTCATAAAAATTTCATTTAACAATTTAAATAAATCACATATCATACAATACAAAATCTGCCAGCAATAATAACATAGTGAGCAGCCCCTACTAACATTCACATAATGAATTATTTACATCCCAAAATATTTCCATAAAAATAGTACATATAATAGACACCAAGAACTTCAACATATCCAAAAATCACCTTTAAATAGATTCTAAACAGTCCAAAACGTGCATGAAAAATAGTAGCAAAACAATTTCCATCATATTAAGTAGTGAGTTACATGAGTTCATCATTTTCAAACAATCAAAACAAATTAATATAAACTCTAAAATTCTTACTAACAACTTATTAACATATATTACAATACCATAAAAATATCTCAACACCAAATAAAATCATTTAATCATACAAAATATCACACAACAAAAAGTCCAACAGTTTTACTAAAGAGCAGGCTCATAACCTACTCTTAATGAAAATTCAATAATTCATCAAATATTCATCAAATCATCACCAAGCTTTTGTAGTCCATAACTTAACATATACATGAACAAATTTGCCAAATTTTGTGTGAAAAAACCTTCATTTTCATCATGAACAAAACCTATACTTTGTGCAACACAACAAATCAGCAACGAATTTCTGTGAATGACAGAGAAAAGAAAATTCATATCTTATTGTAGAAAAATCCAATTGAGGTGAAATTTTGCAGGTTTGCAAATAACATATACATAAACAACATATTAAAATCTCAAACCAAAACGAAATTTGGATAGAAAGATATGGTAGACGAATTACAGGAGGAAAACACGTTTCAAAAATACTGAAATTGAGTTCATACCTTAAAACAAAGTCTTCTCAAGCTTCCTTGAATTGACTCCAATGAAATTTCAATATATTTCTCAAATAATAGCAGAGGAATTGAGAGGGAGAAGGAAGAAAAAAATGTGAAGAAGAGAGAGGATGAGAGAGAGAAAACGTGAGAGAAAGAGCGAGCCGTGAAAAATAAAAATGGCATAAAGAAAGGATGGTCTCCCTCACTATATCAGAATTTTCTTAGGGAGATTGTGGTTAATTCACGTGGAAGATGGGGTATAATAAGGGAAAGTCAACAAATTTTGTCTCACTTACCATATTTTACTTTTTCAAAAATGAGAAACCATATCAATTAAATCCAATCAATCCAAAGTCAAACATTTTATTTCCTTAAATGAGAAAATTAATCCAAAAAGATGCCAATCAATCAACAATCATTATCCAATCACAACCAATCATCTACGTCACTACTTTAGGAGATTTCTGCTAATTGCTCGTCAGCTGTTATTGGCTTGCCAATCCATGAGAGCCATTTTGGCATGCCGAACTTGAAGGTTCGGCCTACCGAACTGCCTTACACCCAAAAGTTAAATAAAACATTAATTGGTTGCAAAAATTAAAATTAACATACATCATAAATAACATGAACACTTAAGCACATCAATTCTACGTGATCGTCACCTGTCATAACACTTAAAATAAAATAGTCAGTGACAATAATATCATAAATCAATAAGGAAAAATACTTAACATCGTTACTAATATGACATAATTCGTTACATAAAAATTGACAGGTGTTACAATTCTCCCCACCTTATAAGAGTTTCATCCTCAAAACTTAGAACAATTGCGGATACATAGTTCTCATGTTATCTTCATGTTCCCATATAGTTTCTTTTACTTGGTGATTTTGCCAAAGAACCTTAACCAACGGAATTTCTTTATTCCTTAAGGTCTTGGTTTTTCGATCAAGTATCTCCACTGGCTTTTCCTCATAGCTCAAGTCTTCTAGTATCTCGATCACTTATGGCTCAATCACATGCATAAGGTCTGGAACATATTTCTTGAGCATCGAAACCTAGAACACATCATGCATTGCAGACATTTCTAAAAAAACCTCAGCTAATAAGCTACTTTGCCTATCCGCTTCATAATTTCATAAGGTCCGATCAATCTTGGGCTCAACTTGCCTTTCTTCCCAAACCTCATAACTCCTTTCATTGGTGCAACTTTCAAAAACACAGATTCGCCTACCGCGAATTCTAAGGGTCTTTTTCTTCTATCAGCATAACTCTTCTAATGGCTTTGCACGGCCTTTATTCTTTTCTGAATCAACTTAATCATTTTAGAGGTTTCGTTGACAAAATCAGTCTTTTCGGCGATAATGCTTTCCATCATCTTCTTTTCACCAGCTTCATGTCAACATATAGGCGACCTGTATTTTTGCCCGTATAGGACTTCATAAGGTGCCATTTCAATTGTCGCCTGGTAGCTATTATTGTAAGCAAATTCCGCTAACGGTAGCATTTTACACTAGCTAGTCTTGAAGTCTAGAGTACAGGCCCGAAGCATATCCTCTAAGATCAAGTTCGTCCTCTCTGTTTGGCCGTCTATCTAAGGATGGAAAGCTATACTAAAATGCAACTTGGTCCTCATTGCAATCTGTACACTTTTTTCAAAACTTGGATGTGAACCTGTCATCACGGTTTGATATGATAGACTTAGGGATTCCATAAAGTCGTACAATCTCATTGACATAGAGTTCCGCTAACCGTTCCATAGAGTATGTGATTTTGATAGGAATGAAATGCGCTGTCTTCGTCAGTCGATCCACAATGACCCAAATAACGTCATAACCGTTCATAGTCTTGGGCAACCCGATAATGAAATCTATTGCTATATCCTCTCATTTCTATTTCGGTGTCTGTGTTGACTATAAATCACCACCAGGTCTCTGGTGTTCAGCTTTAACTTGCTGGCATGTCAGACATTTCTTCACATACATAGCAACGTCACGTTTCATTCCAAACCACCAAAAGTTATCCCTTCGATCATTATACATCTTTGTTGCACCTGGATGAATTGAATAAGGAGTATTATGAATTTCTGCCAAGATTCTTTCCCTTAGGCCATCAACATTGGGAACACATAAGTGGTCCTTGAGGTACAGAGTTTCGTCATCCGTAATACGAAACTCTTTACATTTGCCTCCTTTCATTTCCTGCTTAATCCTTGCGAGGCTCATATCATCATCTTGCTTACGCCATATTTCATCGTGCAACGTTGGAGCAAGAGTGAGTACTAATGGCTGGCCTGTGACAAGTTCCAAATTGAATTCTAGAATTTCCTTTCTCAAAGGCTGAGACATTGCTTGCATTGACATCAGCGTAGCCGCTGACTTCCTACTCAAAGCATCAGCCACTTGGTTGGCCTTTCCTGGATGACAAAGGATTTCACAATCATAATCCTTCACCAATTTTAGGCATCTTCCTGTCTCATGTTTAGGTCCTCTGTGTGAAGAAGTACTTAGACTTTGATGATCGGTGAAGATTTTGCACTGAACCCCATATAAGTAATGTCTCCATATTTTTAGCGCGAAAACAACTGCTGCTAACTCGAGGCATGAGTAGGATAGTTTTTCTCATAGTCCTTCAGTTGTCTTGACACGTAAGCAATTATTCTATCATTCTGCATCAGAACTGCACCAAGGCCCATCTTAGAAGCGTCATTGTAAATCACAAATCCGTCACTTTCTTCTAGAATAGTCAATACTGGAGCTGTCGTTAGCCTCTTCTTTAGTTCTTGGAAACTCTTCTCGCATGCTTCAGTCCATTTATACTTCTTTCCCTTGCGAGTTAGATTCGTGAGAGGTGCTGCTATCTTAGAGCAGTCTTTTATGAATCTCCGATAATAACCAGCTAGGCCTAAAAAGCTCCTTATTTCACTTGTATTCGTCGGTCGTTTCTAGTTAAGAACAGCCTCTACCTTAGCAGGGTCTACCATGATTCATTCCTTTGATATTACATGCCCTAAGAAAGATACGCTGTCGAGCCAGAACTTGCACTTGGAGAACTTTGCAAATAGCTGGTGTCTCCTTAATGTCTCCAGCATAATTTTCAAATGTTCCTCGTGTTCCCCCCGATTCTTTGAATAAACAAGAATATCATCGATAAACACAACAATAAATTTATTAAGGAAGTCCTTAAATACTTCATTCATTAGATCTATGAAGGCTGCAGGTGCATTCGTTAGACCGAAAGGCATAACCACAAATTCATAGTGACCATACCTCGATCTAAAGGTTGTCTTAGGAATGTCTCCTTCTTTAATCTTCAGCTGGTGATATCCTGACCGTAGATCAATCTTTGAGAACATAGATACATCGTTAAGCTGATCAAACAAATCATTGATTTGAGGCAGCGAGTACTTGTTCTTGATCGTTGCCTTTTTCAGCTCTCTATAATCGATGCAGAGTCTCATAGATCCATCCTTCTTCTTAACAAATAGAACTGGAGCTCCCCATGGTGAGTGACTCGGCCTGATGAAGCCTTTGTCGAGTAATTCCTTTAATTGATTGTGAAGCTCCTTTAACTCTGCTAGGTCCATTCTATACGGTGCCTTCGAAATCGGGTTGATGCCTAGAGTGAGCTCGATCTCGAATTCAACCTCTCTATCAGGAGGTAAGCTTGACAGGTCATCTGGAAACACTTTCAAAAATTCTTGTACAACTGCCACATCCTTAATCTTTGCCTTTTTGTCTTGACTTTTGTCTACAATATTCACCAAGTAACCCATGCAGCTGCTTGCTAACAATTTCCTTGCTTTCATGGCTAACAAAAACATACTTGGTTTCTTTCTAGACTCACCCAGATATATGAACTTTTATTCACCTTTAGGATGGAAGATCACTTTTCATTTTTGTCATTCAATAGAAGCATTGTACTTGCTCAGAAAATTCATTCCGAGAATCATGTCATAATCGTACATGTCAATCACAATGAGGTCGATGAAAAGTTCCCTATCAGAAATCCATAAAGGTACTGTACGTAGACAGTGTGTAGTTATTATTACTTCCCTAGAGGGTAGTGTCGTAGTGAATCCCTGTCTCATAGGCTCTAAATGAACCCCTAACTTCTTAGCAAAGGACGATAATACAAAAGAATGTATGGCATCCGTATCAAAGAGGACATATGCATTAATAGAAAGACTTGATATCTGACCTGTGATCACGTTAGAGGCTTCAGTAGCCACCTGTTCTTTCGTCATGGCATAGATGCGGGCATTCATAGGTGGGACTTCAAGTCTTCCTTGACTAATCAGTGGCCCTTCTAAGGAAGCTTACATCTGATGGAGTTGGGCTTGTGGACCTCCTGTTGTGCTTGGGTATTCGTCTGGTTGGGGCAGTTCTTAGCAAAATGATCTTCCTGCCCATAGATAAAACACTGGTTAGTCCCCATGTGGCATTCTCCAAGATGTTTCCTTCCACATTTGGCACATGGTTGAAACTATCTGTAATTATTATTGGATTGGCTACCATATTGCCTCTTGTTACCTTGGTTTTGCTGGTTCTGAGGATTGTCCTTCCTCTTGTTATTCCTCCAGTTCTGGTTATTGTTGTTGTTGCAGTTGTTGTTGTTGTTGTTTCTGTAAGGTAGACGGTTTTAGTTGCTTGCATTACTAGCTAGCTGACCTGACTGAGGCTGATTTCTTCTTAGCTTTGATAGGTGGAACTCAGCATGTTAGATCCTCATAACAACCTGCTCCTGGTTTCTTGGTGGACTTGCCCCATCAACAATCGCAGCAATATCTAGCCTAAGGACTCTGATCAGTCTTCTGACCCTTTTACCTTCATCTTTAACCATCCTTGGGCAAAGGCGAGTTAGTTGATTAAACTTTGTCACCACATCTATGACTAACATATCTCCCTGGTGCAGGTTCTCAAACTCATCGTAGTCCTTCCTGGTAATGTTCATGTGGAAGAACTTAGTGTTGAACTCATGAACGAAGTCAGCCCATGTCATCTCATCAATATTCCTACTTTGTTCAATTCTATCCCACCAAATTTTGGCCTCCATGGTGAGGCAGTACGAGGCACAGAGAACCTTCTCATTGTCCGTGAAGCCCATGAGTCTCAGAGTGGCCTCAATCGTCTTTAACCATCCTTGTGCGACCAGTGGATCCTTAGAACCTTCGAAGTCTGCTGGCTTAACCCTCTTACATCTGACTAGAAAGGGTTCCTGATAGGCCACTCTGGGTTTAGTAGTAGGAGCTAGGACTTCATTAACTTGTGGCTGCGGAGAAGGAGGAAGCACGTTTTTCCTTGTCGTTCACCGTTGTGGCCGTTGGCCTTTAATTTTGCAATTTCTCTTCTTTGATCCTCCAATTGCCTTTGCAGTTCAACGATCATCGTCATTAGCCTTTCGTTTATTTGGGTGGGTGCGAGTTTGCATTCTTCTGTGGCCGTCCATTGTCGATTCCCTAAAAGAATTAGGAGCTTAAGAATAATCTTCTAATTTATGAGACTGGCATTCACTACTAGGGCATTAATCATTAAACATCTGAACCTTATTCTTATCATCATACTTGCATATTAACATCTAACTTTAAAACATGCTTACTTGGAGGACTTAGACTGACGTGTGGTGGTATAAATTGAAAACAAAAATTTGCTCTGATAACAATGCCTATAACGCCCCCTTTATAGACATCACAGATGTCGTTACATTTATTCTTATTACCATTATATAAGTTTAACTATTTGTATGAAACATAATTTGAAAATGTACCATAAGATCCATGCACACATTTTTCCTTTTTTTTTTTTTAATTGTAAACTGCATGATTATAAACATTCTTTAGTTAGTTAAATATTCCAAATAAAAAAAATCATAATTTAAAATGAAAACGTCACAACATTCAAAAATCTGCTCCCACTGCTTGGCAAGCCAAACTTAAGACTTCAATAGCCCGAACTTGATTGGCAGGCTGGAATTCATCCTACGGTAGCTCGCCCGAGGCTCTACAACAGGGTTTTTTAAAATTTGCTAAGTTTGACAGGCCGACCGACTAAAAAAAAATTAAGAAGTTAATTTAAGACGAGTTCCAATACTTCAATGAGCGGAAGACAAATATACTTAAAAAGAAATAAGATAAAATATTAAAACATAGTTCATAAATTCTTTAAAACTCATCAAATAAACATGTTCAAATTATAAAACATAGTTTATATCATTAAAACTCCCTTCTTTGGCATCCTTATGTTTACAATTCATATTGCTTAGCTCACACGCCTTTCCTTGCCCTCCACCTAGTTCATAACTTTCTTACCCTTATCTGCAACATGATATAAAACTAAATAAGCTAATGCTTAGTAAGTACATTTATATCTCACAAATTAAAACATTTTATGAACATCATCATTATCAACAACATAATAATGCACTAGGCACAATTTCATAAGGAACATATCTTTCATTATTATGTCCATGTTAAAATTTAATTCATTTTATCTTAAGGGCCCAAGTGTTGCATCATAAACATCAATATAGGCGCTCCGTCATGAGAGGAGAATGGTAGCTAATCCTAAACCAAACATGACATCATAACATAACATAAACATGGGTATGCAACGCTTATTTAGGTGATACATAAATATAGACATAAATGTATATTTATAGGTTTTGAAAGACATCATCATCAAAACATGCATAAACTTTAAACATCAAACTTTTATAATAAAACATCATATAAAACCATCGTGGAAATCATTATAAAACCATCATGAACATAGATTTCAAACTTTTCATAAGCCACATCATGTTGCAGGTGAGAATGTACTTACTTGTATAGCTTATTTAACCTTACTCGTAGATGATGTCGCCGTAGTCTTGATGTGCTTGCTCCTTAGCGTGTTCATGTCATATATTCATTTAAAAATAACAATTAACATTTATGTTTATAGAATTAATCATCACCATGTAACATCACACATACATTCACCTCTTGCAAACATAATACATAATATGCTTCCATAATCATTAGAGCAAGACTATTAACACAAACATTTTCTGACGTCCATGAATTTTTAATTCAATAACTCAACAAACACACACAATTTGAGCAATACACTTAGCAAGGACAAAGTTAATACATTAACATATTACCATCATTTTTCATTAGTCATAAAAATTTAATTTAGCAATTTAAATAAATCACATATCATACAATACAAAATCTGCTAGGAATAATAACATAGTGAGCAGCCCCTACTAACATTCACATAATGAATTATTTACATCCCAAAATATTTCCATAAAAATAGTACATATAATAGACACCAAGAACTTCAACATATCCAAAAATCACCTTTAAATAGATTCTAAACAGTCCAAAACGTGCATGAAAAATAGTAGCAAAACAATTTCCATCATATTAAGCAGTGAATTACATGAGTTCATCATTTTCAAACAATAAAAAAAAATTAATATAAACTCTAAAATTCTTACTAACAACTTATTAACATATATTACAGTACCACAAAAATATCTCAACACCAAATAAAATCATTTAATCATACAAAACATCACACAACAAAAAGTCCGGTAGTTTTACTGAAGAGCAGGCTCATAACCTAGTCTTAATAAAAATTCAATAATTCATAAAATATTCATCAAATCATCACCAAGCTTTCTAGTCCATAACTTAAGACATACATGAACATATTTGCCAAATTTTGTGGGAAACAACCTTCATTTTGATCATGAACAAAACCTATACTTTATGCAACACAACAAATTAGCAACAAATTTCTGTGAGTGGCAGAGAAAAGAAAATTCATATCTTATTGTAGAAAAGTCCAATTGAGGTGAAAATTTTGAAGGTTAGCACATAACACATACATAAACAACATATTAAAATCTCAAAGCAAAATGAAATTTGGATAGAAGGATATGGCAGACGCATTACAGGAGGAAAATACGTTTCAAAAATACTAAAATTGAGTTCATACCTTAAAATAGATTCTTCTCAAGCTTCCTTGAATTTACTCCAATGAAATTTCAATATATTTTTCAAATAATAGCAGAGGAATTGAGAGGGAGAAGGAAGAGAAAAATATGAAGAAGAGAGAGGATGAGAGAGAGAAAACGTGAGAGAGAGAGCGAGCATTTACGTGAAAAATGAAAATGGCATAAAGAAATGATGGTCTCCCCCACTATATCAGAATTTTTAGACTAAGATTATGGTTAATTCATGTGGAAGATGGGGTACAGTAAGGGAAAGTCCACAAATTTTGTCTCACTTACCATATTTTACTTTTTCAAAGATGGGAAACCATATCAATTAAATCCAATCAATCCAAAGTCAAACATTTTATTTCCTTAAATGAAGAAATTAATCCAAAAATATACCAATCAATCAACAATCATTATTCAATCACAACCAATCATCTACGTCACTACTTTAGGAGATTTCTTCTGACTACTCGTATCACGTCCCGGAGTACGGGAGGTGACGTGGCGGATTATTTAAAGTAATTAAAAGAGGATTTAATTAAAATTAAGAATTTAGAAGTTAAATTAAATAATAAAAATATAAAAGTTTCAAAAGTAGCATTATAAAGGATCCATAAACGTTAAGCAGGTAAAATCATTTAGCAGATAATAACATAATAAGAAAACGTGAGTATGGGTCCCATAGACCCACAACTTATGCACACACATATTACTAACAATATAATAATACAACTACAGTCCAAGCACAAGGAAAGTTAAAAACATTACATGCCTTGTTTAATTTATACAAACAATCTAATAAATCCTTCTACTGCTCCTGAGTTCAGTTCGTTGAATCCTCTCCGAACCTAAATGGGAAACCACCTAGAAGGGGGGAAAGTTTAAAAACAAAGAAAATGTGAGCGAAAAGGCTCAGTAGGACAGTATTTTATCAAATAATTTAATTTAAAGAAAGGTCTCATTATTAAAGGAATTACTTAAAAGAAACAGTGAATAAATAAATAAATTTAAGTGAAATCTTTCTTACCGAAAACAGTTTACTCGGACTACCAGAAATATCATTTTCTTTTCCTAGGCAAACCATAAGAATATCACCACCGTAGTGGCCCAGCTGGGTTTTGGGACCTGCCCCCAAGGTCGATCGCTACACGACCCAATCTCTGATATGGCATCATGCCTATGTGTTTATTTTCATCATCATTCAAAACTCATTTATCGAGTATTGTCATTTACATTCATTATAAAGTTCATTTCAGTTCACGGTATATTAAAATATAACCGATAAATTTATTTTTAAACAACCGTTGAAAACATTTTAATAGAAATCCTTTCCAAAGCCAACTCATTTTGAAACTAGGATACCAAAGAATAGGGTAGAAGTCCTACCTCGATACTCATGCCGGTGCCCCACACCGTAATCCCGGTCCGCTATACGTTAGCTCCGCGGAACCACGAACGATCCTAGATACACACTAAGTCGATCAATATTTAGCTCGAGATATTCTATGTTACAAAACCATTTCATGATGTCTTAGTGTGCCATTTGTACCTTTAAATCATTTTACAAGGTTGGAATTAAATCGGTGTTCAAAACAGTGAAAACGAGTGAAAAATCACAAAAATTTTCCATGCACTACCGGCCTGCTGGATGCCCTACTTCGGCTGATCGAACTGCGTAGTTCGGCCTGCCAGAAACCAAGTCCGGTCCGCCTGACAAATTCCCAGGTTCGGCCTGCCGAACTAATGAACTCTGGCCTGTCGTTCCTTTGAATCCGGCCTGCCGAACTGGAAAAACCCAGAAATTCTAACCACAGGTTTTCGATCCTCCAAAATCCAAATCTTGATTTTAACCTGTTTTTCTCAAATCTCAGGCATGGAAAACAATCATAGATGATAGAAAAACATACTAGAACACTTTTGAACTCATTTAAACAAGATTCAAACACAAAAATCTCAAAATCTAAAAATGGGAAAAAATGAAGAAAAATGAAAAATCTTGAATCTAATCCATTTTTCTTCAATCTAAGCTTAGATTCTAGTTGTTCTAAGTTCATTTAACTCAAATCAAAGGTTTTCTAAGCTCAAACGAACTTAAATTTCAAAAATACACAAAATTAAAAATTTTGGAAAAAGTTTAGAAATTTCAAAACTAACCTCAAATCGAAGCTTCAATCTGCATTTTCGGTTGCCAAATCACATCCCCGAGCTTCCTCCTTGCTAACCCGAAGCTTGGATTCAAATTTTGATTCAAAAATTTGAGGAGAAATTGAGAGAGAAGAGAGAAACCGAGAGAGAGAGAGTGAGAGAGACTCACGGGAGAGTGGAGAGAGAGAGAGAAATCTGAGAGAGTGAGGAGAGAGGAGGAAGAGAGAGAATAAATAGAGAGAAACGGTGGGCGGTTTTACTATACGAAAACCATGTGCCGCCCACGGTTTTGTAAAACAGAATATTTTAGCATTTTACAAACTGTTGTGTTTTAAAACTCAAAATAACATTTTAAAACAATAAGAAATCATTTGAATTTATCAAATTAACAAAACAACCTAAAATTCAGAATTCAAACAAATAAACAAATTAATGTTGAAACATTAATTATGGTACACTAATTCATCATTTTACATTACGGTAACATTAAATAAATTTTGGGGCGTTACAGCTCGTCAGCTATCATCGGCCTGCCAATGTCTCACTTCGGCCTGCTGATTCCGTGAAGTCTGGCCTGCCGATGATATTCCATTGGCTTGCCGATCCATGAGGGCCATTTCGACATGCCGAACTTGAAGGTTCGGCCTGCCGAACTGCCTTACACACAAAAGTTAAATAAAACATTAATTGGTTGCAAAAATTAAAATTAACATACATTGTAAATAATATGAACACTTGAGTACATCAATTCCACATGATCGTCACCTGTCATAACACTTAAAATAAAATAGTTAGTGACAATAATATCATAATTAATAAGAAAAAATACTTAACATCGTCACTAATATGACATAATTCGTTACATGAAAATTGGCGGGTATTAAATAGATTACGTGATAAGAGAAATAAGAAAGGGGGTGAAAGAGCCTATTATCGCACCAAAAATTAATTTATCTTTGCAAAGCCATGTGTGGTATGTCGGATTGGGACAAGTGACATTGTTGACGGTGACGGTGGCTAGAAGAGAAGGATGAGATTGTCAACAATGAACTTTTGAAGATCATCACTAATTAAATTGCTTCCATCTAAAGTTTCCATGAGAAATAATTGGTGGAGTTAATTTTGACAGTGTTATTGATATAAATAACCATCAACGTTTTGGTCCATTCATGAGCATTAGGAATGGTGACTTAGGGATTGTCAACAACCATAGGTGATGTGGAGACAACAACAACAATAAGAGGATTGTGTTGGTGGTGTAGACGACGAGGCGATGGCAGGAAATGGGATGTGCTGCTACGGGGAGGGCGGTGCAGTGGCAAATGGGGTTTTGTAGTGGCAACAATGACCTAGTAGGGGTAGCACCGGTTTTGTAAGGGCAGAGGCAGTGACAATTTTGGAGCTACAGCAGTGGCAACGTCAAATCAGTGGCTACAGCGGCAGTAGTTCAGCGGCAAAGTGAGATTGCAGAAGGAGGAGGAAAAAACTAGCCTTAGGAAGATGGCTATCATACCATATGGATAGAATGATAGAGAAGAGAAAATATGACACAGCCTTATCATTGAATAAATTGGGTATTCATAGTATCTATAAGAGCAATACTAAATTAAGTTTAATTCAAAATTAAAAAGAGGAAACTAAATAATAGAAAACTAACTAGTTAATATCAAGGAAAAGGAAATCTAAATTCCTAATATTTATAAAATTTAAACTAATAAATACATTTTGTTTGATGTTATCGTCATTTTTATCATATATATTATTGATTTTATATGAGAAGTATAGTAAATTTCTCGTAAAATTTGTATTTGTGTTGTTTGATGAAATGTGTATCAAGTCTTCTAATTTATGAATAATAATTGAGAAATTGTTGTTTAAAAAAAACTGTTTTTAGTAAAAACAATCTTAAATTATTTTTAAAACTTTTACAACGGTTTTTGTGAAAACCATCGTTAAATGGGGCATACACCAATTGGCTAGGCTTTCCCAAATGCCATCACTGGTCCAAATGCCTTCTTCTTTCCAAGTGGTACATGGAGCTACAATTACACTCACATGGTCCATGCACATTGCTCCACCCAGCCTGTGAATCTATCAAACCAAACACTTCATCCTAGAAATAGTTACACAAGAAAATTCGAGCAGATGATGAGGGATGAATTCCTCAAGCAGGAACCACACTATGAAAAAGAGCGATCTCCCACAACAGGTGAATAACATCATCCAATCCTATGGTTCAAAAAAAGTTGAATCAGATGACCTAAATGGCCTAAAGCAGCACTAAAACGCCATGTTCGATTTTAGAGGTGGGATTATTAATATCATCTCGTCGTCCAATATAGCTTCCATGTTCGATTTTGGAGGTGGGATTATTCAATTTCAACTTACCTTGTTCATGTACCTTTCCACAACGGAAGGGAGATCGGTCCGAGGTTTGTAGTTTCCATAGAAGGTACCCTTGAGGGTTCTCTCATTTAAGAAATTCATTGGATGAGTTTTAAATGCGTCATCTTTACTTGGAACACCAACTAGCACGGCCACATCCCAACCCTAGGAAAGACAGCCAAATTCATTTTCGCAACAAAAAAAACTTGATCGGTTCATGTTTTAAAAAGGCGGGAGGTTGGACAAGTACTTACATCATGAACACATTCAAATGCAGATATCATAGCTTGGATACTTCCTGTACATTCGACACTCCGGTCCACTCCTCTGTTAGTCATCTCTGCGATAACCTGTGGAGGTACAACATTCAAATGCTTGTTAGACTATTCATGAAGTGACAATGACTCAGACTTCACGGTAATAGTTGCACCACTTTGAGGTACGACAATACATATTTCAAATAAGAAATATTCCAAGTTAATTATCTTATAATTTGATATTACGTACAGAAGTGTAAAAAAAGAACCAACCTCTTGAACAGGTTTGTCGTGATCTTTTGGATTTACAAACTCATTCACGCCAAACTTTTTGGCTGCCAGTGAGAATAAGTTGCAAAGTTATTATCAAAAACTCCAACATCCTTGAATGTACTAAACATGGACATACAGAAATCCTACTAACCTTCTTCAAATCGACTTGGGTTCAGATCAACACCAATGATCCTAGCAGCTCCCGCAAGTCTCGCACCTTCAGTAGCCTAATAAAGTAAAAGAACATATCTCATCGCAAAATCTTCAATATTGTAGCTAGGAGCAAAGTAACAGAGAACCAACAACATCAATCACTTACGGCAAGGCCAACAGCACCCAATCCAAAAATAGCAACAGGAGAACCCCTTTTAGGTTTTGCAACATTGGGAGTGGCACCAAGACCTTCAAGAAACCGGACAAGTCTATCAAACAAAAAGCATAAGCCAATTAATTAGTATTACCATTCTCTAAGGTCAATTTTTGTTCATGATATGTCTGATGAGTTGCATTCTATACTATTGATTAGTAAGGGCAAGTATCCTTACCATATGATATGATAAAATTTATTACAACGTACCAGTGCATATTCCGCAGCTAAGAACACAGACTTTGTCTAGTGGGGCAGCAGGGTTGATCTTGGCAACACATCCAGCATGGACAACGGCGTATTCACTGAAGGTAGAGGTCCCAACAAAATGGTAAATGGGCTGTCCATTCTTAGAGAACCTCGTCTTCCCATCATTGATCATGGCACCTGTCACGCCCCGGAGTACGGGAGGTGACGTGGCGGAATATTTAGATTAATTAAAAGAGAATTTAATTGAAATTAAGGGTTTAAAAATCCAATTAAGCAAGAAATAAAGAGATTTTCCACCACATTCGATAAACGAGTTTATAAAATATTAGGCAAATAATAGCAATTAAATAAAAACCGCGAATATGGGTTCCACAACCCACAACTTGTGCACACACATGGTTCTGACAATATCATAAATACAATTACAGTCCAAGTACCAATAAAGTTAAGTCTTACATGCCTTGATTAATAAATACAGAATGTAAATAAATTCTCCTATTGCTCCTGAGTTCAGTCCGAAGAATCTTCTCCAAACCTAAATGGGAAACCACCTAGAAGGGGGGGGATTTAAAACAGATAAAACGTGAGCGAAAGGCTCAGTAGGACTAAGTTTTATAAAATAATTTAATGCAAAGAAACATAACATTATCAGGAGTTATACAGAAAAGGAACTGGAATAAATAAATAAATAAATTGAGTAGAACCGTTCTGACACAGAACAGTTTACTTTTACCTAGGCAAACCATGATATCACCACCGTAGTGGCCCAGCTGGGTTTCGGGACCTGCCCCCAAGGTCGATCGACACACGACCCGATCTCTGATATGGCATCATGCCTTAGTGTTTATTATCATTGTTATTCAAAACCCAATTACCGAGTGTTGTCAATTACATTCATTATGAAATTCATTTCATGTCACGGTATATTAAAATATAACCGATAAAACCATTTCCAAACAACCGTTGAAAATATTTTATTAGAAATCATTTTCAAAGCCAAATCATTTCAAAACCAGGCTACCAAAGAAATAGGATAGAAGTCCTACCTCAGTACTCGTGCCGGTACCCCACACCGTAATCCCGATCCGCTATACGTTAGCTCCACGGAACCACGAACAATCCTAGATACAAACTAAGTCGATCAATATCTAGTTCGAGACATTCTATGTTACTAAATCATTTCATGATGTCCTAGTGTGCCATTTGTATCATTAAAATCATCCTATAAGGTTGGGATTTAAATCAGGGTTCAAAACAGTGAAATCGGGTAAAAATCACAAAATTTTCCATGCCTCGGTCGGCCTGCCGGACGCCCTGATTCGGCCTGCCGAACTGCACAGTTCAGCCTGCCGGAAGCAAAGTTCGGCCTGCCGAACATTTCCCCAGATTCGGCCTGCCGGTCGGAAGAACACCGGCCTGCCGATCATCACTCCGGCCTGCCGAACATGAACTTCGGCCTGCCGAACTAGGAAAACCCAGAAATCCCAGCCACGGGTTTCTCGATCCCCAAAATCCAAATCTTGTTTCTAACCTGTTTTTCTCAAATCCCAGGCATGAAAAACAACTATAGTTGATAGAAAAACATTCTAGAACATGTTTGGGATCATTTAAACAACATTTAAACTCGAAATCCTCAAAAATCCGAAAATGAGAAAAAGAGGAGAAAAATGAAAATCTTGAATCCAATCCGTTTTTCTTCAATCTAGGCTTAGATTCTAGCTGTTCTAAGTTCATTTAACACAAATCCACGGTTTTCTAAGCTAAAACAAACTTAGATTTCAAAAACACACAAAATCGAAAATTTTGTAAGAAGTTTAGAAATTTCGAATCTAACCTCGAATCGAAGCTTCAATCCGCGTTCTCGGTTGCCGAATTACGTCCCCGAGCTTCCTCCTTGCTGTTCCGAAGCTTGGATTCGAATGGAAATCAAAAATTTTTGAAAGAGATTGAGAGAGAGAGGGAGCTGCCGAGAGAGAGAGAAGAGAGAGAGAGTGAAACGTGAGAGTGAGGAGAGAGAGAGAGAAGAGGGAAATAAATAGAGAAAATCGGTGGGCAGTTTTACTGTGCGAAAACCATGTGCCGCCCACGGTTTTGCAAAACAGAGTATTTTTAACATTTTACAAATTGTCGTGTTTTAAAACTCAAAACATCATTTTAAATCCATAAGAAATCATTTAAATGTATCAATTTAACAAAACAACCAAAAACTAAAAATCCAACCAAATGATCTAATTAAAGTTAAAACTTTAATTATGGCACACTAATTCATCATTTATATTACACTTAACATTAAATAAATTTCGGGACGTTACAGCACCTCTGTCAGTGTTGATCCTTAGGAGGTCACACATGTTGCTCTCCTCCGACTTGCAGTGGCGGCATTCCCCACACTCGCCAGTGAACACAGGGGGGACATGGTCTCCCGGCTGAAGTTCGGTTACGCCCTCACCAACGCTCTCAACAATTCTGCAAAAAAAACAAAAAAGGGAAAAAAAAAAAAGCAAGTAGAGAACGTCAATTGTCACTCGAGTCTTCGTCGTGGAAATGAACTCATTTTCGTAAGTCAAAAATCTAATTAAACTGTTTATTGACAACTAGAAGAATAATTATAATAAGAAAAGGAATTGTAAGAAAAGCAAAAGAATTTGTTGAGCACATACCCTCCAGCCTCATGGCCAAATATGCGGGGAAACAATGGTTTTTGTCCCTGAAAAAGTAAACAAAACCATTTCAGTTTTAACACCTCTTCCAACCAACAAAAAAAAGAAAAAAGAAAAACTCGCGTTTAATCTAAAACATACAAATGTAGATACATAATCTGGGAGAATGATTTCTTGCTTTGGTTAAATCAAGCAATTAAATTGTAAAGATTAATAGAATTCCCTCCAATTACACTCTGTGGGACGCTAAAGGATTAACAAAGTGCTAACAAATTATGTAAAACTAGATCACCACATCGTTAAGATATAAACACAAAACACCAAATGGAGCACCACCTTATGGAGTCGTGTAAAGGATAAAAGAAAACCGAGCCACATCGTATAGGTATTGAATTATCTCACTTAACGGGTGGGTTGATCTCTAAAGATGGAAGCCAAATAAGTCCAAATTCTATCAAATTATAGTCTGTAATCAAAACTTATTTATATTGAAGAGAATCGTTAACAAGAGTCCTATTGTTTTATTAGTATAGAGTTAAATAGGGTTACTCTTAATCTATTGGTAAGGAGTAAATATTTTATGTTTTTCAGTGCCTCAAAATCCCAAAAGCTTATTTTAGTTGAGAGAAAGGTCCCAAAAACGATTTGTTATTATTATCGCAGGGGCGGCCAAAACTACACTTTTGGCATGGATGCAAGGATTGTTTGTTACGGTTGTGCCTCCTCTATGTACTAGGGTGAGGCTGCGAGGTAGTTCCTTCACAGGGGCGCGACCTAATTTTGCTATTCTTGTTGATTTGGTTCCATAAATCCTCGAAAACTTAAGCCCCCAATTGATGTCCAAACTGAATAAATGTAATTTTAAACTTTGAATTCTTCTTTTTTCATCCATTTTCTAGCTCATTCCTTTGAAACACCTACAAGATATTTAAACCACAATTAGAACAGAAAATAGTCAAGAATTAGCATGGAAATATGGGAAAATTAATGACAAAATTATATCCAATTAAGTACTTACACTCAACAATTGATCACATTAACAATATGTTGATAATATTTATCAAGGCCATTGAGAATTTTTATCGACAAGATCATCATTGTCCATAGGCTTGCCAAGGGTCGCTAGCTTGTTAGCACGACTTTTAACAAAATGCATGTACTCGGACATTATGTGAGAGCCCTTGGTAGCATGCTTGATTTGTTCCTTTATTTGTTTGACATAAGTGCTTTAGGGTCGGGTATAAGTATTAGCGAGAACATTCCAAGCATCACAGGATATGGTAGATTATGTGATAAGAGAAATAAGAGAGGGGGTGAAAGAGCCTACTATCGCACCAAAAATTAATTTATCTTTGCAAAGCCATGCGTGGTATGTCAGATTGTAACAGGTGACATTGTTGACAGTGGCAGTGGCCAGAAGAGGAGAATGATATCGTCAATGAACTTTTGAAGATCATAAATAATTAGAATTGCTTCCATGTGAAGTTTCCAAGAGAGATAATTGTTGGAGGTAAGTTTGATAGTATTATTAATATAAATAACCATCAACGTTTTGGTCTGTTCATGAGCATTAGAAATGGTGACCTAGGGATTGTCAGCAACCATGTGCGATATGGAGACGACAACAGCAATAAGAGGGTTGCGTTGGTGGTGTAAATAGCGAGGCAGTGCCAAAAAGTGGGTTGTGCTGTACCAAGGAAGGCGTTGTCTAGCGACGGTGAGGCGCGGTGGCAGATTGGGTTTTGTGGCGACGGTAATGACCTAGTAGCAGCAGCACCAGTTTTGTAAGGGCAAAGGCGGTGAAATTTTGGATCTACGGTAGTGGCAGCGTCAAATCAAGAGTGGCAGTGGCAGTAGTTTGGCAGAAAAGTGAGATTGTAGGAGGAGTAGAAAAAAACTAATCTTAGGAAGATGACTGTGATACCATATGGATAGAATAATAGAGAAGAGAAAAAATGATATAGACTTCTCATTGAATAAATTTGGTATTCATAGTGTCTATTAGAGCAATACTAAATTGAGTAAGTTTAAAATTTAATATTGAAAATGTAACATCTAAAAATTTTTAATGCATTAAAAATGCATTAAGTTAAGGATTATATTAAGACAAAGTACAGTTTAATGAAAAATACTTTATAATAACATGGAAAATTATATAGTATTAGAGCAATGCAGTATAAGAATTAAATTGTGTGAACCACAATTTCTTTTATAAAAGTGCAAAAAGAAAAGAAAAAAAAAGGAAAAATCAGAAAAAAAAAACCGGCTTTCTTTCTCTATATTTTCTCTCTCTCCTCAAATCTCGTTCAAGATTTTGGCGTCCAATTTCGACACCTCCCGCGCCAATGGAAAGCTCTCGATAAGCTGATTCCAACGAGGTGTTGTGCCGCCCAAAAAGCCATCGGAGGAAGCCACACGCGCAGCCCAAAGTGGCGAAGAAACCCAAACTTTTCGACGAGATATCTTTGCCGTCCGACGTCCGATCGACGTGATTCTTGTTCCTACATGACCATCGTGATGAGAGGAACAAAACCCACCCTTGGTGGCAGCTCAAAAATGGCCGGATTGCTCCGCAAGCCTACCACCGCCGTGCGCCACCACGCCACGGTGGAATTCTGCCTTGCCGGAGGAGGTGGCCGACACTGCCCCTCCCAATGGATTCAGAGGATCAAGGGGAGTAAAACCCCTCGATCAATTGCACTGAAGGAGCCCATTTTGTCAGAGAACAGCCAACGCCGCCGTCAACCGCCGCGGGAGCCTCTGTTTTTGCTCTTCCCAGCCACGTTTCTTCAAATTGGATGAGGGGAAATGCTCATAGGAGGATGGGTAGCAAAAGTCCTCAGCCAATTTCAGGTTTCCATCGCCGAAAAGCCATCATCGGAGCCTCTATTTTTTCCATCAATGTCGAGCTCTGACCTGCTATGTTAGAGGCAGAATTAGGTGAAATTAACACCACCATTGGACTCAGAAGGGTCGATTTAATGGGGGTAGGCCCGAGCCTAGCTGCCAGCGGACCCCGGTTGACGCTGGTCAACGGGCAAATTGGGATTTTATGATCCGGACCTCCGATCGAAGATCCGAGACTACCTCCCGACTCGTTACGATGCTCTGAATGCAATGGTGACCTCCGTTAAAGCTAATTCCACTCCGGTAAAAATCATCTAGTACTGACTGCACGTAGATCGAGGTGATTCAAACAGCAATAACGGAGTCCAGAATGACAGTTTCAGTAACGTATAATCTCCAGGAAGCATTCCTAGCTATTCATGGTCGCTCGAGGAGCACTACAGAGGATGTTTCGTATACTGTAGATGCAGCGAGATACAACTGGACCTGCTTAGCTTGGAGTCCAAGTAAGTAGGTATCACGTCTACAGTATGAAACGTTTTAAAATAAATTGTTTTATATGCTTTCATAGAAATTTATGAAATGCATGATCAGTTATTGTTACATTGTTTTATGTGAGAATGGGTTTTATAAGGTTACAAGGTTGATGAAAAACCTGTTAAGGGTAAAATCGTCATTATCAAGGAAAAGGCTAGAACGGAGTCGAACACTCCGATTTAACATAATGTTCTTAGACGAAAAATGTTTCGTAATACGTTAACTAATGAAATCGCCAGTAAGATGGGATATTTAATAAGGAATGTTTAAGTAAATGAGAGGTAATCCGATGGGTTACAAAGTTAAAAGGAAAAGTAACCCCGGTGAGTTACAAAGCTAAGTGAAGGAAAGGTAAACCAATGGTTTATAAGGTTAAGCAAAGACAACGGTAAACAGAAGTATACCAGTCAAGTTAAAAGAAAAGAATGGTTAATGTTTACGTTTTATTATCAATCGAGTGGATTGATAATAAGGAAAGTTAACTAATAAGTCGGCTGTCGTTTGATCAGGACGCAAAGGCGACTAATGGAAGGAAAAGGAACAGAATAGAGAACGCTAGAGCATAGTTCGGGTAAGTTTCAAATCTCACCTACAACATGAAATAAATAATTTTTAAATGCGTATTTATATAATATGCAAATGAGTTTGCAATTATTATGCAAGTTTCTTTTAAAGTATGTTTGCATTTATTATGCAAAAAGTTATAAAGTTCAAGAAAAAGAATTGCAATGAATTTGCAACCGTTATGTTAAAGGTTTATTTGCATATTGATATGCATAACGTTTTTTAAAAGTTGAAGTTATGATTTTCAAAGTATTTAAAGTATATTTTGCATTATGACAATGCATAATGTTTTATAGTTTAAGTTATAAGTTGCATGATGCATTTGTTATGTAATAAGTTGCATTTGTTGTGCAATAAGTTTTAGAATAAAAGTTATAGTTTGCAAAATATGATTTCGTTATATGTTGCATTTGTTATGCAATAAGTGTTAGAATACAAGTTATGATTTGCAAAATGTGTTTGCATTTTATGATGCATTTGTTAAGCAATATGTTGCATTGTTATGCAATATGTTTTATAGTACAAGCTATGAATTGCAAGTGTGTTTGTATATGATGTGATTGCATTTGAAATGCTCACTAAAGATAATAAGAAGGTAACATAAGGATAAAAAAAAAGTGTCGTACCAGCCTCTTTATTATAAGGTAATGAAAGTAAAATTAAAGTTTGACCTCCTAGATGTGAGGTACAAGACCTCAATGTTTGATGGTCTCAAGTCTTCCACAAGAGAAGCATCATGTTTATGATCTCATGATTAACGAGTTGGTACGAACACTAAAGTAAAGTAAGGAAAGTTAATGTGTAAGATAAGAAAAGTTAAGAACGAAGATAGAAAGTTAAAGTAAGATAAGAAAAGTTAAGAACACAGGTAGAAAGTTAAAGTTAGAAAAAAATGTTCATAAAATGCTCATAATTGAAGTTAATAATTGAGCATAAATAGAGTCATGCATTCTGATGTTGCTTGAATGCCTTTTTGTGAAATATTTATATGTTATGTTATGGAAAACATTCAGAGAAATGTTTTATGATAAATATTTATGAAAAACATTTTCATGTTTTCAAGAAAAGGTTTATGAACGATGTTTTAAGAAAAACGTTCAAGAAATGTTTTACGAAAAATGTTTATGCAAAACATTTCAGAAATGTTTTATGAAAAACATTTATGAAAAACGTTTTCAGAAATGTTTATGGAAAATGTTTCAAGATGAAGGTTTTTATGAGAAAAGTTTTAAAGCATGATTAAATGATTTGTAAGAATATGTTTGAACTTACTGAACGAAAGCTCATTAAAAGTTTCTTCATGCTGTTGGTAATTTATGGGTGACCAATAGGACCCGCTAGAAGAGCAGGGTACTGCGGAGGACAGATGCAAAGATTTGGGTATGGATACCATCACTGTTTGCTTTCGCTACGTAAAGAAAAGGTTTTCCATTGTTTAATGTTGTGTTTGCGAAGTTTTAAGAAAATCAGAGTTCTAAGAATCGTATTCAAAGTTTTAAGATACAGTTTACGAACTGTTTTATGTAATTATAAAGTAAAATTTTAAGCTATGATTTAATAAATGTTTCTTATTAAGTTTTAAGAAACGATTTGAAATGATTTTAAGGGCAAGTGTTGAGCGAGGTCTCAACTTGAAATGCGACAGAGGTTGCATCAGTTTTAAAGAACTTTTAAAGAATGTTTAAAGAAAAAAAAACTATTTCAGTATTTTTCTTACTAAGTAAGATTACTATTTATGAAACGATGTTTAAGAAAGTAAAGTGACTGCCAGAAAAGGCAGGTCGTCTCAGGTGGTATTAGAGCGATATCTTGCCATCCCATCTCGTGCTGTCATATGTCTGCTACACCATAGCTCAAGTAAGTAAGTTAACTTAATTAGGAAGGAAAGTTAGAATTTAATGAATACGTGTTGTTGTTGGGCATAGCCTTTGATATCGGCACACCTAGATGAGCAACGAGAAGGTAAGGGTCAAAGGATGAACGTGATGATATATGCTAGAATGTCCTCACTAGTTGACAGTAATCATCGTCTATTAGCGATGTCAAGTCAACGTTGACAAAACATGGTCAAAGATGGTCAACAGATGTCCGACGGCTCAAAATTAAAAAGTTGAGCCTGTGACACATTATGATGTTTAGGCGCACAATGGTGTCTTCGTAGGAGCAAATCTTACTCTGTTGGAGTTATTCAGTATTGGCTAGATGTATAACGAGGAAAAGTGGATCAAGATAACAGAATAATGAAGGTCTAAAGTGATTTTTAGTGTTCTATAGAACGAGAGTGCCTGAGAGCAACCAGACGTTAGATGACTAATTATGTGATTTGATCAAGCTTAAGCACTCCTTAGCTGAGTTGAGACATGCGAATGAGCTTGTAACTGCCTGGATGGGAAATACGATCAAGACAACAATGCCCAATCTAGCAGCGAAAACCTCACATATTGGAGGATAGAAGCTGGAAATTTATATGTTATGAGAAAAATTACAGGAAAATGCAATTTTAGAATGGATATAGAACTGAAAATTATGGATTTTATGGTCGGATGACCTTGATCTTTAGAAAGAAATGAAGAGATTAGAATGGAAATGAACCCTATTTTTGAGAATAGCATTCAAATGTAGAATGCTAAACCTTTAAATGAATGGAAACTACACTGAAATGTTGAAAGATTAGAGTTGCGCAGCAGAAGTGTGGTATATAATTTAAAGGAATATGTCAGTAATATGAAGAAAATTGTTGAAGTTCCTAGATGAAGGCTAAGTATTAATGAAAAAGTAGTGATCAAGGAAGCATGTTAAGAACAGAAAAAGAGAATAAGGAAGATGAACTACCTATGAAGGTGCTAATTTTCGAGGACGAAAATTTTTATGGAGGGTAGATTGTAACACTTGAGAATTTTTAATGTATTAAAAATACATTAAATTAAGGATTATATTAAGACAAAGTACAGTTTAATGAAAAATACTGTATAATAACATGAAAAATTATACAGTATTAGAGCAATACAGTATAAGAATTGGATTGTGTGGACCACAATTTCTTTTATAAAAGTGCAAAAAGAAAAGAAAAAAAAGGAAAAATAAAAAAAATGGCTTTCTCTCTCTACTTTCTCTCTCTAGATTTTCTCTCTCTCTCTCCCCTCAAATCTAGTTCAAGATTTCGGCGTCCATTTTTGACACCTCCCGCTCCAATAGAAAGCTCTCAACGAGCTGAGTCCAACGAGGTGTCGTGCCGCCCAAAAAGCCGCTTGAGGAAGCCACACGCGTCGCCCAAAGTGGCAGAGAAACCCAAACTTTTCGACGAGATATCTTTGTCATCCGACGTCCGATCGACGTGATTCTTGTTCCTACATGACCACCATGATGAGAGGAACAAAACCCACCCTTGGTGGCAGCTCAACAACGGTCTGATTACTCCGCCTGCCTACCACCGCCGTGCGCCACCACGTCACGGTGGAACTCTGCCTTGCCGAAGGAGGTGGCCGACACCGCCCCTCCCAATTGATTTAGAGGATCAAGGGGAGTAAAACCCCTCGATCAATTGCACCGAAGGATCCCGTTTTGTCGAAGAACGGCCAATGCCACTGTCAACCGCCACAGGAGCCTCCGTTTTTGCTCTTCCCAGCCACGTTTCTTCAAATTGAATGAGGAAAAATGCTCATAGGAGGATGGGTAGCAAAAGCCCTCAGCCAATTTCGGGTTTCCATCACCGGAAAGCCATCATTGGAGCCTCCATTTTTGCCATCAATGTCGAGCTCTGACCTGCTATGTTAGAGGCAGAATTAGATGAAATTGACACTGCCATTGGACTTAGAAGGGTCGATTTAATGGGGGTAGGCCCGAGCCCAGCTGCCAACGGACCCCGATTGACACCGGTCAATGGACAAATTGGGATTTTGTGATCCGGACCTCCGATCGAAGATCCGAGACTGCCTCTTGACTCGTTTCGACGCTCTGAACGCAATGGTGACCTCCATTAAAGCTAATTCCACTCTGGTAAAAATCATCTGGTACTGACTGCATTTAGATCGAGGCAATTCAAAGCAATAACGGAGTCCATAATGACAGTTCCAGTAATGTATAATCTCCAGGAAGCATTCCAAGCTATTCATGGTTGCTCGAGGAGCACTGTAGAGGATGCTTTGTATACTGTAGATGCAGCGAGATACAACTGGACCTGCTTAGCTTGGAGTCTAAGTAAGTAAGAATCTCGTCTATAGTATAAACCGTTTTAAAATAAATTGTTTTATATGCTTTCGTAGAAATTTATGAAATGCATGATCAGTTATTGTTACATTGTTTTATGTGAGAATAATTTTTATAAGGTAACAAGGTTGGCAAAAAACCCGTTAAGGGTAAAATCGTCATTATCAAGGAAACGGCTAGAACAGAGTCGAACACTCCAATTTAGCATAACGTTCTTAGACGGAAAATGTTTCGTAATATGTTAAGTATTGAAATCACCAGTAAGATGGGAGATTTAATAAGGAATGTTTAAGTAAAAGAGAGGTAATTCGATGGGTTACAAAGTTAAAAGGAAAAGTAACCCTGGTGGGTTACAAAGCTAAGTGAAGGAAAGGTAAACCGATGGTTTATAAGATTAAGTAAAGACAACGGTAAACGAAAGTATACTAGTCAAGTTAAAAGAAGAGAATGGTTAATGTTTACGTTTTATTATCAATCGGGTGGATTGATAATAAAGAAAGTTAACTAATAAGTCGGTTGTCATTTGATCAGGATGCAAAGGCCGACTAATGGAAGGAAAAGGAACAGAATGGAGAACGCTAGAGCATAGTTCGGGTAAGTTTCAAATCTTACCTACAGCATGAAATAAATGATTTTTAAATGCGTATTTATATAATATGCAAATGAGTTTGCAATTATTATGCAAGTTTCTTTTAAAGTATGTTTGCATTTATTATGCAAAAAGTTATAAAGTTCAAGAAAAAGAATTGCAATGAATTTGCAACCGTTATGTTAAAGGTTTATTTGCATATTGATATGCATAACGTTTTTTAAAAGTTGAAGTTATGATTTTCAAAGTATTTAAAGTATATTTTGCATTATGACAATGCATAATATTTTATAGTTTAAGTTATAAGTTTCATGATGCATTTGTTATGCAATAACTTGCATTTGTTGTGCAATAAGTTTTAGAATAAAAGTTATAATTTACAAAATGTGATTTCGTTATATGTTGCATTTGTTATGCAATAAGTGTTAGAATACAAGTTATGATTTGCAAAATGTGTTGGCCTTTTATGATGTATTTGTTAAGCAATATATTGCATTGTTATGCAATATGTTTTATAGTACAAGCTATGAATTGCAAGTGTGTTTGTATATGATGTGATTGCATTTGAAATGCTCACTAAAGTTAATAAGAAGGTAACGTAAGGATAAAAAGAAAGTGACGTACCAGCCTCTTTGTTATGAGGTAATGAAAGTAAAATTAAAGTTTGACCTCCTAGATGTGAGGCATAAGACCTCAATGTTCGATGGTCTCAAGTCTTCCACAAGGGAAGCATCATGTTTATGATCTCATGATTAATGAGTTGGTACGAACACTAAAGTAAAGTAAGGAAAGTTAATGTGTAAGATAAAAAAAGTTAAGAACAAAGATAGAAAGTTAAAGAAAGATAAGAAAAGTTAAGAACATAGATAGAAAGTTAAAGTAAGAAAAGAATGTTCATAAAATGCTCATAATTGAAGTTAATAATTGAGCATAAATGGAGTCATGTATTCTGATGTTTCTTGAATGCCTTTTTATGAAATATTTATATGTTATGTTATGGAAACATTCAGAGAAATGTTTTATGATAAATATTTATTGATGGTGAGGCACAAGACCTCCTAGATGTGAGGCACAAGGCCTCAATGTTTGATGGTCTCAAGTCTTCCACAAGGGAAGCGTCACGTTTATGATCTCATGATTAATGAGTTGGTACGAACACTAAAGTAAAGTAAGGAAAGTTAATGTGTAAGATAAGAAAAGTTAAGAACGAAGATAGAAAGTTAAAGTAAGATAAGAAAAGTTAAGAACACAGATAGAAAGTTAAAGTAAGAAAAGAATGTTCATAAAATGCTCATAATTGAAGTTAATAATTGAGCATAAATGGAGTCATGCATTCTGATGTTTCTTGAATGCCTTTTTATGAAATATTTATATGTTATGTTATGGAAAACATTCAGAGAAATGTTTTATGATAAATATTTATGAAAAACATTTTCATGATTTCAAGAAAAGATTTATGAACGACGTTTAAGATTTATGAACGACATTTTAAGAAAAACATTCAAGAAATATTTTACGAAAAACGTTTATGCAAAACGTTTCAGAAATGCTTTATGAAAAACATTTATGAAAAACGTTTTTAGAAATGTTTATGGAAAATGTTTATGTAAAATGTTTCAAGATGAAGGTTTTTATGAGAAATGTTTTAAAGCATGATTAAATGAAGAACCCCAAAGCTAGTGTTCGTGATTTGTCAATGAAGAAAAAGGCTAAAAAAAGTGTAATTTTCTTCATTCTAAAAATGAGTGGAGAGTACATTATATAAAGGCTAGACCTAAAAAAGCTAATTTACATCTGCCTTCTAATTAGCTTAATTACATCAGCATAAATTTAGAACTAATTCCTAGGATCAGGGAGCTAAATCAGGTGATTAGCTAAATCAGGTGATTGACTAAAAATCAGGAATCAACTAATAATCAGGAATAATCTACATTAAAAGAAAAATATTCTTCAATTAAGATCCCTAAGAAGAGGGATATGAACCGGATTTCCACACTCCCCCTCAAGTTGGGTGGTAAATGTTGATCATTCCCAACTTGGAACTCAATTCATTGAAACTGGTTCTTGGAAGAGCTTTCGTAAGAATGTCGGCTATTTGAAGGCGAGTAGGAATGTAGGACAATGAAATGACATCAGTCTCAATCTTCTATTTGATGAAATGTCGATCAATCTCAATGTGTTTTGTGCGATCATGGTGGATAGGATTCCTTGCAATATTGATGGCTGCTTGATTGTCACAAAACACTTTCAGTGGTTCTTCTCTGGATAGGTTTAGTTCTGCAAGTAGTCGTTGGATCCACATAACTTCACAAATTCCAAGTTCAAGAGCTCTGAATTCGGCTTCAGCACTACTCCTAGCAACAACTGACTACTTTTTACTCCTCCAAGTTACCAAGTTTTCCCATACATTCATGCAGTATCCAGAGGTTGATCTTCTATCGGTTGGTGAACCTGCCCAATTTGCATCCGTGTAAACTTTGACACTTCTGTCATTGTTTCTTTTGAAGAAGAGTCCCTTTCCTGGAGTCATTTTCAAATATCTGATAATTCTAAGAATGACTTCAAGATGATCTTCATTGGGATTGTTCATAAATTGACTAACAACACTCACAGAAAAGCCAATATCAGGTCGAGTGTGTGAGAGATATATCAGCTTTCCAACTTGACATTGATATCTCCCTTTATCTATTGGAGGTCGTTCTTGCTCGATTCCCAACTTCTTTACAGAGTCCATGGGTGTATCGATAGGCTTGCATCCTAGCATTCCTGTTTCCTTGAGGAGATCCAATATATATTTATGTTGAGTGACACAAATACCTTTGCTGGAACGAGCCACTTCCATCCCAAGAAAGTATTTTAGAAACCCTAAGTCTTTGATCTCGAATTCCTTTGATAGAAACTTCTTTAGCTCTTGTATCCCTTTTCTGTCATCTCCAGTTACTACAATGTCATCAACATACACTATAAGGATTACCCTTTTTCCTTTGGAAGTGTTTCTTTGGAACATAGTGTGATCTGATTGACATTGGTAATATCCAAACTTCTTCATTGCTCCGGTAAATCTGTCAAACCAAGCCTTGGGGATTGTTTGAGTCCATAGAGAGACTTCTTGAGTTTACAGGCTGCTTCTGGTGGATTCTTTATCATTAAACCAGGAGGTATCTCCATGTAGGCCTCTTCCTCTATGTTACCATTGAGAAAAGCATTCTTGACATCTAGTTAGTATAATGGCCAGTCAAGGTTGGCGGCAATGGACAGAAGAACTTTGATAGTGTTGAGCTTCGCAACAGGTGCAAAAGTCTCTTGATAGTCGATTCCATAGGACTGTGTGAATCCCTTTGCTACAAGTCTTGCTTTGTGCCTATCTATACTGCCATATGCGTTATACTTGATGGTGAAAATCCATTTACACCCTACCGTTTTTTGATCCTTTGGTAGGCTAATTATCTCCTATGTGCCATTCTTCTCCAAGGCCTTGATTTCTTCTTCAACTGCAGCTTTCCACTTTGGATGTTTCAAAGCTTCGTGGATGTCCTTTGGAATTTTAGTTGCTACTAGATTAGTAGTAAAGGCCTGAAAACTAGAGGACAAACTTGCATAAGAAACATATTTAGATACAGGATGTTGAGTGCATGAACACACCCCCTTCCGTATAGCAATTGGCCAACCAAGATCATTAATCGAAACATCAGGTTCAGAAACAGTATTGCTATTACCTGGCTCATTTCGGGCTTCGATATTAGGTTCAGATTCTTGACTTTGCATCTGTTGTGTATTTAGTTCTTCTTCTTTGTGAATAAGAGGAGTTTTTGATCGGACTTCACTTGATGTTGGTATTGGGACTGAATTATCTGAAACTGGTTGAGGAATGGGAGGTGAGTTTGATTCAAAAGAAGATGGACTCGAAAGACTTGGTTAACTTGGTTGGGACTCAAAAGTTGTTTCCCAAATCTGTCATTCACTCTGATTATTCTCCCCCTGAATGGTGGATTTTGGAAGGAATGGTTGATCCTCATGAAAAGTAACATCCATAGTGGTGTAGAATCGTCCCTTTGTTGTGGAAAAACATCTGTACCCTTTTTGGGTTGGTGAATAACCAAGGAAGATGCAATTTTTGGATTTAGGATCTAGTTTACTTTGATGGTTTTGATGAAAGTGTACAAATGCTGAACACCCGAAAATTTTTATAGGAATTGTTGAGATCAAAAGAGTTGTTGGAAAGGACTCAAGGAGCTTTTCACATGGTGTTTTAAAGGACAATATTCTAGAAGGCATTCGGTTTATAAGATAGGCTGCTGTTAACACGGCTTCCCCCCCAGAAATACTTGGGCACATTATACGTGAAAAGGAAAGATCGAGTTACTTCAAGTAGATGACGGTTTTTTCTTTCAGCAATTCCATTTTGTTGGGGTGTATCTACACAAGAACTTTGATGAACTATTCCTAAGTCAAGGAGGTAATTTCTAAGATGTGATGCAAAGTATTCCCTGGCATTATCTGTTCTAAAGATTTGGATTTTTGAATTCAATTGTGTTTGGATCATCCTTGAAAAATTTTGGAAAATTTGTCCTACTTCTGATTTATCTTTCATCAGAAATACCCAAGTGGCTCGAGTATGATCATCAACAAATAAAACAAACCATCGTGATCTGGTTATGTTTTTTACCCTTGAGGGACCCCACACATCACTATGAATAGTTGCAAATGGTCTAGATGATATGTATGGAGAAATTGGATATGAATTTCGAACATGCTTTGAATATTGACAGACTTCACAATTCAGCAATTTTGGATTTTTATTAACAAACAATGATGGGAACAATTTTGAAAGATAAATGAAATTTGGGTGACCCAAACAAAAATGCCATAACATGATTGCATCATCTTTATTTAAACTAGAGACAGATGTAGACACAATACTTTTAGAGACACAATTGGTTGGTTGATGAAGCCCTTTATGACTCCTTTTATTCTTGAGAAGGTAGAGACCGTCACATACATCAGCATTGCCAATCATCCTCCTTGAAACCAAGTCCTGAAATTTGCAAGATTTAGAAGAAAAATTAGCAATACAGTTTAGGTCCTTAGTTAGCTTGCTAATGGATAAAAGGTTACAATCAAGCTTTGTTACAAGTAGCACAGAGTTGAGAACAATCTCTTTGGTAAGAGGCACTGATCCATAGCCAGCAACTTTTGATAGAGATCCATCAGCTATTCGGACAGATGTAGTATGTGAACATGGAATGAAATTCTGAAGTAAGTTTGCATCTCCTGTCATATGGTCAGAGGCGCCTGAGTCAATAATCCAAGAACTGGATTGTTCTTTGTGAAATGTAATGACTTTTAGTGCCTTACCTTTCAATGCAAGAGAACCAGTTCCTATGACTGAGTTTTGAGACTGGTTGGCTTGGGCTAGGATTGTCTGAAGAGCCTCTAATTGTTCCTTAGTGAATAGGCTGCCTTCAGTTTTGGTGGACTGATTCTCGGTTGAAGTGGCAGCACTGTTTCCATGCCTTGGTTTGGGTTTGTAATCTAGCGGTTTGCCATGAAGATCCCAGCACTTGTCTTTTGTATGTCCCATCTTTCTGCAGTGTTCACATTTAGGCCTTTCCTTTCTTTCTTGGTTGAAGTTTGGATTCCTGTGAACGGCTAGTGTTGAAGTTTCAACTGTTGATGAGCCGAGCATTACCTTCCTCCTGCTTTCTTCACGTCGGACTTCAGAAAAGGCTTCTCGGATGGATGGAAGTGGTTTCATTCCCAAGATTCGATCACAGACTTCATCAAGGCTTTTGTCTAACCCTAGTAAGAACTTGAAGGTTCTTTTCTTTTCCAGGATTGCCTTGTATTTCACTGCATCAGTGGGGCAGGCCCAATCGTAGGACTCAAACCGATCAAGTTGCTGCCATCTCTAAATGAGAGAGTTGAAGTATTGGGTGACAGAGAGATCACCTTGACATAATTCATGTAGTGCTCCTTCAATCTCAAAAATTTCCGATGTATTCTCCTTGTCAGAGTAGGTTTCCTTTGCTGCATTCCATATCTCCTTTGCCATCTCATAAAACATGAAGTTCTCACCAATTTCAATAGTCATGGAGTTTATGAGCCATGACATGACAATGTTATTTTCAACATTCCATTTTCTGAAACCAGGGTCTTCCTTCTTTGGAGGGGCTGCCTCTCCGAAAATGAATTCATCCATTCCCTTTCCGTATATAAACATCAAAACTGATTGAGACCATTGAATATAATTTTGGCATGTGAGTTTATGCACTGTAATGGGTGAATTTTCGGTTAATGGGTGGCTGCTAGAAGGAACTATTTGCTGGACAGGAATAACATTGGAAGTGGAAGAGGAGGAAGGAGAATTTTGGTGGCCATGGAGGATATCAGGTACGCTTTGATACCATGAAGAAAAAGGCTAAAAAAAGTGTAATTTTCTTCATTTTGAAAATGAGAGGAGAGTACATTATATATAGGTTAGACCTAAAAAAGCTAATTTACATATGCCTTCTAATTAGCTTAATTACATCAGCATAAAATCAGAACTAATTCCTAGGATCAGGGAGCTAAATTAGGTGATTAGCTAAATTAGGTGATTGACTAAAAATCAAGAATTAACTAACAATCAGGAATAATCTACATTAAAAGAAAAATATTCTTCAATTAAGATCCCTAAGAAGAGGGATATGAACCGAATTTCCAGAGTGAACAAAAGCTCTCAGGGAGTTTTTGATTCTCACCAACAGAGTATCACTCTTAATTTCTCATTTGATATGAGTAACTCTTAAGACTTACTCCCTATTTATAGAGGTTGGCCTTAGGTCAGTCCTTATCAAATTAGGTCTCAAAAATTCGAATTAGAATCAAATTTAGATCAATATTTGATAAAATCCGTGTAGAAATACGTAATCTTATCTTCGCACATCGGCAGGCCGAAGTGCTTAATCGGCAAGCTGAACATGCTAGTTTGGCAGGCCGAACTCTAGGATCGATAGACCGAATTGCCGAATAAAAATCTCAGCGATTTTTTTATTTTCCACCTGAGATTCTATAGGATAAAGTCTTAGTTTTAATTCAAATAACCCAATAGAAAGGTTATCCGATTAAAACAACTTTATCTAGATAATTTCTAGGAAAATAAATCAATTCCTAATAATTCTACAAGTTTATCTTGATCTAATTTATTCAAAAATTAAATCAACCGATAAACAGACAAGAATTATCCGATCCCAATAATTCAACAAGTTTATCTTGAATTAATTTTATCACAAATTAATTCAACCGATAAACAGACATGAATTATTTGATTCTTTCAAATTTTAACAAATCTGATAAATATGACATAAGTCACCAATTATTGAAAAAGCACGCCATATCGTTACAAGATTTTATGAGCTAGCAAAGGGGATCAAAATGGACCTATATAGTTCAAGCTCCCGATAATTATGAAACCCAATATCCCAGATATATATTTCATAATTTTCAACTCCAACGCTACTCCACTAAAAGTTTGGAGTTGCACTCTCGAACTATATAGAATTACGAAGCCCGTATTGCTAAGTCTCCATGACATATCATAGTGTATCGTATCCCCATAGGATTATCCATAACCGGCTTAAGGACAAGTTCTGTCTTACCTTCCTGATTATTTTTATCTTATGTTCTATTATCTCACTATCGGAAAACTTACCATCCAAAGATAGTATACCATTCGATTACACCTATGTATTCAAATGGTTGAGCGCTTCAGTTTTTCAATTATAGGATAATGTATATAAGAGGATATTGCTACTCCTAAAGAGGAGCTATGGATTCCATATCTATGAATAACAAGTCTACGCCATCAAGAGTCATGCCTCCAACGTACCGGTATGCATACCACTATTAAGATGTATGTGTCATCCTTTGGTACATCAAAAGACACAAGTCAAGACAACGGGCCCACTATTCACCTTAGGATTAAGATGCAATACAAATGATTGTCTAAAATAAATCGATTTGCTGAGACAGAATTATTAATCCAAATCAATTCATTTTATGTCCCGATCCAACACATCGTCATCTATAACAACGTTCCAATGTTTCTATTCATGGAGTCCACCTCCGATGGTCAAGACAAACCATCTCCCAATAGGGATATAGACAACATAACAACCTTTACATGAATAAAGCACCCAACTTCATTCCATCGTTTGCGGATCTTATGATTTAGACCGTGACCTTAAGAATCGTGTCTTCTGCATAATCTGTCCATCATATGCCCAATTCTTAAAGGTTTAGACCGACAGTCTTAGACTATTGTTTGCTTAACATTCATTCAACAAATATGAATGTAAAGAGGACAAGATTTGGTATATCAACAATGAATAAATTCTTTATTGCTAAAAATGTCTCCAAAAACATATTACATTTTTACTCCTTAGGGTATACATGTCTAACAATGGGATGAACTCCTCAAGCAAGAACCAAGCTATGAAAAAGAACGATCTCCCACAATAGGTGAATAACATCATCCAATCCTATGGTTTAAAAAAAAGTCGAATCAAATAGCCTAAAGCAGCAATAAAATGCCATGTTTGGGTTCAGATGTGGGATTATTAATATCATCTCTGTTAGACATGTATGCCCTAAGCAGTAAAAATGTAATATGTTTTTGGAGACATTTTTATCAATAAAGAATTTTTTCATTTATATATACCAAATCTTGTCCTCTTTACGTTCATATTTGTTGAATGTATGATAAGCAAACAGTAGTCTGAGACTGTCGGTCTAAACCTTAAGAATTAGGCATATGATGGGCTGATTATGCAGAAGACACGATTCTTAAGTTGATGGTCTAAAACATATGATCCGCAATCAAGGGAATAAAGTTGGGCGCTTTATTCATGTAAAGATTGTTATGTTGTCTATATCCCTTTTGGGAGATGGTTTGTCTTGACCATCGGAGTTGGACTTCGTGAATAGAAACATTGGCGTGTTGTCATAGGTGACGATGTGTTGGATCAGGACATAAAGTGAATTGATTTGGATTAATAATTCTGTCTTGGCAAATCGATTCACTTCAAAAGAATAATTTCTATTGTATCTTAATCCAGAGATGAATAGTGGGCCTGTTGTCTCGACTTGTGTCTTTTGATGTACCAAAGGGTGACACCTATATCTCAATCGTGGTATGCATGTCGGTACGTTGGAGGCATGACTCTAGATAGCATAGACTTGTTATTCATAGATATGGAATCCATAGCTCCTCTTTAGGAGTAATGATATCCTCTTATATGCGTTGTCCTGTAATTGAAAAACTGGAGCGCTCAACCATTTAGATACAAAGGTGTAACCGAATGGTGCACTATCTTTGGATGGTAAGTTTTCTAATGGTGAGACAATGGAACGTAAGATAAAAATAATCGGGAAGGTAAGACAAAACTTGTCCTTAAGCCGATATGGATTATCATATGGGAATACGATACACTTTGATATGTCATGGAGACTTAGCTGTACAAGCTTCGTAATTCTATAAAGTTCGAGAGTGCAGCTCCAAGCTTTAGTGGAGAAGCGTTGGAGTTGATAATTGTGAAATATATATCTGGGATATTGGGTTTCATAATTATTATGAGCTTGAACTTTATAGGTCCATTTTGGTCCCCTTTGCTAGCTTATAAAATCCTGTAACTACACGGCATTCTTTTCCAATAATTGGTGACTTATGTCAGATTTATCAGATTTGTTTAAGATTGTAAGAATCAAATAATTCATATTTGTTTATTGGTTGAATTAATTTTGTAATAAAATTAATTTAAGATAAACTTGTTGAATTATTGGGATCGAATAATTCTTGTCTGTTTATCGTTTGATTTAATTTTGGATAAATTAGATTAAGATAATGTGACACCCGTTATTCTTCTAACGGGTATTGAGGTAATTAAATTAATTTTTAATGTATAAAAAAAAAAATTGCTTCATTTAAATTTATTTTATAATATTTATTTTTATCTATTTTTAAATTTTCTAAAATTCTCCTATATTTATTTAGTATGATTACTAAAAAGCCTTAGAACTTCTAATAAATCTCAAAAATGTCATATTGGCATTATGTGTGTTAAAGTCTTTAGATGAGACATAAGGATATCTTTTCCAACTACTCTTGACCCTCATTTTCTTTATTTCCTCCGTGACATGCTTCAACATGTCTCCTCTATAATTGTTTCTATCACTTCTCTTCAAAGACTTCATCTTTTCTTCCTTTCTCTTCCACGGTTCCCACACTCTTCTTCTTATTTCTTTGCTGAAGCAAAATACTTAGAGAACTTCTTCAAGGCAGCCATAAAAATCAGCCACCATCACCTCTATTTGAGCAAGAATTTCAGTCATACCGAAGTAAAGGAACCTGTTTTGAAGCCATTTCAAGCTTCCAACTAACCATAATCCGAGGTTAGAATCTTATGAACAAATTTAGTCTTTCATTTATAAATTTTCTTTTATACTAAAGGATTATTCAAATTTGCGTTCTTAAACCTAAGTATATGTTTGTTGCTATTTTGGAGCATATGTATGAAGTCTAAGTGTATATGCCCTAGACAGAAAATTTATATTGTTAAACTTTATAATACCTCTATGGGCAGTGGTTATTTCTTGAAATTCTAAGATTAAATTAAAATAAATTTTATGAATGTAGTTGTATGTTGTGCTTTAGTTTTAATTGTCCTTATGCACGCCTTAGGATCAAGGGAGTATGGAGCTAACGTTAATTGATTCCAGGATTAAGAGACTGTTGATAAGCTTAAAAGGTAGGGATTCTATTACTCATCTTTTGTGAGGTTTTTATAGAATTAAAATTGATTGTTTTGCCGCAATATATATATATCTATGTTGAACTGATATTATATGTGTATCACATATGAAACTATGACATGGACTCGTCTTGTATTGTACGGCGAGGAACATAATGAATTGACACATGTTATAAATTGAGAAGCATGGTTAGGAAAATTAACTCTATTAATAATGATTTAATATAGAGAAATTGTGAGACATGAAAAGGGCGACGGTTACGTCCTTGGGCATGAATACCCTAAAAGGTAAAGTAGGGGGAAGGCGATGACGCTTCCTTGGGTTGAAAGTCCCAGAACACACTGTACAGGAATCGATTTGGTGAGGACTCGGGGCTTGATGTCCCCTCACCGGAACACCCTTGGAATGTTTATAGGGTGATCAAGTGCGCCCATTTGGGTTTCGATGAGTTGAGTGATACTCAATTTAACATGGATACCTAGGAACAATGATGATTTGTAATATTTGTATAAATGTGTAATTATGACACTTGGTAACGATTAACTACGGTATCCATAAGATGTGATCATAATAAACCTCATAATCTGGAATGTGATGTAACTTACTAACCATGCAGGTTTTAATGTGGTAATGATAAAAACCTAAAGGTGAGTAATGGCTTTCTCTACTGAGCATAGTGTTGCTCATACCCTTATGTTTATATCTTTTCAGGACTCACTAAGTGTAAGGTGGCTACGAGAAATATAGTTGAGGAAGTGATGTAGCTATATTACATTGGGACTGCTTCAATCGTTGAGAATGTTCTTCATGATAATGTAAGCATCAATTGTTACTTTCTGTGACTGTATTACAATGTGTTGAGGGTTAAAATGATGATGACAACAGTTTATATTATTAAATTTAAGGTGCTACATTAAAACTGTGGTTTATTTGTCGTTTATATTTTTATTTTGAGTTGAGAGTTTTCATTTAAGTCCCGGGCAAATTTTAATCTTTAAGGTTTTACTTTTATTATTTATTTTTATTTTATCTCATTAAAAACTGTTAACCCCCATATAGGGGCGTTACAGAATTTTTGGTATCAGAGCCTAGGTTCGGTTAACCTAGGGAGTGTAGCACCACTTTAAAAAATATATTTTTGAGATGGTTTTGAAGCTGAATTTTCATTGTCATCATCAAAATGAACCTTCACATTGATTTATACAGTCTAGAAGGATGTAACATGGAAAGGCCATAGAATGAAAATACTAATGGTTATATGAGTACAATAATTATATAGAAGGATAGTATTAATAGTTATGAGGGAATGATAATTATATGGAATGAGTTTATAAGTAAAATGCTTATGAGAGATTCGTATAATATTTGGATCTATAAGCATATCTAATTCGTATAAACGATGAGAAATTCGTGTAGATACGAGGATTTAAGAGCCTTTTATCTCGTGAAAAACAATAAGAAATATAAGGCTTGATTTATTGATTTTAAAGTTTGGCATAGATATGCCAAATTTTTCGTAATTGATTCAAACCTAAGTAATGATTATGTGTGGATTCAATAGAGCACATAAGTGTCAATAACTTTTTTTAAAAGTTCTATATATTTGAGGAATATGATATAAGTTGGGAATCATGGTATTGAATCTTGAGAGAGATAAATGTTAGACTTTTGGTCTGTTGAGACTGTGTAAAGTCTAGAATGCATGAATCTCAAAATTGGAATATTTTGTTACGTACATTGTATTTAAGTGTATCAGTGAATCTTTTGGTTACCTAAGGTTTTGTTATATGAAAAAAATTATATATTGTATAAGTAGAATTGTGGGGATTGTAGATGTTCTTAAGTAGTAACATCAAGTGTCTTTGTTCATTTATATGGTCTACGTTGGAAGACGTAAATCGTATTGATTTCAAGGTTAGTCGCATTCTAAACCCTTGGTAGCAATGATGATGAATCCATTGATAGATGTTAAGTATTATGAATAACATATGGGTGTTTGTATTGTTCAATAAAGTTTTGATTAAAACAAAATTATTTGAGTTGCTGGAGGATTATGTTGTTATGAAATGATTTTAAATATCATTCAGGAAGATCCTTGTTGTCGTTAAATTAGATTTGTTGTTTATAGTTAACTTTATCTATAGTGGACTTTGAATTGGGTTTAAGATTTATACAAATTGGTTTTCAATTTTATGTTTGTTATTTAATTCGTTCCAAATGTGTTAAGGCCCGAAACAACCTGACCATTTTCAACTTAGAACATTTGGGCCTAGTTCAAATCTTAAATCAGTTTGATTCACACTGTCTCTCCCACGTGGTCTCTATACGTGTCATATACAGTGGTTTAATTATTGTTTACATATACGTTTACTGTGCATAAGAGTTTATTTCTCCGAGTTCACTTTTTCTCTCTTAATTTGTTATTTTCTCTCTAAATCGCAAATCCTCTTCTTTTTCATTAGAAATTCTTCTTTTCCTCTAAAAGAAGAAGGAATTCTAGGATTCTGCAATTTACTATCTTAATTTTTCCTTTCTATTTACTCTTCTTTCATCTCATCATGGACCCAAAGTACCAACACATGAGAAAGTATTTCCCATCACTCTCCCAAAAGATTCTCAGAAAGAAATATAAGGCTAGAATTACTCGGTTGTGGATTCTTATGCGTTTTGGTATCCCTTGTGATGTGAGAATGTTAATAGAGGGGAAGATCCGTCCGAGTGACTTTAGTCAAGATGTCGGTTTACCAGGAACAGGTACCAGTCGTAGTGCAATGAAAAGAAGAGCTCGTGCCATCGTGGTCACTTGTAACAAATGTGGAAGACAAAATTGTAACGGTAAATGTACTTCACCTGGTTATATGTCTACGAATAGAGAGGATAAAATAAGGTTTTGTAGGAATGGACTTTTAAAGGAGAACTTGGATAGCATCCATCCTCCTCTCCACGGTCACCCTAGTGGATATGTTCAAGGAGCTATTTTTAAACTCTGGCCTAAATTTTATACAGAAAGACAACGCCTCAGGAATATGGTATTTCTAGATCCTGTTTGCCAAGCCATAAGAAAACTGGATGGGGAATAAGTCATCGCTCTATAAAGGTTATTTAGTCTTTACTTATTTGAAGCAGTTTTAGCTGATGTTCAACAGTTTGTGTTTTTCTTTTACTCAGAATATTTGCTTTTGTGTTTGAAATAATTGTGATTATTAGATTGATACAGTAAGTGTTAATATCTTATTTAATTTATGATTTTCTTAAATATATATATAATAAAATATATTATCTTATCAGACACGTTACATACGGTACAGTAATATGTTTGAATTTTGAAAAGCTTATCCAGATATTTCAAGATTTGTGTCTCAAATTTCAAAAGTTCTACAGTATTTGTCGTTTATATTAAATTTCTAGACTTGGAGTATATTTGTCAAAAAGTCTACAGTTGTGTCATGAGGGTCTTTTGTCGAATTGTTCTCAATTGTCAAAAGTTATACAATTAGAGTCTAATCTTTTTCAAAAAGTGAATCAGATTTTCTATAAACTATCAATCACCTTATCTTACTTTCTTATCCGCACAAGATTTTGTTTAAATCTTTGGATTACTTTTTCATTACCTACTCGTCTATCTCTTTAGCCCTTTTTGTATATTTCTCATCTTTAAAATCTCATGTAGAACCCGAAGTCTAAGTGGAGCAGACATTAAGCAACCACTTCTATAAACCAAATATGTCTACCTCCCAGTCCACGAAGAAAATAAAGAATGTCTGTGTCTTTTGTGGTTCCAGCCTTGGAAAAGATAAAGCTTATTTAGAAGCTGCAAATCACTTAGGGCAAGTCCTAGCACGCAAGAAGATTAACATAATCTATGGGGGTGGTAGTATAAAAATGATGGTAAATATGACACTAGCAGCTAGGTCTAGCGACGCTACTGATGTAAGAATTTGGCCTCATATTCCAGTTGAAGGAAACCTTTGTAAGGAAGCCATAGGTAAGGGAGAAGGAGTCAGGAGTATCTCTAAAAATTTTAAAGACATAATCTATAATTCTGATGCTTTTATAGCATTACCTGGTGGTCTAGGTACTCTTGAGGAAATATTTATAGTTGCTTGTGGGCAATTGTTGGGCTTTTATTCCAAACCTTTGGGACTGCTGAATGTAAATGGTTTTTATGACGGTCTTTTGAAATTTCTAGATTACGCTGTGGAAGAAAACATCACTACAGAATCGGAGAGACAAATCTTTGTTACTGCTTCAACAGCTGAGGAATTGATAGATAAAATGCAAATCATACATCCAGAATCCGACACTGCAACATCCAAGCTTGAATGGGAAAGGGAAAGCCGAGAGCGGCCAATTGATTTGAATCTCCATCTGTAATCTTTTTGTTTTATCTTTGGCATGTAGGCATGTGTGTCCGTATTTCGTGTGTTACGAATAACCGTTTGCCTTGTATTCTGTGTTTCTTGTGGTACGTTGTTGTTCAATCTTTTAGATTCATTGAGCCTAATGCCGGGATGGCTGGATACGGAGTACTTGATGCTCTCGAAACGCATCCTTCTTAAGGTCCGATCTTTTGTTTATCGATGTTTTTGTATCCTCTAAGCATGCATGATATGGATAGCTGGTATACGGAGTGCCTTGTACTCTCGAAACGTATCCGTATTATGTTTGTAATGTGTAATATTCTGTTAATATTATGTGGAAGTACCAGAGTCAGTTATGGGGATATTCCATATGAAATATGAGTATATTATTTGGATTGAATGTTTGTGTCATGAGGATAGCTGTTTAATGAAAAATATGCCGGGTATGTTTGCAACTCTGAGATTCCGTTTAATATCTCTATGAGTAAGTTTAATGTATAGTTTTGAATAAAAGTGTTTGTGATATATGTTTTATGATTATGTTCTAGTTTATTAGTTGAGGTATGAAATCAAATATATTTGACTTTTCCTTACTCAAAAAGGAAAAGGAACCTAAAGATGAAGTATATAAAATTTCTCTGGCAATCTCCTTAAATGTGATTGTAAATCACAGTCCATGGACAATGAAGGACTGGAATCATGATATGGTCAATATGTATGCCTGATCAGATTCTTAGACTATTATACGGTGTTATAAGTTGAAACTTGTCAGAAATACTCTTATTGAGGGATTTAGGAGTAAGATTTATTATGCAAGTAAATAAGTGGAAATACGATAACTTAAATTTGGAGGACAAACAACATTAACGGTTTAGACTCGGAATTGGAATCATAATGGAATTAAAATTTTTACTAGTATTGTTAGAATTGAAATTTCGAGGACGAAATTTCTTTAAGGGGGGTAGAGCTGTGACACCCGTTATTCTTCTAACGGGTATTGAGGTAATTAAATTAATTTTTAATGTATAAAAAAAAAATTGCTTCATTTAAATTTATTTTATAATATTTATTTTTATCTATTTTTAAATTTTCTAAAATTCTCCTATATTTATTTAGTATGATTACTAAAAAGCCTTAGAACTTCTAATAAATCTCAAAAATGTCATATTGGCATTATGTGTGTTAAAGTCTTTAGATGAGACATAAGGATATCTTTTCCAACTACTCTTGACCCTCATTTTCTTTATTTCCTCCGTGACATGCTTCAACATGTCTCCTCTATAATTGTTTCTATCACTTCTCTTCAAAGACTTTATCTTTTCTTCCTTTTTCTTCCACGGTTCCCACACTCTTCTTCTCATTTCTTTGCTGAAGCAAAATACTTAGAGAACTTCTTCAAGGCAGCCATAAAAATCAGCCACCATCACCTCTATTTAAGAAAGAATTTCAGTCATACCGAAGTAAAGGAACCTGTTTTGAAGCCATTTCAAGCTTCCAACTAACCATAATCCGAGGTTAGAATCTTATGAACAAATTTAGTCTTTCATTTATAAATTTTCTTTTATACTAAAGGATTATTCAAATTTACGTTCTTAAACCTAAGTATATGTTTGTTGCTATTTTGGAGCATATGTATGAAGTCTAAGTGTATATGCCCTAGACAGAAAATTTATATTGTTAAACTTTATAATACCTCTATGGGCAGTGGTTATTTCTTGAAATTCTAAGATTAAATTAAAATAAATTTTATGAATGTAGTTGTATGTTGTGCTTTAGTTTTAATTGTCCTTATGCACGCCTTAGGATCAAGGGAGTATGGAGCTAACGTTAATTGATTCCAGGATTAAGAGACTGTTGATAAGCTTAAAAGGTAGGGATTCTATTACTCATCTTTTGTGAGGTTTTTATAGAATTAAAATTGATTGTTTTGCCGCAATATATATATATCTATGTTGAACTGATATTATATGTGTATCACATATGAAACTATGACATGGACTCGTCTTGTATTGTACGGCGAGGAACATAATGAATTGACACATGTTATAAATTGAGAAGCATGGTTAGGAAAATTAACTCTATTAATAATGATTTAATATAGAGAAATTGTGAGACATGAAAAGGGCGACGGTTACGTCCTTGGGCATGAATACCCTAAAAGGTAAAGTAGGGGGAAGGCGATGACGCTTCCTTGGGTTGAAAGTCCCAGAACACACTGTACAGGAATCGATTTGGTGAGGACTCGGGGCTTGATGTCCCCTCACCGGAACACCCTTGGAATGTTTATAGGGTGATCAAGTGCGCCCATTTGGGTTTCGATGAGTTGAGTGATACTCAATTTAACATGGATACCTAGGAACAATGATGATTTGTAATATTTGTATAAATGTGTAATTATGACACTTGGTAACGATTAACTACGGTATCCATAAGATGTGATCATAATAAACCTCATAATCTGGAATGTGATGTAACTTACTAACCATGCAGGTTTTAATGTGGTAATGATAAAAACCTAAAGGTGAGTAATGGCTTTCTCTACTGAGCATAGTGTTGCTCATACCCTTATGTTTATATCTTTTCAGGACTCACTAAGTGTAAGGTGGCTACGAGAAATATAGTTGAGGAAGTGATGTAGCTATATTACATTGGGACTGCTTCAATCGTTGAGAATGTTCTTCATGATAATGTAAGCATCAATTGTTACTTTCTGTGACTGTATTACAATGTGTTGAGGGTTAAAATGATGATGACAACAGTTTATATTATTAAATTTAAGGTGCTACATTAAAACTGTGGTTTATTTGTCGTTTATATTTTTATTTTTGAGTTGAGAGTTTTCATTTAAGTCCCGGGCAAATTTTAATCTTTAAGGTTTTACTTTTATTATTTATTTTTATTTTATCTCATTAAAAACTGTTAACCCCCATATAGGGGCGTTACAGATAAACTTGTAGAATTATTGTGAATTGATTTATTTTCTTAGAGATTATCTTGATAAAGTTTGTTTTGATCAGATTACTTCTCTATTGGGTTATTTGAATCAAAACTGAGACTTTATCCTACAGAATCTTGAGTGAAAAATAAAAGATTTGCAGAGATTTTTTCACGCGAGTTCGGCCTGTCGAATGACGTGTTCGGCCTACCGATCAGCAAGCGATAAAATTACGCGTTTTCACGCAGATCTTATTAGATATTGATCCAAATTTGATTCTGTTTTGAATTTTTTGAGACCTAATCTGATAAGGACTGACCTCAGGACCAATAGGTATATAAAGGGAGTGAGTCTCATGATTTACTCAGATCAATTGAGAGATTAAGAGTGATACTCTTCTAGTGAGCATCTGAAAACTCCCTAAGAGCTTTTGTTTACAAATCACGAACACTAGCTTTGGGTTCTCTCTATTGGTTGGAAGGAGAGTCACCGGTGGAAGAGCTGTACGTGTGAGCCCACACTCACTCCAGTTGTGGATAGAGAATAGCAAAGAAGACCAGTTGGTTGAGGCTCTTCTGGAACGTTACTTCTCTACACAGGTCACGAAGGTTCTTCGGCACACAAAGGTTAGTAAGATCTGTTTAATTTACACATATAGCATGTCAAACTTGTGTTTTGAAAAAAATACTCTGATGTTAAGATTTTTTAAATTTTCACTGCACACCTTTGACCTATTTTTCCAACAATTGGTATCAGAGCCAAGGTTTTTACTTAAATTTGCAAGTTTATGATCATGTTATATGAGTAAATTTGGTGATCTTAATCTCTCATATGCTTGAATTTAATTTTATAGAGAGATGGCACTCTAGGTTTCTATATTAATATATGTTGTCATGGATTATGTGGTGAATGTTCATTAATTAATTATGGTTGATTAAATTGTTATTTAATTATTTATTAATTAATTAATGCTGGTTATGGTTCTTTAGAGGTTAGAATGTGTATCTAGGTTTTTCATGTAATTAGATGGCGGACTATCATCTCCGTCTAGGAATTGTTATTTAATTTAAAAATTTGTAAGAATTTTGTAATTAAGTAATTATTCGAAGAAGACGGATCTAGAAGACGGATCTAGAAGAATGATGATGGCGCCCCCAGGTATTTCCTGTGTCTCTAATTTTATGTGTTTGAATTGTTAAAAATAAAATTGATAAATTGCATTAAAGTTGTATTTTCTGAAATAAGTTTTTCTGCTCGGTCGGCATGCCGGACATCACAGTTTGGCAGGCCGAAGGTCACAGACTGGCAGGCCGGACGTGTGGTCCGGTAGGCTGACAGTGGGGCAGAAATTGGGGTGCTCTCCCGGCAGGCCAAATTTTCAGTTCGGCAGGCCGAACCTTTATGGATCGACAGGCCGATCACCCAGATCGGCCTGCCTATCGAGAGCTGGAAAATTTTCAAAAAAAGGAGCAATTTTTGAAGTGCAGTTTTAATTTTATTTTTGAGACGATTCTGAGAAACATTAAATTTGGATATGACTGGAAATATGAAGTATTTGATTCATACAGGATTGAAGACTTGAAGATGAGATTTATGTGAAGAAGGATACAGCTTGAGGATTCAAGGATGAAGAATCAAAATATGTCTCGATTATTCTCTTGTAATCTTAGTTTTCTATTCTCTAGGATGGAGCTATAATATTACGGTTATTATTATTTTGCTTATAGCTTTGCTTGTCTGCATTATAATATGATTTGCCATGTATATTGATAACATGTCATATAGAACAGGAAGTGCCGCTCATATTAAAATTGTTCATGCATAATTTTAAAATAAAACCTTGACTTCAAAAGATTGAGTGGGAGAAGGTTTTTGAAGAGAGAACCTAATGCCTCCATCATTGGTCCAAAGGAAGAACATGGTGGTCCCGACTCCTAGGAAGGGATTTCTATCATGTACCAGATTGAATCTCTAAGAGGATAAGGTATTTTAGCATGATTTATGGTTGCACATCCTTAGGTGGTGATTATAAACCATGGATAAAATATTGAAACGATGGTTATACACTCACGTTAATTTTATTATTAACCTCCCCTAGGAGCTCTGTTAATAAAATTGATGGCCAAAGAAACGATTATTGATATATGCTGGATCATACGCGTACTGGATGACATATATTAATCAGGAGGGGATCCGTGTTCCTGATTGAATTTGACTTAACTCCCCTAGGAGCTTGTTAAATTCTGAGTTGGGAATTATCATTGTAAGGTTGTGATATTTTTAAGGTTTTTGACACATAAACACATTTGTATGATTTTACATGATTGTGTTATCTTACTAAACTATTATATGTTTGCTTATGTTTGGTATATGGTTCTTTATTGTAGATTGAAATGTCTAAAAATGCTTTATCATCAATACTTGACAAAAACCAATTAACCGATGAGAATTACAACTATTGGAAACGAAACCTGGATATCGTCCTATCATTTGAGAAACTAAAATATGTACTGACAACCCCTTGTCCTCTCGAGCCTACGGGAGACTCATCCAATGAGCAATTCCAAGCGTATGACCGTTGGAAAGATGCTAATGATCAGGCCTGCTGCTATGTTATGGCTAGCATGAACAATGTGCTGCAGGCTCAACATCAGGATTATGAGACTGCGAAGCAGATCTTGGATAATCTTGAGGATATGTTTGGAGGCCAGGCCATAACAAAGCGGCAAGGGGCACTTCAGAAACTCTTAAACTGTAGACAGAGACCGGGGACATTTGTAAAAGAGCACATGATATTGGTCATGGGTTGCCTCGCTGAGGCTCAAACCAATGGAGCCGACATCGATGCTGAAACTCAGATGACTATGGTCTTTGAGACTCTGTCTAAGAAATTTATTCCGTTTAGAGCTACTTTTTATTTAAGCAATAGACGGGATATGACCCTAACAGAGCTGATGAAACAGTTACTGGAGTTTGAACTGCTGATCAGAGAGTCTCCTACTGGTGGTGAGGCCAACATGGTAGCTACTTCTGGTTCCAATCCTAACTCAGGGAATGGAAAGAAGCAACGGGCCAAGAAAGGGAAGTCTTCTATTCCTGCTGCTACCAAGAGCAAGAAGAAGAAGAAGAAGAACCCAAAGAAGCTTAAGTCTTCTTCTGTGGTAAGGTCAAGCATATAAAGAAGCATTGCAAGGACTTCCTTTCCAAGGGAGGTAGGTGTGATCTTCTATATTTAGAAACTTGTTTAGTTGAGGAATCCAGTGACATCTGGGTCATAGATTCCGATGCAACTTATCATGTTTGTGTTTCTCTGCAGGGGTTCAAAGAAACGAGAAGTCTGCTACATGAAGACTTCACGCTTCGGATGGGCAATGGATCCTTGGTCACAGCGAAAGCAATGGGAGATGTCTATTTTTACTTTGATAATTATAGGAATTTATTTTTACAAGATTGTTTTTATGTTCCTAAATTTAAAAGGAATTTAATTTCTGTATCTTCTTTATTCAAAGACTCCTATGTGGTATCTTTTAATGAAAAAGTGGTAATTCGTAAAAACAAATCTTTTAACTGTTCTGGATGGATGCAAAATAATCTATATTTTATCAAACCTAAGATGGACTTATTGCTTAATGTTGAGATAAATGATAATGGCTCTAAAAGACTTAAAACTTCTCACTCTAATAAGACTTATCTTTGGCATTTGCGCCTTAGCCATATTAACCTGAATAGGATTCAAAGGTTGGTAAGGGATGGACCTTTAAGTTACTTAAAGGTGGAATCTATACCTCAATGTGAATCTTGTTTGGAGGGTAAAATGACCAAAAGACCATACGGGTCTAAGGGCAATAGGGCTGAAAGGGTTCTAGAACTTGTGCATAGTGATGTTTGTGGACCGATGAACATCTGGGCGCGAGGAGGGTATGAGTACTTCGTCACTTTTATTGACGATCACTCAAGATATGGGTATGTGTACCTGATGCACCACAAAAGCAAAACTTTTGATAAGTTCAAGGAGTTTCGGGATGAAGTGGAAAAGCAATTGGGTAGACCCATAAAAGCACTTCGATCTGATCGAGGTGGGGAATACTTTTCTGATGAGTTCTTGGGACACTTGTTAGAGAAAGGGATTTTATCCCATTTGACTGCGCTGGGCACTCCGCAGCAGAATGGCACAGCGGAGAGAAGAAATAGGACTTTGTTGGACATTGTTAGGTCCATGATGAGTTATTCATCATTACCTTTATCCTTTTGGGGATATGTACTACAAACCGCATGTTATCTTTTGAACAATGTGCCTTCAAAATCGGTCCCTAAAACTCCTCACGAGTTGTGGACAAGAAGGAAGACATCCTTAAACCATATTCGCATATAGGGATGTCAGGCTCATGTCCTGTTTAAGGATCCGAGTAAGTTGGAAACACGTTCAAAAGTTTGCATGTTTGTAGGATATCCAAAAGGGACAAAAGGGGGTTATTTTTATAACCTAAAGGAAAATAAAGTCGTGGTTTCTGCTAATGCAACTTTTCTTGAGGAAAGTTACATGGACGAATTTAAACCTCGAAGCAAAGTGGTGCTTGAGGAGTTAAGGAGTGATCAGATCACTCCAGAGGTTCCGAGTGAAACCGTTCCGATCAGTGTAGAAAAATCAAACAGACCTGAACAACAACCTCAGGGGCTTCGGCGTAGTGGGAGGATCGGGCGTCAACCTGAGAGGTATATGTTCAATGGGGAGGTCTTCTTGGCTGAACTGGATGAACATGACAGGGATCCTTATACTTACGCAGAAGCTATGGAGGATGTTAATTCAAGACTCTGGACAGAGGCCATGAACATAGAGATGAAGTCTATGGAGACTAATCGGGTCTGGGAGCTTGTGGATCTTCTCAAAGGGGTAAAACCCATAGGGTGTAAGTGGATTTACAAAAGGATATGAGGAGTGGATGAAAAGGTCGAAACCTTTAAGGCTAGACTAGAAGCTAAGGGTTATACGCAAAAGGAAGGAATCGATTATGAGGAAACCTTTTCGCCTGTAGCCATGCTTAAGTCCATCCGGATTCTCTTGTCCATAGCTGCCGCTCTCGACTACGAGATTTGGCAGATGGATGTCAAGATGGCTTTTCTAAATGGCTATCTTGATGAGTCCATTTATATGGAACAACTAGATGGGTTCAAAGTCGCGGGTCAAGAGGGTAAGGTTTGTAAGCTGCTAAAGTCAATTTATGGACTTAAGCAGGCATCCTGTTCTTGGAACATAAGATTTGATCAAGTGATCAAGACTTATGGGTTCTCACAAAATGTGGATGAATCATGTGTTTACAAACACATTAAGGATGTGAAAGTGGTTTTTCTACTGCTCTATGTGGATGACATTCTGCTAATTGGCAATGACATTGGGGCATTGTCATCGGTCAAATTATGGTTGACCAAGCAGTTTGACATGAAGGACTTGGGTGAGGCTAGTTTTGTTCTCGGTATCCAGATCTTTTGGGATAGGAAGAACAAAATGATAGCTTTGTCACATGCCAGCTGTTAGACATGTATGCCCTAAGGAGTAAAAATGTAATACATTTTTGGAGACATTTTTATCAATAAAGAATTTATTCTTTTATATATACCAAATCTTGTCCTCTTTACGTTCATATTTGTTGAATGTATGATAAGCAAACAGTAGTCTGAGACTGTCAGTCTAAACCTTAAGAATTGGGCATATGATGGACTGATTATGCAGAAGACACGATTGTTAAGGTGATGGTCTAAAACATATGATCCACAATCGAGGGAATAAAGTTGGGCACTTTATTCATGTAAAGATTGTTATGTTGTCTATATCCCTTTTGGGAGATGGTTTGTCTTGACCATCGGAGTTGGACTCCGTGAATAGAAACATTGGCGCATTGTCGTAAGTGACGATGTGTTGGATCGGAACATAAAGTGAATTGATTTGGATTAATAATTCTGTCTTGGCAAATCGATTCACTTTAGACAGTCATTTGTATTGTATCTTAATCCTGAGATGAATAATGGGCCAGTTGTCTTGACTTGTGTCTTTTGATGTGCCAAAGGGTGACACCCACATCTCGATAGTGGTATGCATATCAGTACATTGGAGGCATGACTCTTGATAGTATAGACTTGTTATTCATAGATATGGAATCCATAGCTCCTCTTTAGGAGTAATGATATCCTCTTATATGCGTTGTCCTGTAATTGGAAAACTAGAGCGCTCAACCATTTGGATACATAGGTGTAATCGAATGGTATACTATCTTTGGATGGTAAGTTTTCTAAATGGTGAGACAATGGAATGTAAGATAAAAATAATCGGGAAGGTAAGACAGAACTTGTCCTTAAGCCGATTATGGATGTTCATATGGGGATGCGATACACCATGATATGTATGGAGACTTAGCTACACAAGCTTCGTAATTCTATAAAGTTCGAGAATGCAGCTCCAAGCTTTTAGTGTAGTAGCGTTGGAGTTTATAATTGTGAAATGTATATCTGGGATATCGGGTTTCATAATTATCAAGAGCTTGAACTTTATAGGTCTATTTTGGTCCCCTTTGTTAGCTCACAAAATCCTGTAACGACACGACGTGCTTTTCCAATAATTGGTGACTTATGTCGGATTTATCAGATTGGTTTAAAATTTGTAAGAATCAAATAATTCATGTCTGTTTATCGATTGAATTAATTTTATAAGAAATTAGTTCAAAATAAACTTGTTGAATTATTGCGATAAGATAATTCTTGTCTATTTATCGGTTGTTTTAATTTTGGACAAATTAGAACAAGATAAACTTGTAGAATTATTGTGAATTAATTTATTTTCTTAGAGATTATCTTGATAAAGTTTGTTTTGATCAGATAACTTCTCTATTGGGTTATTTGAATCAAAACTGAGACTTTATCTTTTAAAATCTCGGGTGGAAAATAAAAGATTCGCGGAGATTTTTTTCTCGGGAGTTCGGCTGTCGGATGACGTGTTCGGCCTGTCGATGGGGCCTGTTCGGCCTGCCGATCAGCGAGAGATAAGATTACACGTTTTCACGCGTATCTTATCAGATATTGATCCAAACTTGATTCTGTTTCGAATTTTTGAGACCTAATCTTATATGGACTGACCCCAGGACCAATAGCTATAAAAAGGGAGTGAGTCTCATGATTTACTCGGATCAATTTGAGAGATTAAGAGTGATACTCTTCTAGTGAGCATCTGAAAACTCCCTGAGAGCTTTTGTTCACAAATCACGAGCACTAGCTTTGGGTTCTCTCTATTGGTTGGAAGGAGAGTCACCGGTGGAAGAGTTGTACGTGTGAGCCCACACTCACTCCGGTTGTGGATAGAGAATAGCAAAGAAGACCAGTTGGTTGAGACTCTTCTGGAACGTTACTTCTCTACACAGGTTGCGGAGGTTCTTTGGCACACTGAGGTTAGTAAGATCTATCTAATTTATACATATAACATGTCAAACTTGTGTTTTGGAAATTACTCTGATGAAAAAATTTTAAAATTCCGCTGCGCACTTTGTTTCCAACAATTGGTATCAGAGATGAGGTTTTTACATAAATTAGCAAGTTTGTGATCATGTTATATGCATAAATTTTGTGATCTTAATCTCACCTATGCTTGAATTGAATTTGATAGAGATATGGCACTCTAGGTTTCTATATTATATATATGTTGTCATGGATTATGTGGTGAATGTTTATTAATTAATTACGGTTGATTAAATTGTTGTTTAATTATTTATTAATTAATTAATGCCGGTTATGGTTCCTTAGAGGTTAGAATGTGTATCTAGGTTTTTCATGTAATTAGATGGCGGACTTTCATCTCCGTCTAGGAATTGTTATTTAATTTTTAATTTGTAAGAATTTTGTAATTAAATAATTATTCGAAGCAGACGGAACAAGAAGTCGGATCTTAAAGATTGATGATGGCGCCTCCAGGTATTTCCTAAGTCTCTAATTTTATGTTTTTGAATTGTTGAAAATAAAATTGATGAATTGCATTAAAATTGTATTTTCTGAAATAAGGGTTTTCTGCTCGGTCGGCATGCCGGACCTCACAGTTCGGCAAGCCGAAGGTCACAGATCGGCAAGCCGGACGTGTGGTCAGGCAAGCCGATAGTGGGGCAGAAATTTTGGTGCTCTGCCAGCAGGCCGAAAAAGTTTGGCAAGCTGAACCTTCATGATCGGCAGGCCGATCACCCAGATCGGCCTGTCGACGGAGAGCTGCCAAGTGTCCAGAAAAGGTGTAATTTTTCTGGTGCAGTTTTAATTTTATTTTTGGAACGATTCTGAGAAACATTAAATTTGGATATGACCGAAAATATGAAGTATTCGATTCATACGGAATTGAAGACTTGAAGATGGATATTACATGAAGAAGGATACAGCTTGAGGATTCAAGGATGAAGAATCGATAAATGTCTCGATTATTCTATTGTAATCTTAGTTTTCTATTCTCTAGGGTGGAACCATAATATTACGGTTATTATTATTTTGCTTGTAGCTTTGCTTGATTGCTTTGCTTGTCTGCATTACAATATGATTTACCATGTATATTGATAACATGTCATATAGAATAGGAAGTGCCGCTCATATTAAAATTGTTCATGCATAATTTTAAAATAAAACCTTGACTTCAAAAGATTGAGTGGGAGAAGGTCTTCGAAGAGAGGACCTAAGGCCTCCATCGTTGGTCCATAGGAAGAACATGGTGGTCCCGACCCCTAGGAAGGGATTTCTATCATGTACCAGATTGGACCTTTGAAAGGGTAAGGTAATTTAGTATGATTTATGGCTGCACACCCCTAGGTGGTGATAATAATCATGGATAAAATATTGAAACGGTGGTTATACACTCACGTTAATTTTATTATTAACCTCCCCTAGGAGCTCTGTTAATAAAATTAATGGCCAAAGAAACGATTATTAGTATATGCTGGATCATATGGGTCTTGGATGGCATATACTAATCAGGAGGGGCTCCGTGTTCCTAATTGAATTTGGCATGACTCCCCTAGGAGCTTGTTAAATTCTGAGTTGGGAATTATCGTTGTAAGGTTGTGATATTTTCAAGGTTTTGACACATAAACACATTTATATGATTTTACATGATTGTGTTATCTTACTAAATTATTATATATGTTTGCTTATGTTTGGTATATGATTCTTTATTGTAGATTGAAAATGTCTAAATACGCTTTATCATCGATACTTGACAAAAACCAATTAACTGGTGAGAATTATAACGATTGGAAACGGAACCTGGACATCGTCCTATCCTTTGAGAAACTGAAATATGTACTGACAACCCCTTGTCCTCCTGAGCCTACGGGAGACTCAAGTAATGAGCAATTCCAAGCGTACGACCGCTGGAAAGATGCTAATGATTAGGCCCGCCGCTATGTTATGGCTAGCATGAACAATGTGCTACAGGCTCAACATCAGGATTATGAGACTACGAAGCAGATCTTGGATAATCTTGAGGACATGTTTGGAGGCCAGGCCATAACAAAGCGGCAAAGGGCTCTTCAGAAACTCTTAAACTGTAGACAGAGACTGGGGACATCTGGAAAGGAGCACAAGATGTTGGTCATGGGTTACCTCGCTGAGGCTCAAACCAATGGAGCCGACATCGATGCTGAAACTCAGATGACTATGGTCTTTGAGACTCTGTCTAAGGAATTTATTCCGTTTAGAGCTACTTTTAATTTAAGCAATAGACGGGATATGACCTTGACAGAACTGATGAAACAGTTACAGGAGTTTGAACTGCTGATCAGGGAGTCTCCTGCTGGTGGTGAGGCTAACATGGTAGCTGCTTCTGGTTCCAATCCTAACTCTAGGAATGGAAAGAAGCAACGAGCCAAGAATGGGAAGTCTTCTATTCCTGCTACTACCAAGAGCAAGAAGAAGAAGAAGAAGAACCCAAAGAAGCTTAAGTGCTTCTTCTGTGGTAAGGTTGGGCATATAAAGAAGCATTGCAAGAACTTCCTTTCTAAAGGAGGTAGGTGTGATCTTTTATATTTAGAAACTTGTTTGGTTGAGGAATCCAATGACATCTGGGTCATAGATTCCGGTGCAACTAATCATGTTTGTGTTTCTCTGCAGGGATTCAAAGAAACGAGAAGTCTGTTGTGTGAAGACTTAACGCTTTGGATGGGCGATGGATCCTTGGTCTCAACGGAAGCAGTGGGAGATGTCCATCTTTATTTTGATAATTATATGAATTTAATTTTGCGAGATTGTTTTTATGTTCCTAAATTTAAAAGGAATTTAATTTTTGTATCTTCTTTATTTAAAAACTCCTGTGTGGTATCTTTTAATGAAAAAGTGGTGATTTGTAAAAACAAAATAATCTATATTTTATCAAACCTAAGATGGACTTATTGCTTAATGCTGACATAAATGATAATGACTCAAAAAGACTTAAAACTTTGCACTCTAATAAGACTTATCTTTGGCATTTGCGCCTTGGCCATATTAACCTGAATAGGATTCAAAGGTTGGTAAGGGATGGACCTTTAAGTAACTTAAAGGTGGAATCTATACCTCAATGTGAGTCTTGTTTGGAGGGTAAAATGACCAAAAGACCATACGGGTCTAAGGGCAATAGGGCGGAAGGGGTTCTACAACTTGTGCATAGTGATGTTTGCGGAACAATGAACATCCGACCACGAAGGGGGTATGAGTACTTCGTCACTTTTATTGACGATTACTCAAGATATGGTTATGTGTACCTAATGCACCACAAAAGCGAAACTTATGATAAGTTCAGGGAGTTTCAGGCTGAAGTGGAAAAGCAATTGGGTAGACCCATAAAGGCACTTCGATCTGACCGAGGTGGGGAATACCTTTTTGATGAGTTCTTGGGACACTTGTTAGAGAATGGGATTTTATCCCTATTCGGTGGTAATGCCCCAAATATAATGTTTATTCTTTTTAATAAACGGCAGACGTTTGTAGCATAGAAAAAGTTGTCGCATCCACAGGGAGGTGAAAATTTGTAACTCGACAAATTGTTAAAAATAAACGTTCAAAAAGGCACGCACTTTTTCAAATCAAAGTGTAAATTGAAAGAAATATTTTTGTGGTTTTTATTTTATTTAATTAAAAATTTGAAGCATAAAATTAAAACGGTGAAGCTTTGAGAATCCCTTATATGTTTCGCAATTGATATGGAATTTTAACTCTAAATATTAATTATCTAAAGCATTTCATTTATTATATCTTTTCTCATTAATTGCAAGCACTTTTTACTAATTATATAGGTCAACCTAAATCGACAATATAGCAAGCCATAATGCAGTAAGGGTTTTCCTATAAAAACTAGCAAAATAATCATCTGTCACTAATGATTTGATGCACTAATTATGAAAATTATAACCGCTGTCACCCAATTACAATTAACATAATTTTAAGAAAGAAAAGATAATAACAAATCAAAATTAATATATTTTTATGGAATAAATTATTGCGTTAATTTCGGCAGCACCTCGACTTATTAAATGGTCTAAGAATACACTATGTCATCCTGTATCTACAATAAATTAAGAATAACCAAGCATTTACTGTGCCAGTCCATGTCTATAATGCAACAGAAACTCAGCTTAATAAACGAGCATGACTTTAGTATAATTAATATTAATTATGCAACACAATTAAATTACATAAAGAAAGCATGACTGAATTTATGTAAAAATTTGTAGCATAACAACAGTAACAATAATTATTAAAAACATAAAGATATAATTTATTACAAAAAAATATAAGCATTATAACACAGATATAGAGTAGAAACCCATACCAAAATACTATACATACAAGATCATCTCTCTGCCTCACCAGATTCTTTATACTAATTTAAGCATTATTTTTCTACCTAAAAGAGTTACTGCTGAGTCTAACTCAACAGTAAGGAAAAGAAGAAAAAGGGCCAAAGGCCCGAAGGAGGTGTGTCAACTGAGGCAAATGCCTCAGTATTTATAGAGGCTTAAAAATCACAACTTGCCGTTTGTAATTATATTTTTTCCCTATTGAGAGTTGACAATTTCAGATCATTTGATCCATTTTTCTCTTCTTTTTTTCACGCTGAGATTCACTCGTTGATATACGAATTTGAGTTTGTAATCTAGTGTGACGCAGACCATACCAGCACAGAACAGGCACGATCTAAACCGTTCAAAGCGTGATCTAACGACTGAAAAGTGCGTGGAGGATGGGCCTAGATGGGACCAGTGGGGCCGAGATTTAGGACCGTTAGATCAATCTTAGTATTCGCATCGAATGGCTGAGAGAGTGGCTACACGTAGACATGATCGCACGAGATTCCACGCAAGCCGAGATTCCCTCTGACTCTCTCTGTAGCTTTGTCGCCTAAAGAATCAAGATGATATTCATGCCAATCTAATTCTATTTTTCCCATGGTTTCCATGTATTTTTCTATAGTTCCTTCCAATGTTTCTAGGGTTTCTTCCAGATTCACCATATTTGGGTCACTATATATCTCTTGCAATTCAAAATTTGACTCCAACTTTTTGGGTTGATTTTCAGGCCAAGGTTCCAAAAAATTTGAATTGTTCTCCCAAAATAAATTGTTCCTAGAACTATTCAATTTCCAATAATCATATTCGGCCATATCTTCTAATATATAATAGGCTTCGTCAACAGATAATTAGTAAAAAGCGGTGGTACCATCTCCTCTCTCTACCCAATTTCTAGTTTCAAGACTTAACCCATATATAAAAATTTCTAAAAGATAATCCTTAGAAAAACCATGATGAGGATATTGATCTAGCAGGTCCTTAAATCTCCACCAAGCATTATAAAATGGTTCTAAGTGTTGTTGGGAAAAACTTAAAATGAAATGTTGATGAATTTCCCAAATCATTGTTTTTTGTTTTTAATTTATTTTATTTTTTTTTTGATTTTTTTAAAGAAAAAAAATTTTCAAGTTGAATAATGCTCAATTAATTGGATTCCCAGATCATTGGGGGGTCACAGTGAACACGCTTAGAATTCTCAACTTTCTTAGGCAAGGGTGCTCGCCTTATGGTTGTGAGATTGAATCCCAACGGTGGCCTTTTTGATAGAATCCAACAAATTTTACAACTACCCAATCTTACAAAATAAAAGACGGGATGTAAAGCTTTTCTTTATCTGAAACGAATAAAGTAGTGAGTGAAAAGCATCCGTCCCTTTTTTTATTATTTTTTAATTTTTTTGTTTTTTTTAAATTTTAATTTTTTTAATAATAAACACACAAATTAAAAATGCAAATAACTAAAATAATATTTACAAAGGATAGGGATAGATTACTTACCTGTTTTTTTGTTTAATTTAACAATCTGACAGAGCAACGGCACCTCCCCGGCAACAGCGTCAGAATGTTCGGTGGTAACGCCCCAAATATAATGTTTATTCTTTTTAATAAACGGCGGACGTTTGTAGTATAGAAAAAGTTGTCGTATCTACAGGGAGGTGAAAATTTGTAACTCGACAAATTGTTAAAAATAAACGTTCAAAAAGGCAAGCACTTTTTCAAATCAAAGTGTAAATTGAAAGAAATATTTTTGTGGTTTTTATTTTATTTAATTAAAAATTTAAAGCATAAAATTAAAACGGTGAAGCTTTGAGAATCCCTTATATGTTTCGCAATTGATATGAAATTTTAACTCTAAATATTAATTATCTAAAGCATTTGATTATTATATCTTTTCTCATTAATTGCAAGCACTTTTTACTAATTATATAGGTCAACCTAAATCGACAATATAGCAAGCCATAATGCAGTAAGGGTTTTCCTATAAAAACTAGCAAAATAATCATCTGTCACTAATGATTTGGTGCACTAATTATGAAAATTATAACCGCTGTCACCCAATTACAATTAACGTAATTTTAAGATAGAAAAGATAATAACAAATCAAAATTAATATATTTTTATGGAATAAATTATTGCGTTAATTTCGGCATCACCTCGACTTATTAAATGGTCTAAGAATACACTATGCCATCCTCTGTCTACAATAAATCAAGAATAGTCAAGCATTTACTGTGTCAGTCCATGTCTATAATGCAACAGAAACTCAGCTTAATAAACGAGCATGACTTTAGTATTATTAATATTAATTATGCAACACAATTAAATTACATAAAGAAAGCATGACTGAATTTATGTAAAAATTTACAGCATAACAACAGTAACAAAAATTATTAAAAACATAAAGATATAATTTATTCCACAAAAATATAAGCATTATAACACAGATATAGAGTAGAAACCCATACCAAAATACTATGCATACAAGATCATCTTTCTGCCTCACCAGATTCTTTATACTAATTTAAGCATTATTTTTCTACCTAAAAGAGTTACTGTTGAGTCTAACTCAACAGTAAGGAAAAGAAGAAAAAGGGCCAAAGGCCCGAAGGAGGTGTGTCAACTGAGGCAAATGCCTCAGTATTTATAGAGGCTTAAAAATCACAACTTGCCGTTTGTAATTATATTTTTCCCTATTGAGAGTTGACAATTTCAGATCATTTGATCCATTTTTCTCTTCTTTTTTTCACGCTGAGATTCGCTCGTTGATATGCGAATTTGAGTTTGTAATCTAGTGTGACGTAGACCATACCAGCATAGAACAGGCACGATCTAAACCGTTCAAAGCGTGATCTAAAGGCTGAAAAGTGCGCAAAGGATGGGCCTAGATGTGACCAATGGGGCCGAGATTTGGGACCGTTAGATCAGTCTTGGTATTCGCATGGAATGGCTGAGAGAGTGGCTGCACGTAGACATGACCGCACAAAATTCCACGCAGGCCAAGATTACATCTGACTCTCTCTGCAGCTTTGTTGGCGCGTGTGATGCACGTGCCAATCATAGGTTGACACATGGAATCCATGACTGAGACACGCTGCTTCTCCAACATGCGTCAGTGTTGACGCTTCTCCTCGGCTGATGCGTGGCATGACGTCTGCAGCAGATGGGCGAATGAGATTCATTTGGCAGCTGATCCGAGGGATGAGAAATCGCCACGTGTCCCTAAAAATTCAAACTTGAATTTTATTCATCTTCTTAATGCATTTGATGTCTGATTTTATCCGTTTTGGTGTCGTTTTACTTCGTTTTTCCTCTAGATTTCAAATCTAAAAATCACAAACACACTATTTTACAAACATAATACTTACAAAAATATTAAAAATATTTATTTTACATTAAAACATACAAAAATAAATAAAAACTCCTAAAATTTTTAGTCTCTTACAGTTTGACACAGATATAATTTTTATGACTTGGAAATATTTTTAGAAATTACTAAAAATATAATAGAACATATTTACAAACTTAAAACACACTATCAAACACTCTAAAACTCAAAATAAAATAACCGCATTACTTTTACAGTTTTGACTATTTACATACTAGACACTTATTTAACACACCAAAATGACTCTAAAAATTACTAAAAATTCTATTAAACATAAAAACACACTAAAAATATATTTTTAAACACATTTACACTCTAAGACACAAAAATACTTATTAACACAAAATGTTATTAATTAGAGGATTTAATGAGAAATAAAAGCATAAATAAATTATTTAAGCTTTAGAAAATGTACACTTTTACAGTCTCATCAATCCCATTTGACTGCGCCGGGCACTCTGCAGTAGAATGGCATAGCGGAGAGAAGGAATAGGACTTTGTTGGACATGATTAGGTCCATGATGAGTTATTCATCATTGCCTTTATACTTTTTGGGATATGCACTACAAACCGTGTGTTATCTTTTGAACAATGTGCCTTCAAAATCGGTCCCTAAAACTCCTCACGAGTTGTGGATAAGACAGAAGACATCCTTAAACCATATTCGCATATGGGGATGTCTAGCTCATGTCCTGTTTAAGGATCCGAATAAGTTGGAAGCACGTTCAGAATTTTGCGTGTTTGTAGGATATCCAAAAGGGACTAAAGGGAGTTATTGTTATAACCCAAAGGAAAATAAAGTCGTGGTTTCAACTAATGCAACTTTCCTTGAGGAGAGTTACATGGACGACTTTAAACCTCGAAGCAAAGTGGTGCTTGAGGAGTTAAGGGCTGATCCATTCACTCCGGAGGTTTCGAACGAAACCATTCCGATTGGTGTAGAAAAACCAAACAAACCTGAACAACGACCTCAGAGGCTTCGGCGTAGTGGGAGGATCGGGCGTCAACCTGAGAGGTATATGTTCAATGGGGAGGTCTTCTTGGCTGAACCGGATGAACATGAAAGGGATCCTTATACTTACGTAGAAGCTATGGAGGATGTTGATTCAAGACTCTGGACAGAGGCCATGAACATAGAGATGAAGTCTATGGAGACTAATCGGGTCTGGGAGCTTGTGGATCTTCCCGAAGGGGTAAAACCCATAGGGTGTAAGTGGATTTATAAGAGGAAAAGAGGAGTAGATGGAAAGGTCGAAACCTTTAAGGCTAGACTGGTAGCTAAGGGTTATATGCAAAAGGAAGGAATCGATTATGAGAAAACCTTTTCGCCTGTAGCCATGCTTAAGTCCATCTGGATTCTCTTGTCCATAGCTACCGCTCTCGACTATGAGATTTGGTAGATGGATGTCAAGACGGCTTTTTTGAATGGCTATCTTGATGAGTCCATTTATATGGAACAACCAGACGGGTTCAAGGTCACGAGTCAAGAGGGTAAGGTTTGTAAGCTGCTAAAGTCTATTTATGGACTAAAGTAGGCTTCTCGTTCTTGGAACATAAGATTTGATCAAGTGATCAAGACTTATGGGTTCTCACAAAACGTGGATGAACCATGTGTTTACAAACACATTAAGGATGGGAAGGTGGTTTTTCTACTGCTCTATGTAGATGACATTCTGCTAATTGGCAATGACGCTGGGGTGTTGTCATCGGTCAAATTATGGTTGACCAAGCAATTTGACATGAAGGACTTAGGTGAGGCTAATTTTGTTCTTGGTATCCAGATCTTTCGGGATAGGAAGAACAAAATGATAGCTTTGTCTCAGGCCAGCTACATAGATAAAATTCTCAAAAGGTTTGCAATGCAGGATTCCAAGAAAGGTGGGCAACCATCTAGATCTGGAATTACTCTTTCTAAGAAAGACTCTCCAAAGTCTTATGAAGAAAGAGAATACACGAAGAAGGTGCCTTATGCTTTGGCAGTGGGTAGTCTCATGTATGCCATGCTTAGCACACGACCGGATATTAGCTATGCAGTCGGGATTGTAAGTCGATTTCAGGTGGATCCAGGACCGAACCATTGGGTTGCGATAAAACATATTTTCAAGTACCTGAGAAGGACTCGAGGGTATATGCTTGTGTATTCAAGTGAGGATTTAACTCCTCTAGGATACACTGATTCGGATTTTCAATCCTGTCTGGATTCTAGGAAATAAACTTCGGGGTTTGTGTTTACTCTAGGTGGTGGTGCCATCAGTTGGAGAAGTGCGAAGCAAGATTGCACTTCGGATTCAACGATGGAGGCCGAGTATGTGGCGGCTAGTGATGCTTCGAAAGAAGCAGTGTGGCTCTACAAGTTCCTTGGGGATCTTAAGGTAGTTCCTGGTATGGATAAAGCAGTATCACTGTATTGTGATAACAGTGTGGCGGTAAGAAGAGTAAGCATATTGATCGAAAGTATCATGTGATAAAGGACTTCGTTGAAGGTAGGCATGTCACGGTTTGTAAGATCGCTTCAGAGGACAATTTAGTTGATCCATTTACGAAGACACTTACTGGGAGAGTCTTCGAGAGGCATGTGGAAGCTATGGGGATGCAAAATTTGTTGTATTTACTCACTTAGTGCAAGTGGGAGATTGTTAGACATGTATGCCCTAAGAAGTAAAAATGTAATACGTTTTTGGAGACATTTTTATCAATAAAGAATTTATTCTTTTATATACACCAAATCTTGTCCTCTTTACGTTCATATTTGTTGAATGTATGATAAGCAAACAGTAGTCTAAGACTGCCACTCTAAACCTTAAGAATTGGGCATATGATGGACTGATTATGTGAAAGACACGATTCTTAAGGTGACGGTCTAAAACATATGATCCGCAATTGAAGGAATAAAGTTGGGCACTTTATTCATGTAAAGATTGTTATGTTGTCTATATCCCTTTTGAGAGATTGTTTGTCTTGACCATCGGAGTTGGACTCCGTGAATAGAAACATTGGCGCGTTGTCATAAGTGACGATGTGTTGGATCGAGACATAAAGTGAATTGATTTGGATTAATAATTCTGTCTCGGCAAATCGATTCACTTTAGACAGTCATTTGTATTGTTTCTTAATCCTGAGATGAATAATGGGCCCGTTGTCTCGACTTGTGTCTTTTGATGTGTCAAAGGGTGACACCCACATCTCAATAGTGGTATGCATACTAGTATGTTGGAGGCATGAATCTTGATAGCGTAGACTTGTTATTCATAGATATGGAATCCATAGCTCCTCTTTAGGAGTAATGATATCCTCTTATATGCGTTGTCCTGTAATTGGAAAACTAGAGCGCTCAACCATTTGGATACATAGGTGTAACCGAATGGTATACTATCTTTGGATGGTAAGTTTTCTAAATGGTGAGACAATGGAACGTAAGATAAAAATGATCGGGAAGGTAAGACAGAACTTATCCTTAAGCCAATTATGGATGATCATATGGGGATGCGATACACCATGATATGTCATAGAGACTTAGCTACACGAGCTTCGTAATTCTATAAAGTTCTAGAGTGCAGCTCCAAGCTTTTAGTGGAGTAGCGTTGGAGTTGATAATTGTGAAATGTATATCTGGGATATTGGGTTTCATAATTATCATGAGCTTGAACTTTACAGGTCCATTTTGGTCCCCTTTGCTAGCTCACAAAATCCTATAACAACACGATGTGCTTTTCCAATAATTAGTGACTTATGTCAGATTTATCAGATTGGTTTAAGATTTGTAAGAATCAAATAATTCATGACTGTTTATCAGTTGAATTAATTTTGTAAGAAATTAGTTCAAAATAAACTTGTTGAATTATTGCGATCAGATAATTCTTGTCTGTTTATCGGTTGTTTAAATTTTGGACAAATTAGAACAAGATAAACTTGTAGAATTATTGTGAATTGATTTATTTTCTTAGAGATTATCTTGATAAAGTTTGTTTTGATCAGATAACTTCTCTATTGGGTTATTTGAATCAAAACTGAGACTTTATCCTTTAGAATCTGGGGTGAAAAATAAAAGATTCGCGGAGATTTTTTCTCAGGAGTTAGGCCTACCGGATGACGTGTTCGGCCTGCCGATGGGGCCTGTTCGGCCTGTCGATCAGGCTGTTCGGCCAGCTAATCAGCGAGAGATAAGATTACGTGTTTTCACGCGGATCTTATCAGATATTGATCCGAACTTGATCCTGCTGATCAGCGAGAGATAAGATTACGTGTTTTCACGCGGATCTTATCAGATATTGATCCGAACTTGATTCTGTTTTGAGTTTTTGAGACCTAATCTGATATGGACTGACCCCAGGACCAATAGCTATAAAAAGGGAGTGAGTCTCATGATTTGCTCAAATCAATTTGAGAGATTAAGAGTGATACTCTTCTAGTGAGCATCTGAAAACTCCCTGAGAGCTTTTGTTCACAAATCAAGAGCACTAGCTTTGGGTTCTCTCTATTGGTTGGAAGGAGAGTCACCGGTGGAAGAGCTGTACGTGTGAGCCCACACTCACTCTAGTTGTGGATAGAGAATAGCAAAGAAGACCATTTGGTTGAGGCTCTTCTAGAACGTTACTTCTCTACACAGGTTGCGGAGGTTCTTTGGCACACTGAGGTTAGTAAGATCTATCTAATTTATACATATAACATGTCAAACTTGTGTTTTGGAAATTACTCTGATGAAAAATTTTTAAAATTCCGCTGCGCACTTTGTTTCCAACACTGGCTACATAGATAAAATTCTCAGGAGGTTTGCAATGCAGGATTCCAAGAAAGGTGGGCAACCATCTAGGTCTAGAATTACTCTTTCTAAGAAAGACTCTGCAAAGTCTTATGAAGAAAGAGAATACATGAAGAAGGTTCCTTATGCTTCGGCAGTGGGTAGTCTCATGTATGCCATGCTTTGCACACAACCGGATATAAGCTATGCGGTCGGGATTGTAAGTCGATTTCAGGCGGATCCAGGACCGAACTATTGGTTTGTGGTAAAGCATATTTTTAAGTACCTGAGAAGGACTCGATGGTATATACTTGTCTATTCGGGTAAAGACGTAACTCCTCTAGGATACACTGACTCGGATTTTCAATCCTGTCCGGATTCTAGGAAATCGACTTCGGGGTTTGTGTTTACTCTGGGCGGCGGTGCCATCAGTTGGAGAAGTGCAAAGCAAGATTGCACTTCAGATTTAATGATAGAGGCCAAGTATGTGGCGGCTAGTGATGCTTTGAAAGAAGCGGTGTGGCTCCGCAAGTTCCTTGGGGATTTTGAGGTAGTTCCTTGTATGGATAAAGCGGTATCACTGTACTGTGATAACAGTGCTGCGGTAGCTAATGCTAAGGAACCAAGATTTCACAAGAAGAGTAAGCATATTGATCAGAAGTATCATGTGACAAAAGGACTTCGTTGAGGGCGGGCATGTCACGGTGTGCAAGATCACGTCAGAGGACAATTTAGCTGATCCATTTACGAAGACACTTACCGGGAGAGTCTTCGAGAGGCATGTGGAAGCTATGGGGATGCAAAATTTGTTGTATTTACTCACTTAGTGCAAGTGGGAGATTGTTACACATGTATACCCTAACGAGTAAAAATGTAATATGTTTTTGGAGACATTTTTATCAATAAATAATTTATTCATTTATATATACCAAATCTTGTCCTCTTTACTTTCATATTTGTTGAATGTATGATAAGCAAACAGTAGTCTGAGACTGTCGGTCTAAACCTTAAGAATTGGGCATATGATGGGTTGATTATGCGGAAGATATGATTCTTAAGGTGATGGTCTAAAACATATGATCCGTAATCAAGGGAATAAAGTTGGGCACTTTATTCATGTAAAGATTGTTATGTTGTCTATATCCCTTTTGGGAGATGGCTTGTCTTGACCATCGGAGTTAGACTCCGTGAATAAAAACATTGGCGCGTTGTCATAGGTGACGATGTGTTGGATCGGGACATAAAGTGAATTATTTGGATTAATAATTCTGTCTTGGCAAATCGATTCACTTTAGACAGTCATTTTTATTGTATCTTAATCCTGAGATGAATAGTAGGCCTGTTGTCTCGACTTGTGTCTTTTGATGTACCAAATGGTGACACCCACATGTCAATAATGGTATGCATGCCGGTACGTTGGAGGCATAACTCTAGATAGCGTGGACTTGTTATTCATAGATATGGAATCCATAGCTCCTCTTTAGGAGTAATGATATCCTCTTATATGCGTTGTCCTGTAATTGGAAAACTGGAGCGCTCAACCATTTGGATACATAGGTCTAACCGAATGGTATACTATCTTTGGATGGTAAGTTTTCTAATGGTGAGACAATGGAACATAAGATAAAAATAATTGAGAAGGTAAGACAGAACTTGTCCTTAAGCCGATTATGGATTATCATATGGGGATACGATACACTTTGATATGTCATGGAGACTTAGCTGTACGAGCTTCGTAATTCTATAAAGTTCGAGAGTGCAGCTCCAAGCTTTTAGTGGAGTAGCGTTGGAGTTGATAATTGTGAAATGTATATCTGGGATATTGGGTTTCATAATTATCGTGAGCTTGAACTTTATAAGTCCATTTTGGTCCCCTTTGCTAGCTCACAAAATCCTGTAACGACACGGCATACTTTTCCAATAATTGGTAACTTATGTCAGATTTATCAGATTGGTTTAAGATTTGTAAGAATCAAATAATTCATGTCTGTTTATTGGTTGAATTAATTTTGTAATAAAATTAATTTAAGATAAACTGGTTGAATTATTGGGATCAAAAAATTCTTGTCTGTTTATCAGTTGATTTAATTTTGGATAAATTAGATCAAGATAAACTTGTAGAATTATTGTGAATTGATTTATTTTCTTAGAGATTATCTTGATAAAGTTTGTTTTGATAAGATAACTTCTCTATTGGATTATTTGAATCAAAACTGAGACTTTATCCTATAGAATCTCGGGTGGAAAATAAAAGATTCGCGGAGATTTTTTCATGCGAGTTTGGCCTGCCGAATGACGTGTTCGGCCTGTCGATCAACGAGCGATAAGATTACGCATTTTCACGCGGATCTTATTAGATATTGATCCGAATTTGATTCTGTTTCCAATTTTTTGAGACCTAATCTGATAAGGACTGACCCCAGGACCAATAGGTATATAAAGGAAGTGAGTCTCATGATTTACTCAGATCAATTGAGAGATTAAGAGTGATACTCTTCTAGTGAGCATCTGAAAACTCCCTGAGAGCTTTTGTTTACAAATCACGAACACTAGCTTTGGGTTCTCTCTATTGGTTGGAAGGAGAGTCACCGATGGAAGAGCTGTACGTATGAGCCCGCACTCACTCCGGTTGTGGATAGAGAATAGCAAAGAAGACCAGTTGGTTGAGGCTCTTCTGGAACGTTACTTTTCTACACAGGTCACGGAGATTCTTTGGCACACAAAGGTTAGTAAGATCTGTTTAATTTACACATATAGCATGTCAAACTTGTGTTTTGAAAAAATACTCTGTTGTTAAAATTTTTTAAATTTCTGCTGCGCACCTCTGACCCGTTTTTCCAACAATCTCGTCATCTAATATGGCTTCCCTGGATTTGTAAGGGGTTTCACGTGCAAATTAACTGTCGTTGTATGCCTTCGACATACAATGGCTCTAGATACTTTGCCAGATCTTCATCGTATCCTTTGACAACAGTAAACTTATGTCCTTTTTGTAATAGTGTTAATTTCAAAAACAAAAATGAACTAGAATAGAAGTGAATTTATAATTGTAATATGAACACAAAATCCATAAGCAAAATGTTAAAAGTATCCAGGATGCTTGAATTGTTTTATTAAAAAATGTTGAGGAAAAACCCTTTAAATAGTCCTTTTATATTATTTTTAAAATAAATGAAAATGTTTTTGTTTTAAAAAATAAATTTTTTTTTAGAATTATGTTTAAGGTGTTTTTAAAATTTTTGCCTCAAAAATCATGCAAAAATATTCCTAAAAATTTCAAAAACAAAAGCAAAGCGGTGTAATAAACCTTTTTTTTTTCCCATCAAAACGAATAATAAATACAACTAACTAGTTCGGCCGGATTTCAATGCCCGTCATAATATTACTCTCGAGGTAGATTGTGCTATAGGAAGATTTTGATAAAAAACTTTAAGAAAGTTTTTTTTGAAAAAATGACTTCTTTTTTTTTTGCATAAAAAATTAAATCTTCTAGACAAAAAAACTACTCCAGTTTTTTTTTCCATCCTGTTGAGATTTATTTCCTTGCTTCAATTTTTTTCTCATCTTTCTAAAAAAACTAGATCAATTTTCCCATCCAAGAGCCTTGTTTTTTTTTAGTGAAAAAAAAAAAGCCATTTCCTCAATTAAATTTTTTGGATGGCCCCTTTGTCAAATTTCCCGTTTGATATCAAGTTGTCGACGGTGAAGTATTGAATAGAAAAAATAAAATAAAGATGAAGGATCAAAGGTATTTACAAAATAGACAACAATAGATCTTGATTTAAGTTTTTACCATAGACTTCCAGTATAAAAAAAAAAAAAAAAAAAACATGTTATCCTGACCTTGCAACAGTTATTAAGAAAATACAAACTTTATTAAACACGAGCAAAGAGAAACTCAAGAACTACAAGAGAACCAGTAGAAACAAAAGAAGCTTAAACCACAACGATATCATAAACATAAACATGTAGGTCTTTTAAGCACAAGACGCTAGAAAATACACAAGCATATCCAGCTTACTTTCGACAAAACCTATAAAAATAAAACATACATACATATATATATATATATATGTGTGTATATATATACACATATATGTATATTATATAACCCATATCTGGTAAACACCCTATTCTTCCATGCGAATGATGCACCGGATAGACTGCCCCTTCAGCATGTAGTCAAAGGCCTTGTTGATCTCCGAGAAAGGGACCGAGTGAGTGATGAATTTCTCAATTTCTAGCTCCTGAAAATATCATATTACAAAATTATATAAGATGTAGGATTTCTTCGCTAGACAAAAAGTGTAATTATAGTAAGTAAAATTCATACTACATGGGGCATATTTACATGGCTGATTTTCACACATATCAAAGCCCAAAAGCCAACTTCGTTTACGCATTTTGATTACTTGTATTGTTTCGAGACATGGCTTTTAATACTCTTTTATTTAATAGCATTTAATACCATGAGTTCAAAACACACTAATTCATAAAACAGCATGTCCAATCTAAAACCTACACTATAAAATAGACTGGGACCCACTGCCCAGTGAGTAAAACAGATTTTTTCTTTTAATATTGTACAGAGATTACATCAGCATAACTATATATTATATAACAAGATTTACATCAGCATAACTAATATTACCCAATAACACAATACAAATAAAATAACATGACGCAAATTTAGTAATAGATTGTATAAAACAATACAAAAAGAAACGCGTCTGCTAAATGAATGCCAAACTAAGTCATGTCCATAAAGTCCACTCCCTCACTATCTATTGTTCATAGCATTTCTGCCCCAAAAATCTTACCTCAGGTTGTATATAATCAGAATACAGCTTATTGTGAAAGGGAAACGTTTGTACAAGCAGAAAAATTTTTATGAATGGATATCCTCATTCAAGCTAACTTGTCAGAAGAAATTCTTTTTTCAAAATTCCTAGCTAATTTCAGTTCAGTCAAGAAATCCCACTTCAAATTAAATCTAAAAATATTGCTAAGCAAGCCGAGCAAGGCCTTCTCTATTGATAGAAAAAGGTTTATGCAAAAGCACAAAGTTCAGCTGTATTCAATTTCAACTTACCTTGTTCATGTACTTCTCCACAACGGAAGGGAGATCGGTCCGGGGTTTGTAGTTTCCATAGAAGGTACCCTTGAGGGTTCTCTCATTTAAGAAATTCATTGGATGAGTTTTAAATGCGTCATCTTTACTTGGAACACCAACTAGTACGGCCACACCCCAACCCTAGGAAAGACAGCCAAATTCAGTTTCTCAACAGAAAAAAGTTGATTGGTTCATGTTTTGAAGAGGCAGGAGGTTGGACAAGTACTTACATCATGAACACATTCAAATGCAGATATCATAGCTTGGATACTTCCTGTACATTCGACACTCCGGTCCACTCCTCCGTCAGTCATCTCTGCAATAACCTGTGGAGGTACAACATTCAAATGCTTGTTAGACTATTCATGAAGTGACAATGACTCAGACTTCACGGTAATAGTTGCACCACTTTGAGGTACAACAATACATATTTCAAATAAGAAATATTCCAAGTTAATTATTTTCTAATTTGATACCTACGTACAGAAGTGTTAAAAAAGAACCAACCTCTTGAACAGGTTTGTCGTGATCTTTTGGATTTACGAACTCATTCACGCCAAACTTTTTCGCTGCCAGTGAGAATAAATTGCAAAGTTATCATCAAAAACTCCAACATCCTTGAATGTACTTAACATGGACATACAGAAATCCTACTAACCTTCTTCAAATCGACTTGGGTTCAGATCAACACCAATGATCCTAGCAGCTCCCGCAAGTCTCGCACCTTCAGCAGCCTAATAATGTAAAAGAACATATCATATCGCAAAATCTTCAATATTGTAGCTAGGAGCAAAGTAACAAAGAACCAACAACATCAATCACTTACGGCAAGGCCGACAGCACCCAATCCAAAAATAGCAACAGATGAACCCCTTTTCGGTTTTGCAACATTCAGAGTGGCACCAAGACCTTCAAGAAACCAGACAAGTCATCAAACGAAAAGCATAAGCCAATTAATTAGTATTACCATTCTCTAAGGTCAATTTTTGTTCATGATACGTCTGATGAGTTGCATTCTATGGTATTGATAATAAGGCAAGTATCCTTACCATATGATATGATAAAATTTATTACAACGTACCAGTGCATATTCCGCAGCTAAGAACACAGACTTTGTCTAGTGGGGCAGCAGGGTTGATCTTGGCAACACATCCAGTATGGACAACGGTGTACTCACTGAAGGTAGAGGTCCCAACAAAATGGTAAATGGGCTGTCCATTCTTAGAGAACCTCGTCTTCCCATCATTGATCATGGCACCTCTGTCAGTGTTGATCCTCAGAAGGTCACACATGTTGCTCTCCACCGACTTGCAGTGGCGGCACTCCCCGCACTCGCCAGTGAACACAGGGAGGACATGGTCTCCCGGCTGAAGTTCGGTTACGCCCTCACCAACGCTCTCAACAATTCTGCAAAAAAAAAAAAAAAAAAAAAAAAAGCAATTAGAGAACGTCAATTGTCACTCGAGTCTTCGTCGTGGAAATGAACTCATTTCGAATCGAATCGTAAGTCAAAAATCTAATTAAACTGTTTATTGACAACTAGAAGAATAATTATGATAAGATAAGGAATTGTTAGAAAAGCAAAAGAATTTGTTGAACACATACCCTCCAGCCTCATGGCCAAATATGCGGGGAAACAATGGATTTTGTCCCTGAAAAAAGTAAACAAAACCATTTCAGTTTTAACACCTCTTCCAACCAAAAAAAGAAAAAGAAAAGAAAAAAGAAAAATGCGCGTTTAATCTAAAACATACAAATGTAGATACATAATCTGGGAGAATGATTTCTTGCTTTGGTTAAATCAAGCAATTAAACTGTAAAGATCAATAGAATTCTTTCCAATTACACCCTGTGGGACGCTAAAGGATTAACAAAGTGCTAACAAATTATGTAAAACTAGAGCACCACATCTTTAAGATGTAAACACAAAACACCAAATGGAGCACCACCTTATGGAGTCGTGTAAAGGATAAAAGAAAAGTGAGCCACATCGTATAGATATTGAACTATCTCACTTAACGGGTGGGTTGATCTTTTAAGATGGACGCCAAGTAAGTCCAAATTCTATCAAATTATAGTCTGTAATCAAAACTTATTTATACTGAAAAATCTGTTACCTTGGCTTCCCAGAAATAGACATCAGTGTGGCAAAGGGCAGTGAAGAGAATCTTCAAGCGGACTTCATTAGCCTGTGGTGGTGCCACCTCCACTTCCTCAATCACCAGTGGCTTCCCTGCTTCCCAGGCCACCGCAGCTGAAAAATGCACACACAAATCCAACAATATCAAATCACACAAATTCCCAATATATAATTCATCCAATTGAATATCTACAAAAAAAAAAAAACCCCTTAACGAAAAGCTATGAAAACTTTCTTTTTCTAGCTACTGCATATAGCAGTTTCATAGCTACATGATTAATTAAAAAGCAGAACATTTGCAAACAAAAGTATGTACCCAAATAAAAAATGATAAAGATCATTCAAATTAGTGCAAATTGCCCATTTGATCTTTCTTAAAAAGTAGACAGATTAGGGCTTCACTAGTCTAACACAGAGTCATATTGCCCGAATAAATAAATAAATAGTGAGATCATGCTAGGTATATTGCAACAATCCAAGAAGTAACATAACCTAAACCTAGCCAAAACGTTGAAGCCAAAAACAACAGGAGATTTGAAGCTTAAAAGCAAAATCACAAACAAAAGAGGAAAAAAAATAGATTGTTAAATAAAAAAAGGAATAGTATACAAGAAATGAAAGCTCTGTCTGACCTCTGCACTTGATGATCTGACCAGCTGTAGAAGACATTATGACTTATCAATTAGTAAACTGTTATTCTCAGAACTCAAATGAACCGATCTGACTTTGATATTGATCGTTGTAACTTGTAAGTGGTGAAGAACAGAGCTGGATAAGAGGGGGTATTTATAGTGTCCGAAAGTCACAGGGAAAACCATTTCATAGGATCGAATGTACGAGATTGCCATCTGGGTCTGACCGTAATCACAATATTTTCTTTTTTGGCGGTGTCCAAAACCAGCAAAACTATTTAAGTATCGAACCGTAAAGCCACTGCTGATAAACCACTGTCTGTTTAGTTTAAGCCAAATTTCAAAACCACTGACGGGAATGGAAGGGAATGAATTGTATATTTTGTGGTTTTCTTCAGGTTTTCTGGTCTGTACAAGTGGCGCCGTTTGTTTCTCTATGCAACTTGGCTCTGCCACGTGGACTAGTAATTGCTTTTCTTTTTTTAATGTTTTTATTTTATATTTTTCTTTTTCTTGTAGAAATCTTCTGGATTGGTACGTGTTCTAACACGGTGATGCTACGATAATCCCAAATAGGGCAATGATCTAGCATTAAAAGAGGATTTTTCCCCCCTTTTCCTGATAAAAGGACAGGAAACTTTCTTCTTTTTTAACACACTGAGCCTGTTTGGTTTCATTCTACAAAACAGTTCTTGTGTTTTGGAAGAAAAACTTTTTTTCTCCCGACCCGGTAGTAGTCCGGTCCTCTCACAGCAGTAGGCCCCATCAAATGGGTCCCATAATAGAACCCACTCGGTGGGGCCAACTGCTGTGAGAGGACCGGGCAGTAACAAATTGAAGCGCCCGTTTTAGAAATATATTGTAGGACCTATCCGGTGGGGCCCACTGTTGTGAGAGGACCGGGCTACTGTCCGGTCGAGACAAATAGAAACGTCCGTTTTGGAAATATACAAAACAAAAAGAAAATTTTTTTTTTCCCCACCGGGCTGTGGCCCAGCCCTCACAGTGAGGTGGGACCTACCTGGTGGGTTTCACCCCACGGGTGGGTCCCACTGCTATGAGAGGACCGGGCTACTGTCCGATCGGGACAAATAGAAGCGCCCATTTTAGAAATATACAAAACAAAAAGAAATTTTTTTTTTCCACCGGGCTGTGGCCCAGCCCTCTCAGTGGGGTGGGACCCATCGTGTGAGTCCCACCTCTTAATGAGATGGGACCCACCCAGTAGGTCCTAAAGTAAAACCTACCGAATGGGGCTCACCCTATTGAAAGGGCTTGGTCACAGCCCAACCAAAATGTATAGCAGTGCCCAAACAAAAATGTTGTTGGCAACACGTTTAGGTGGTGTTTGGAAGGTGGTGGGAACTGGTGGTGGGAACCACTTTTACTGTAGCATGTGAAAGCTTTACACTGTTTATAACTGAGTTTGTGGTTCCCACCACAATGCCAAACAGGGGATTAGTTACCAAAAATATCAAAACATAAATGAAGAACATTCTCGGTTCTTTTTCAGAATTACGGTGAGAATAGAAAACGAATTTGCCTCGTTTTCTCTTCTCTGTTCTTATCTAACCCTCTCTCTATTGAAGACGGCACGACCTCAGATGCTCCCACCGATCTCCCATGCTCTTCAAAGATCTATCTCCTCTTCTCCCCTCGATCTGCCTTCTCTCCTATTTTCCTCACCTCTCGTCGATCCCTGTTTGGTCAGTTGCCATCTTTCTTATCTCACTCGTTCAGACAAGGGTTCTTCGTGGGTTTTGGTAGATCTCTCTCTCCTCTCCTCCCCTCGATCTGCCTTCTGTCCTATTTTCCTCACCTCTCGTCAATCCATGTTTGGTCAATTGCCATCTGTCTTCTCTCACTCGTTCAGACAAGGGTTGTTCGTGGGTTTTGGTGGATCTTTCTCTCCTCTCACTCGTTGCTCCGACGCTGTTGTCTGTTAAATCGCCAAGGTATATTCATCCCTGTCTACTCTCATATCCTCTCCTCCCTGATTCGGGGGACTCCCCCTTTAGTGACTGCATTTTCCAAGATGTCTGAGATTTTGGGAATCGCTGGGCCCGGTTAAGGTTGTCTGTGATTTTTTTTTTTTGAATTATATGTTGTTCTGTTATCTGCCATCTCCTCTAACAATTTATTCAAAAGAAACTGTGTAAGATTGTGGGCATCCCTGGGCCCTTTTTTTGCATGCTGTGATTCGGCCTAAAAGTTGGCTAAAATCTGTTGTTGTATTCATCCGTTGATCTGTGATCTTCTCTCCTCCTTGAATCCAAAATGATTCCTATTTTGGCGACCATAAGAAGCCCGTTTGGTTTCATTCTCTTATTGGAATTATCATATTGTTATCTTGCTCTTGCTGTGCCGCTGATTCTGTGTGAATCATGTTTTATCTGCCATCTCCTTTAACGATTTATGCAAAGGAAAACGTGTAAGATTTTGGGCATCCGTATTCCCCCTCTTTGTACGCTGTGATTCGGTCCAAAAGTCGGCTAAATATGTTGTTGTATTGAAGGTCAAAGACAACGAGGACGGCGACGTAATAACGAAGGTCAAGTGATAAGATTGTTTGGTGCTACAGACAATATATCTCTGAGTTTAGAGACCAATTAATTAATTAAATATAGATACATTATCATTAATTGAGGATAGACTTATAAGATTAATGTGTGTATAATACTTATTATTATAATGTGTGATTTGTAAAGTATGATGACTTAATGAGAGCATGACTCTATTGTATTAATTTTTACTTTGTTTACAAGTATTTCATCATTTTACTATAATTATAATTATTTTAAACATTAAACTAAAAAAAGTTTAAGCCATAAAAGTCATTAAAAAATATTGTGTTAATTGATCACCAAACTAATAATAATAAGAATAATAATAATGTTTGGTTTGATGCAATAATTATAGACTTAATTTAATTTTTTTAATAGATGTTTTCAAAAACACTTATAGGAGTTTTCAAAAACATTTACACCAAATATATTTTTTAATGTTTTTAGCTATTCTTAAAACAGACAAAAAAATAATCAACCAAACACAATTTTCAAGACACGCCCAGTATATTTTTTAAAATATTCTTATTTTTAACATTTTTCAAAAACCAAAAGTAAAATAAAAATATTACCAAAATTTGGAAGCTCTTGAATGTTACCCTTTTCCTATCGGGATGGCTTTCAAAATTTGTTTTGACCGCACCAAGCTGTACTTCTCAACTATAGCTACAGTTTAGCACTTCAAGTGTAATTGACATTTTAAGTTTAAAAACTGTAATATATGAGAGGTTTATATTATAGTTTTTTTTACCTTTTATTATTGTTGCTGAAAGTCTTACCTTGTTCATATTTGTAGCTGATGGGTTAAACTTAATAATGTTGGCATGGTGGTTAAAACTATGAGTTTTACACTGTACTAATTTTTTTAACTATAGCATGTGAGAGCTTTACACTATTTCTAACTAAAAATTTGATTAAAACTAACTTTACCAAATAGGTTATAAAGTTCCAAACATCCTAAATAGTATAATACTCAAGTGGTGATTAACCCTTTTCTTTTCTTTTCTTTTCTTTTGTTCTAAAAAAGAAATGGACCCTATATGAAAAGATTTTCTAAATCAGAAAATTGACTCCTCAATCTATTTTAAGGGAACACCGTTTTCATTTTTTTTTTAGGTTCACATCCTTTGTTGCAGTATTTCTCCCATGTTTTTGTAACTTCTATGATTCTAAAGTCTCAAATAATTTTTGAATGTAATTGTTTTCAGCATTTAAAAAAAATAAAAAAAATAGGAGAAAGTTTTTTTTTTATTTGCATCCAAAAGATTTTTAGGTCTTAAAAATTCTAAAATTTCAATAAAAATTTCATAAATATCACAAAAAATTTTAAAATTTTTTTCTATGCACTAACCTTCAAGAAAATTACCATAAAAATTATAAATTTTATAAAATTCGTAGTTCATTGCTTTATATAGAATTTCAAGTAAGATCATAAAAATATTGTAAACTTTTTGAACAATTTGTGGCTATTTATTTTTGTTTTATCGTTGTTTTATTAGCTACATGCATATTTTGTTACTGTTTCTACATTTTGTAGATCAACATGCAGGGTGCTTCAATCATGATGAAATTCCAGTCATAATTGAGTCTTATAGAAGTTTCTTATGGTATAAAAATTTTATTCTAATTCGTATAATAATTTTATAAGAAACTTGTTCATTATTTTTTTTTTTTGGGATTTTAGAACTGCCATTATTTTATCTATTGTAGGATTTTATTTTGAATTGGTTTTTGACTAATTTGTTGCAAAAATCGGTTTTGGAAAGTTTTAGTTTTTTTGGTTGAAAATTGCTGTTATTTTTGTTTCCTGTTTTAAAAAGTCAGGCTATACTTGTTATTAGAAATTTTGATTGATTGATCTTTGATATGCGGCAAGGTATTATTTAAAAGGAATTCTTGTGTTTATGGAAACTATTACAAATTAGTTAATGTGATTGATTTAGTTAAGTCAACTTTTGTTTGTTTTGGGTAAGTTGATTTTATACGAGTTTCTTGATTTGCAAAAACTCGTCGAGGTTTATGAAAATCTCCATTGGAATCATGCTGCTTTAATTAGAGATTTCATTGAGAGTTAATTTTGTTCCAGATTTGCATATTCATTGCCAAATTTATTACAACAGAATCAGCAACCAAATCCGGTCAATAGACTGCTTTGAAGATTACATTAGCTACCAATTTTGTCTATTTAAATAAAGTCTCATAAGGGTCTTATTACGTCTAGAGAGCTTCAGAATTACAGAGAGATTATTTGTAAGCATTTTCATTTGTTATATTTCTTCAAGAGAAGAGTTTTAGGTTTTCGGGAAAAAATTTTGTATGGTGAAGAGTTTTCAACTTAAGTCGAGTGAGTATTCAAACAACAAACTTAAACATAAAATTAGTAAAAAGCATAACCGGTGCTTTCAATTGGTATTACAGCGAGGTCACTAACGTCTCTTTGGTGAGATTTTAGGTGTACCGACTGTTTTACATGCATGAATATTATGAGATAAAAAAGCTCGATGATCAAACCACCATACCTTGAAGACGTAAACTATTTATACTAGAAAGCTCACATGAAAGCCTTCATTCAGGATATTGATGAAAGAGTGTGGCGATCTGTTATAACAGCCTAGACTCATCCGACAACAAAGGACGTTGAAGGAAAGACCATACTCAAACCTGAAGAGAAGTGGTTTGCTGATGAAGATAGGCTTGCTAACAGCGATTCTAAATTCCAGATTGCCATCTTTAATGTCATGGATGCCAATCAATTCAAATTGATTTCAAGTTGTGAAACAACAAAAGAGGCGTGGGACATTCTCCAAACTACACATTAAGGAATAACCGTTGTGAAGTCATCAAAATTACATTTCTTGACAACTTGTTTTGAGTAGTTGTGTATGAAGAAGGACGAATGCATTGCGGACTTTAATTCAAAGTTGTGTGACATTTCAAATGAAGCTTCCGCCATCAGAGACAAATATCCGAACTCCAAGTTGGTAAAGAAGACTCTAGGATCTCTTCCAAAATGCTTTACTTACAAGGTCACTACCATTGAAGAAGCCAAAGATCTTAAGGCAATGAGAGTTCAAGAATTTGAAGAAGGATAAAGGCATTGCGTTTCGAGCAGATATGGGCGACTCCACCAAAAAAAAAGAGTCTAATAATGATGAGGATTTAAATGAATCTCTTACTTTGCTTACAAAAAAATTTAAAAAAAGAGTTAAAGAAGTTTAATAAGAAAGAGGAATTCACTGAGAATTTAAAAAATAAAAATCCTCAAAAGAACAAATTCTTCTCCTTGCAGTGATACGAAGAAAAGAAAAGAGACAAAGGAGTATAGTGTCAAGAGTGTAAGGCTTCGTTCACATTCAATCGGAACATGCAAACACTATCAAAAAGAAGAACAAGATAATGATATCAATAAGGGGCGATGATGATTTTGATGGGAGTGTAGATGATGCAGAAGAACATAATAGCAACTATGTGGCCTTCACTGTAAGTAATAAACTCCTGAGTCATGAGTTATTGAATTCTAATGTTGATGTTTCAAAATCTATTGTAACAGAACAAGCAACAGAATCTGGTGAAAGTTTCAATGACATACATTTCGAGGCAAAATCTGATAGTGATGATGAAGAACTAACCTATGACAAGATAAGGAGGCTTACAAGAAGATGTACAAAAATGGCTGGTGGTTTAGAAACTCAATAAGTCACTTGAAGTGGAAGTTACAACTCTCAAAAAGGAAAATGAAGAGCTATCAATGACGGCAACAAATTATGAGATCTTGGCTACAAAGCATCAAAATAATATTGCTAAAATCAGCATTGAGTTGGAGTAAATGTAGAAGAATCTAAGAATGCTCAACTCGAGAACGATAAAGTAAGATAATTTTCTTTCTCAACAAAGACCTGGAAGTGATCACATTGCCCTTGGTTACAGAGGTCATGAAATCTCAAGAAAGGCCATCTTTGTGAAAGCAACCTCTAGCACCACGAAGAAGGACCCTTAGGAAAGTAAAGGTAAGAAATTTGTTGCAACAAACAGATTTGTTCCAATATGTCATTATTGTAATTTTCTAGGGCATATTAGACCTAAATGTTTTAAGTACTTGAATGCTTTAAAAAGGGTATGTAGATAAAAGACTATAATAAAAAAAAGAATACCTAAAATTAAAATTGACTTGTCCAATAACTTTCCTTTGAAATTTTTGATAATGAAGTCTAACTTATGAGGTTTTGTTGCTTATACTTCTTTAAAAGCTTGTCTTACTGATGATTGGTATTTTTATGGTGGTTGTTCTAGGCATATGATAGGAAATCAAAAGATTTTGTCAAATTACCGAAAATGTGGTAGAGGACTTGTCACATTTGGTGATGGTGTTAAAGGTCGCATTCTTGGTAAATGAACATTAAATTTAAACAATTTTCCAAGGCTTAAAAATTTGTTGCTTGTGGAAGGTTTAAAAGAAAATTTAATTAGCATAAGTCAGTTGTGTGATCAAGACTTGTTTGCGAAATTCACGAAACAAAATTGCTATGTGTTTGATGCTAATGATAGTTGTGTATGCACAGGTGCATGATCATCAGATAAGTATTATTGGTTCACCCTACCATACATCACCCAACACACACTCACAAGTGTCAAAATACAACAGAGATACAATTGGGTGATATCTTTACCAAAGCTCTTGATGTAGAAAGTTTTGAATCTTTGAGATAAGTCCTTGGTATTTGTGCAATGTGAATATAGTCCATAATATGTTATATTCAAACTTGAAATTTGTAATTTCTAGATTTTTGATTGAATTGAAAATTTCTAAATGAATCAATTTTTGCACGCCTTCATTTGTGTCTCCTTGAGAATATTGATTTTGAGGCACAATGATTAAAGGAAGATGAATTATCTCGTAACTTGGGATTTTATGCATTCCTCTATAGTAATCGATATTGTTTTAGAAAGATCATATATAGGTCTTTAATAAAAAAGGATGAGAAGCTACCTAAACTTATGCTATCTATGAGTAATCTGATCCTATGTATTACCAATATATATATAGGACGATTTATTATGAGAAAAGATCTGCCTTGGTGGTAGAGTGAAACGCCTTCAAAATTATATAAAAAAAGTATGGAGTGATCTAGATGAACATGTTAGTTTGAATAGGTTTTTCATCTTCTAAAAATCGATGTGTTGAAATTGAATGTATTTGAAAAGGGATTTTTATAAAAAATTTGAACACACACATACATTGTTTATGTTAAAAATTTTAATTTGATTAACAATTCAAAATAATGTAGATTTAATTTTTGATCATAACTTTAAGTGGTTAAAAATTTGGCACTTATATTAAGAGGGTCTATTGTGATTTTTTTGATGTGTTTAAAAAAACAATCTTCTTATTTCCGAGATTGATGGAATTTCTTACCGAGATTGATTATGTCCACTTTGGTCATTTTTTTGTCAAAAAGGGGATATTTTTTAGTTTTATTTTTTTTGTTTAGTCTTCTTTTTTTCAATTTATTGTGCTTCTTTTTGTTTTTTAATTTATTTTGTTTTAGATCAACCACCAAGGGGAAGTTGCTCAGTTTTACTTAGTCTTGCATTATTTTGCCAAAACAATGCAAAGGGGGAGATTGTTGGGATTTTAGAATTGACATTATTTTATCCATTGCAAGATTTGATTACAAATTGGTTTTTGACTAATTTGTTGCAGGAATCAGTTTTAGAAACTTCCAGTTTTTTGGCTGAAACTTGCTCTTATTTTTGTTTCCTGTTTTGATAAGTCAAACTATACTTGTTATTGGGGACTCTGATTGATTGATCTTTGATATGTAACAAGGTATCGTTAGAAAGAAATTCTTGTATTTATGGAAACTGTTAAAATTAGTTAATGTGATTGATTTTGTGAAGTCAACTTTTGTTGGTTTTGGGTAAGTTGATTTTATGTGAGTTTCTTGATTTGCAAGAAGAGATATTGTTTTGCTAAATAAACTCATCCAGGTTCATGAAGATCTCCATCAGAATCATGCTACTTCAATTGGAGATTTCAAGATCTCATCGAGAGTTGATTTTGTTTTAGATTACAGTTTCGTTGCTATATTTGTTACAACATAATTAGCAACAAAATTTGGCCAGTAGACTGGTTTGAAGATTATTGATGAATGAGTATTTTACTCATAAATCAAGCATTTCTTAAGCTTAAATATTGTTGAAATCCGCAAGCTTTTGTGTGTTTTCTTTTTATACTTTTGGAATTATTTTGTCAAAAATTTAAAAAATAGGGATTTAAGGATTTTACAACATAAAAAAAATGAATTCAGAAGCTTATTTTAGGTGCTATAGGCCCAAGAAAATGGTGGAACTCCAAGTGCCTAGAGCTGTGGTGTCCAAAAATGGCATCATGGCTGCACACGACTTTTCTCCATGGCCATATGTTAGCTCAAAACACATGCAGGCGGTGAGCGAGAGCAACACGGCCGTACGTCCCTGATGCCCCCTCTTGGCCTCTTCTCATGCTGATTTTAGATTTTGGGTAATCTTGTCCCAAAATTCTTGATTCAATGGCCCAAAATTGATGGGGACCTACCCCTAACCTCTTAAAAACCTTATAACCCCCATTTTTCTAAGTGTGGAGGATTTGGAGGAGGAAACCCATGAGTGAGAGCTAGAATTCTAGAGAGATAGCTTGAAGTTGAAGATTCTAGGAGGATTTTGATAGATTCTAGGGGGATTCAAGGCTTAAAGCTCATCTCCACAAAAGAGTTTCCTCTCCCCTCCTCTCTGTCCTAATCTAAATTAAAATTTGTATTTGTATTTGTGTGTTAAACATATTTACTTTTATGGACTGCATGAAGAGATTAGTAATGGATTTATCTATGTTTGTTTAAATTCCTTATTCAAGGGCTTGGTCTAGTTGGATTTGGACTATGTTTGGATTATTTTGTTGATTTTTGATGGAATTACCATTTCAGTTTCATTTATGTTTCTCTATGCTTAATGCTTCTAGCTTATTTGGCCAATAAAGTAGTTGATACAATTTATGAATTTCAATGCGCGGCAGAGATTGACTCATCTATTGTTACTTAGGAAATGTAGTCTTTGTTGTTGTTGAGACCCATGAGGGCCAAGAACACTTAGATAATTGACTTGGGAATATTGGTTTTTTTAAGGCCCTAATTAAATTAAGGGTTGAATTTAATGAATATGTCAGTAACCAAGTTAGATAGGGATATCAATTTGAGTATTTACGCATAGAATCTCATTTGATGCTCAGCAGATGTAACGAAGTGAATTTAGGACCTTAGATTAATGAATTGGATAGAATGAATTTAATAATCATGAAATAGAAAGAGCATAGAAAGAATTGAGTTAAATTAAATCCCTTGATACATTATACATAGATTGTCCATTTTGTAATTATTTATTTCGTTTATGTTTTTGTTTTAACTAAATTCATTAGTTTTATTTTCCTTTAAATAATTTTCCTTTAAATTTCTATTGCTTAAATAAAGCTTGGTCATTGTAGTTGTAATAATTAACTAGTTTTTAAATTTCAATTCATGGGAGACGACAAACCCTAACTCACAAGTCCTATACTAAAACTTGACCCTATGTGCTTGCAGGTTTAGGCAAAAAGCCTTCATCAATTACATTAGCTGGTACTTTTTTCTATTTAAATAAAGTCTAACAAGGGTCTTATCACGTCTAGAGAGCCTTATATTTGCAAAGAGATTTTTTGTAAGCATTTTATTTGTTTATTTCTTTGGAAGAAGGGTTTTATGTTTTTGGGAGAAAACTTTAAATGTATTGAAGGGATTTCAACTTAAATCGAAGGGATTTCACTAAGTATGTTTATTGGATAATTAGAATCGTAGGCATCATACTTAAAGAGGGACTCTCGAGGTGATTAAGTCCAACTGAGTTGTAATTTTTATCACTTAGTGAACTGTTCATATGTCTGGGTGTGGTCCTGTAGATAAAGCTGGTCACCAAACCGCGATACCAATTTCTCGTGTTTATTTTACTATTTTATGTTTATCACAAACTTGTTACAATAAACTAAAACATAAACTCAGTAAAAGGTATAATCGGTACTTTCAAACTTATATAATATTAAAATTTTATCAAAACTTGTTTATTCTACAACACATCTTTTTCATATAAACCCTATATTATATTACACAAATTTGTTTATCTTATATATACACGATTCAACATAATTTTTTTTTAGAAAAATACGATCCAAGATTTAGTGTCAATAGTGTTTTAGTTTGCTTATTATACAATTAACTATTTGAAGTAAATAATATACACATTGCAACATGAATCAAATGTATTATTTGTTATTAATATAACAATGTCTTTGAACCAAAACTATAGTATGAAATCCTTATGACACTAAATCTAACAACAATGTCTTTAGAGGATATTGAACTTTGGAGGTTAAAGGTTATTTGGAGGAGACGATGAAGTGGTAGGTCATGATATAGACGAAGCGTATGAAAAAAAAAATGAAAAAAGGATACATTTTTAAAACCTATTGTTTCGATTAGATTACTAGAAAAAAAAAATCCAATGATTGATTCAGAATACTAGAAGATAGATCTTCTGTAAATCTCCTAATTCACTCAGAATTCTAAGAGAATACTTATCAATCGCTAGTTGATTCCACATAATAAAAAAAAAATAGAAGCATAAAGTTGAGAGAATTCTTTGAAACTTTTATTAATAATCTAAACAACTCCGCTTTACACCTAGCAACTTCGTTAAATAGAGAATTGAAAAATAGAATAATGAAAAGAAAAACCTATCTAACTTGAGACTTTAAATAAAGGAAACAAAGCTATTTATAACTTTAGAATTATTTTTATCTCTAAAAAGGGAAACAAATAAAATAATTAAAAATTAGAAATTTGAATAAAAGAAAACTTAAATAACAAACAAAACTCAAAAAAGCTCAGAATACCATGTAGAGTATTGATCTTATCCGTTAGGTCAACTGTTTGGTTGCCACCTCTAATGTCTAAGAAAAATTCATTAGTTTAAATCTAAAGCTATGACAATGAATTTTCTTAAAAATTACATTTTTTTTTGTAATCTAGTGTTATGAAAATCTATGTGCATTGTATGTAAATCTTTATGAATTATGATATATTTTATGCAAACAAATTTTATGAGTTAGAACTCAAAAATTTTTTAAATGTTTAAAGAGCAATTTTAGTGTCACAATTATTTTTGTTAAGTCTAAATTTTGTGACAAATATTCATGAAGTAAATGTTTGATGACGTTATGATAAAAGGTAGATGATGAACGAGTGAAAAATAAGCTAAAAAGTAAAACCGTTGAAGTGACTGTTGTAATATATTCTACAATGGAAATACAATATAGGGACTATATTGTATAACATGATACAATATAGCAATCATAATGTCTAAAAAAGTTGGTTAATTATGAAAGGTTGTGGAAGGTTGTAGGAGGGATACTAATAGTATGAGAAAATTTTTACGTAGTATAAACTTAGACTACACAAGTCAAAGAAAAGTCAAACTTTTCTTTTTCAAAAATGTGAAAAATTTCACACAATTCTAAAGGTTAAATCCAGCTCCAATGGTGGAATTTTAGTAAAATTTTATTTGTAATTGAGAATCTGTTTGGCCTCTAAACACTCATGTACTTAATAGGAATTAAAACTTTTCCTCCATCATTTCTCTCTAAACCCACCACCTTTGGTACTTAAAGTTTTATTAGTTTTAATCATCAATCATCTCTAGAAACAAGGTTTACCACTTTAGAGAAGATCCAAGAAGTTTTTTGGGGTAAAAACCTCACTTAAGTATGTTTTTTGAAATTTCAAGCTTTAAGTAAGTGTTTTTATTGATTATGTTTTGAATATGATTAGAGTATGTTAAGAATCCATTTCTCATGAAGAATTATAGGTTTATGATTGTTAAAGAGATACAAGTGTTTTGCATATTTTTCAAGTAAATCCCTTGCATTCAAACTTGAGAAAGTTTGTGATTTCATGTGATATGTTGTGTTATAGAGTTTGAAATATAAAGCAATCTATATGACCTAGTTACTGTCTATGTTATGTATTTAAGGACATGTTTGAAAGACTGTAAACGGTTCTACATTATATGAGAAAAGTGAATCTATAGCAGATTATGCAACAAAAACCAAAACAGAATCTAGAACAATTTTTTAAAGGTGGTTATGAGCTACATCATGTAAAAGGAATTTATAAAATGGTATTATAGTTTATGCATATGATGATATATTTAAAAGATCAAAGTTAGAACGTAAATAAGAAAAAATAAGCTTAATAAGCTAAACCATTGCATTTTTTTGTTGTAACAAAAAGTAAAACATATTTCAAAGATTTATGCTTTTGAGATACTTAGAGGTTGAATTAGTTTTCAAGCTTAACGTAAGTTTTATTAAAATCATCAAAACAAACAACTTTCGTGAAAAAATTTTCCATAAATTTTAAATGAATCAAGTAGAAGAACAAGGATTTTAAATATGTCATTTAAGAAATTAGTCAAGACATCTTTAAAATGTTTGATTTTGGAAGAATTTAAAACATGAAAGTCAAAGTTCTCATTGAAACTACTAAGGTTAGTGAAAAGAGATTTTTGATAACTCTATACGGATTTTAAGTTACAAAGTTTACAAAATTCAATTACGAATCTTTTGAAATAAAAAAGAAAAGAAGCATCGAACCCTTTTGAATTAGCTTAAAGCCTTTAAACGAAAAATATTCTATATTATGGGAAGCACAAAACCATATAAAAGAATGTAAGATTCGACAAAAGTTTGTCAAAATTAAAAGTATAAGACAAAACTAACAGTCTAGGTTTAATAGAGCCGACCTATAAAGGAGAAAGATTAGTTGGAAACATGAGCACAACAACCAAGTAAGTTCTAACCTCACCTATGGCATGAGGATATGATTTTCAATGCCTTAAGTTTGATTGAAAAATGTTTGCGTTTGTTATGCCTACCAAGAAATGATGAATGTTTGACATGTTATAAAGTTAAATGTAACATCATGACATGAAGCATGTTCATTAAGACTACATGGTTGGTAATCTGAACTAAAAAGACAAGATAAGAAGTGTTGTACTAACCTCTCGAGTTAAGGAGAGGTCTTTATGTAAAGTTTAAACCTCCAAAATTAAGGAGAGGATTAAAAAGGGTAGAACCTAGTCTAAGAAAATGATCAAGTTAAGTTAAGTTAAGTTATGATCTGGGTGTTTGATGGTCTTATGCGTTCAATACATACACTTGCACCTATAGTTCAAGATAATTAAAATAAAAATGAAGTTCATTATAAAGCGTAAATGGAATCATGTATTGTGTCGATGTTTAAATATTTTATATAATGTTCAATGAGTCATGTTAGAACTTGCTAAGTGAAATCTCATCTAGTTCCCTATGCTATACGAAATCCTGCCAAGAGACCAGAGTAAGAAATGATGAACTAGACAATTAAAAAAGATTGAGTTATGGATACCACTGCAATATAATTTGATATCCATCAATTTTGTTAATTCTTTCATGGTGACTTTTTTATGAACAACTCATAAACGAGGATTTGGGTAATATTTGATAACCCATATCAAATAGGAAGATCTTTATATCTAAGTTCTTGAATTAATACTCATGAGAATATTATCTTTACATCCTATCTAATAAAAGTTGTGGATTATATATTTGTGAGTAGTGTTCCCAACTACCTATAATATTATACCTCCAATATACCGAGTTTTGTTAATCATGAATTTATAGATCTCACCCATTAGAATCAAAAGGCAAAATAAATAGAAGTGAGTCCATCAATCACTTTAGGATTAAGGTATGATCCTTAAAATAATCAAGAATAATAGAATTCTAATTTCTCATTGCTACACTAGAAATTAAATTCTACCTCGGTCAAGATTTAATATGTTCTAAACATACTGATGTCTCTATCTAGTGTTCATCACATTACTATAATCCAGTTAAGATCATTCCACCAAATTAATAATAGATAACATCACAATCTTAAGTAAGATAAAATGTCCAGCGTTATATACCGATTATAAACTAAAATTTATATTAAGTATACAAAATTGTATCCTTTGTAATATGAACTCTTCATATACATGATTATGAACTTTATAAGTACTAGAACCTTGATGATATTTGTATACACATATATGCCTATATATATATATATATCATGGAGAATATCAAGAAATATTATTTATTAATAATACAGTACTTTATTTCTCGTAATGTCCAGTTAGAATAAAACAACATGATTTAAAAGAATCACCCAACAGTTAGTCCTAACCACCAATTAAAATTAGCCACCCATCTCTCTTTTTCTCTCTTCCATCTTTCTACTCCAACACTGACCACTACGGCTGAAGATTCCTGTGTCAGTTTTCAACATCTCCTACATCAATGGGTAAATCTCCATGACCTAAGTTCAAGGGCATGTTGTGCTGATGTCAACTCCATCGGAGTAGCCCATACTGGTTGGTTGAAGCTACATACTACCCAAACTTTCAATCGAGATTTCTCTAACATATAAGCTCTAATTAACGTGATTTAAGTCTCTATAAATATAGATTAAGAATAGCAAGAGAGTCCCACCACTTTTTTTGATCGATATCAAGTGGAATAGCCCTGACGGCGTCACTCATCTCTGCCTGTTGCGGCCCCGTTAAATCCATTGTCTCATGGTTGTGTTGGACATCGTAGGTATAGCTCGACTCAAAAGAAGATAACAATGAAAAAACCTCAATCAATTGCAGCAAAAGGCTGCCTAATGTTGGAGTTCCATGCTTGCATTCACCAACTGCCATGGTGGTCATTGATTTTGTTGATCCCAATAATGTTGCCACAAGTTGATGAAGTATGGGGAACTGTCATTGCCACTGTGCGTCACTGTTGTACACTTTGAACTACCACAACACATGATGGTGATGTACAAGCCACTCCATAGACTCAAAAATATCCACTGAGTGAAAGCCCTCGACTAATTTCAAGCCATTACCACCAAAACGCCAAGAACCATGTCTGTTTTCAAACTAGATTTGTGTTGTTAGGTGACAAATTGAGTCAAATTGACTCCACCAATGAACTTAGAAGGTCAAAACTACCAAAAGTTGAAGCACCACCACTGTCTAGTCATTGAAGCCGCAGCACTCCTAGTGCCGCCATGGGTGGCCAGTCTTAGCGAGTCTCAAGTTTTGTGCTCCCAAAATTCATTTGGCAATCTAAGACCAATTCTTAACTCATTTTGACATTTGAGTGCAATGGTCCTTCCATCCAAACTAATTCTACTTCGCTAGAAACGATCCGTATCATTTACACGTGAATCGAGACGAGGCAGATTGGAGGAAGGAAGTCCAGAACGAGATTTCCATTGTTTTGGAAATCTCAAGGAACAATTCTTAGCCATCCACTATCCTTGTAGGACCATTCTTGTGGATGCTTCCAGGACTATAGGACTGACGAAGTACAACTAGAACTATTTAGCTTAGTATCTAGGTAAGTAAGAATCTCGCCTATAATATAAGAACCACGGTTTTCAAACTAAATGTTATTAGTATGAGTTGTGAAATTATGAAATGCATAATTTGTGTTATATCATGCTAATGAGACTATAAAAGTATATATTTTACAAGGCTTAAATAATTTATTTATACTTTTATTTCTTGTTAAATCTTCTAAATAATAGCATTTTTGTTTTAATAAGTACTTTTTTGTTTTAGTGTGTAAATGTGTCTAATAATATATTTTTAGTGTGTTTTTATACTTACTAATATTTTTGGTAATTTTTAGAATTATTTTGGTATGTTAAATTTGTGTTTAGTTTGAAAATAATTAAAATTGTAAAAATAATGTAATGTGATTTTATATTGAAACTTAAAATATTTGTAAATAAATTTTTAGTTTATAAATATGTTTTATAATATTTCTAGGAATTTTTAAAAATATTTATGAGTCTTAAAAATGATATTTGTGTCAAACCAAAGGATGCTAGAATTTTATAAGTTTGTAATTATTTTTGTACATTTTTATTGTAAATTAAATATTCAAAAAATTATTGTAAATATTTTATTTGTAAAATAATTAATTTTAGTGTGTTTGTTAACTTTAGATTTAAGATCTGGAGGAAAAATAGAGCAAAACAGTGCAAAAAGGAAAAAATTGGGCTTCAAATACACAAGAAATCAAATGAAATTTAAAATTTAAAAGAAATAATATGTGGTGCATTCACAATCGTCAAATTGCGCCTACAAATAGATCCTGGCCATACATGTGTCTTTAACCGCCTCAAATTAAGCTTTAGATTTGGTGTGGCCTTCTCCATTTGAGCGTGCCTTTGAAGCCATCAAATCAGTTGTCAAATCTCTTATTCAAAGTCAAAATGGCCTGTCGGACTTCAATCTATGCTATCTCATCAGTCCAAGTCAGTGAATCTAGAGGCACATGTTCTTTCATCCCTTAAGCAAGATGCACCACATCACAAACTAAAACACGCACAGTGCTAAGTGCAGATCAGCATAGAGAGTGAAGAAAAATTCATTCTTTGCATCTAATTCAAATGCAACCGAAAGAAAAAAAAATAAAAAAATAAAAAAATATAATAATAATAATAATAATAATAATAATAATAATAATAAAATATTTAAATAGTAAAAAATTTTACTATATATACCCCCTCCTTACCCTTGCGACTTTTTGGCCTATTCTCTTGCTTTCTTTTCAACTACTGAGCTTTTGGCTCAATAATACCTCCTTTTGGGAGGAGATATTGTTAGGATACTCCTCCAACTCCATAAAAAAGATAAAATAATACTTAAATTAGTGTAAAAAGTTTGGTAAGGCAAAAAAATGATCTTATTTGTGTAGTACTCTAGTATGGTTTTAACTTTATATTTACTTTGTAATGCTTATATTTTTATAGAATAAATTATAGTTTCAAAGTTTTTATTAATTATTGTTAATGTTGTTATGCTACCCAATTCTTACATAAATTCAGTCATATTTTCTTTATGTACTTTAGTTATAACACATAATTAGTATTAATAATACTGAAATCATACATGTTTATTAAGTTGAGTTTTTGTTGCATTATAGACATGAAATGGCATACTATATGCATGATAATGCTTAATTTATTGTTGCTAGAAGATGGTATGGTGTATTTTTAAACCATATAATAAGACGAGGTTCTGCTAGAATTAATGCAATAATTTATTCTATTTAAATATAATAATTTTGATTTATTATTATTTTTTCTATATCAAAATTATGTTAATTATAATTGTAATGACAGCGGTTATAATTTTCATATTTAATGCACTAAATCATTTGTAAGAGGTGATTATTTTGCTACTTTTTATAGGAAAAGCCTCACTGCATTATAGCTTGCTATATTGTTGCTTTAGGTTGACTTATAAAATTAGTAAAAGTACTTGCGATTAATGAGAAAACATATTATAAATCAAATGCTTTATAATTTATTTAGAGTTAAAATTCCATACTTGTTATGAAACATACAAGAGATTTTTGAAACTTTATTATTTTAATTTTATGTTTTAAAATCTTATCTTAAAATCCTCAAAAATATTTGTTTTCTTTTAAGTTTTGTTTTGAAAAATCCCTTTTTATTTTAAACCAAAATTTTCAATCTTTCTAAAACCCACCTCCTTGCGGATATGACGACCTTTCTATATTACATATGTCCGTGTTTAAAGAATCATTTTGGGTGACACATTACATGCCATGCTATGTTATGACATGTTGTGTTATATCACACCATGACATACAATGTTATGCCACATCATGTTATGTCACATCATGATATGCTATGTTAAATTATGCTATATCTTTGTTTTGTTATGTTGAAGTCATGTCATGCTTACATTATGTTTTATGTTATATGTGATTTATACAATATTAAATTATACTACATACTCACCTTTAGTTAAGTATGGCTATGTTTTATGTTATTTGATGCTATGTAGTAACATGTCACACTACAAACATACAATAAGATAAGTTAAATGAATAAAATAAATTAAAAGTGGCATATCAACCTTTGACCTACGAGGAGGATTAAAGACTTCCCGACCTATGGGGAAGCATTAAGTTATGTTTAGGATCATGATACTTGGAGTTATTGGGGACATCGTGAACCCTACCTAACCTTTTGAGGATCGTACCTAATCGGTACGAATACTCAGGCCCATATGCAAAATAAGACTTTTAAGATTAAGCGTAAAATAAGTTCATAAGAAAGCATAAATGGTTCGTGCATCTTTTATTAAATGTGTTTAATTATTGTTTTGCAAGTATAATTTCCTACTTGCTGACTAGAAGCTCATTCAAGTATATTCATGTTATAGGGGCAATGGTGAGCAGTGGATGAATGGTAGAGATTGGAATAGATATCGCTTACCCAAATGTAATTTTCGTAATATGTAATAACTTATGTATGCATAAAGGTTCAAACAAAATTACATAAATATATTTTGGAGACTGAGATTGTAGTCATATAACCTTACTTTAGATAGTTTCAAGATTAATAAGCTGTAACAATTACACTTTTATGTTGCAATAAATATATGTAAGTTTCAATAAGATAACAACAATATTTAATTTAGAAATATTTTAAAAGGTTTTTTTTAAATTAAGAAATATTTTAAAAGAAATTGGGTTAAGTAATTATTATTATAATTTTTTAGAAAAAAATTACTTCATAAATTTAAGTACTTTCTGATAAGATATATATAACTATAAGATTATATATTTAAGTAACAACCAAATAAATGGGTCGTTACAGAACTGAACTTATTTGTCTGGCTAACCGTTTGTGGAGTGTGACACCCGTTATTCTCCTAACGGGTATTGAGGTAATTAAATTAATTTTTAATGTATAAAAAAAAAATTGCTTCATTTAAATTTATTTTATAATATTTATTTTTATCTATTTTTAAGTTTTCTAAAATTCTCCTATATTTATTTAGTATGATTACTAAAAAGCCTTAGAACTTCTAATAAATCTCAAAAATGTCATATTGGCATTATGTGTGTTAAAGTCTTTAGATGAGACATAAGGATATCTTTTCCAACTACTCTTGACCCTCATTTTCTTTATTTCCTCCGTGACATGCTTCAACATGTCTCCTCTATAATTGTTTCTATCACTTCTCTTCAAAGACTTCATCTTTTCTTCCTTTCTCTTCCACGGTTCCCACACTCTTCTTCTCATTTCTTTGCTGAAGCAAAATACTTAGAGAACTTCTTCAAGGCAGCCATAAAAATCAGCCACCATCACCTCCATTTGAGCAAGAATTTTAGTCATACTGAAGTAAAGGAACTTGTTTTGAAGCTATTTCAAGCTTCCAACTAACCATAATCCGAGGTTAGAATCTTATGAACAAATTTAGTCTTTCATTTATAAATTTTCTTTTATACTAAAGGATTATTCAAATTTGCGTTCTTAAACCTAAGTATATGTTTGTTGCTATTTTGGAGCATATGTATGAAGTCTAAGTGTATATGCCCTAGACAGAAAATTTATATTGTTAAACTTTGTAATACCTCTATGGGCAGTGGTTATTTCTTGAAATTCTAAGATTAAATTAAAATAAATTTTATGAATGTAGTTGTATGTTGTGCTTTAGTTTTAATTGTCCTTATGCACGCCTTAGGATCAAGGGAGTATGGAGCTAACGTTAATTGATTCCAGGATTAAGAGACTGTTGATAAGCTTAAAAGGTAGGGATTCTATTACTCATCTTTTGTGAGGTTTTTATAGAATTAAAATTGATTGTTTTGCCGCAATATATATATATATCTATGTTGAAGTGATATTATATGTGTATCACATATGAAACTATGACATGGACTCGTCTTGTATTGTACGGCGAGGAACATAATGAATTGACACATGTTATAAATTGAGAAGCATGGTTAGGAAAATTAACTCTATTAATAATGATTTAATATAGAGAAATTGTGAGACATGAAAAGGGCGACGGTTACGTCCTTGGGCATGAATACCCTAAAAGGTAAAGTAGGGGGAAGGCGATGACGCTTCCTTGGGTTGAAAGTCCCAGAACACACTGTACAGGAATCGACTTGGTGAGGACTCGGGGCTTGATGTCCCCTCACCGGAACACCCTTGGAATGTTTATAGGGTGATCAAGTGCGCCCATTTGGGTTTCGATGAGTTGAGTGATACTCAATTTAACATGGATACCTAGGAACAATGATGATTGGTAATATTTGTATAAATGTGTAATTATGACACTTGGTAATGATTAACTACGGTATCCATAAGATGTGATCATAATAAACCTCATAATCTGGAATATGATGTGACTTACTAACCATGCAGATTTTAATGTGGTAATGATAGAGGTGAGTAATGGCTTTCTCTACTGAGCATAGTGTTGCTCATTCCCTTATATTTTTATCTTTTCAGGACTCACTAAGTGTGAGGTGGCTACGAGAAATATAGTTGAGGAAGTGATGTAACTATATTACATTGGGACTGCTTCAATCGTTGAGAATGTTCTTCATGATAATGTAAGCATCAATTGTTACTTTCTGTGACTGTATTATAATGTGTTGATGGTTAAAATGATGATGACAACAGTTTATATTATTAAATTTAAGGTGCTACATTAAAACTGTGGTTTATTTGTCGTTTATATTTTTATTTTTGAGTTGAGAGTTTTCATTTAAGTCCTGGGCAAATTTTATTTTTAAGGTTTTACTTTTATTATTTATTTTTATTTTATCTCATTAAAAACTGTTAACCCCCATATAGGGGCGTTACAGAATTTTTGGTATCAGAGCCTAGGTTCGGTTAACCTAGGGAGTGTAGCACCACTTTAAAAAAATATATTTTTGAGATGGTTTTGAAGCTGAATTTTCATTGTCATCATCAAAATGAACCTTCACATTGATTTATACAGTCTAGAAGGATGTAACATGGAAAGGCCATAGAATGAAAATATCAATAGTTATATGAGTATAATAATTATATAGAAGGAAAGTATTAATAGTTATAAGGGAATGATAATTATATGGAATGAGTTTATAAGTAGATTGCTTATGAGAGATTCGTATAATATTTGGATCTATAAGCATATCTAATTCGTATAAACGATGAGAAATTCGTATAGATAAGAGGATTTAAAAGCCTTTTGTCTCGTGAAAAACAATGAGAAATATAATGCTTGATTTATTGATTTTAAAGTTTGACATAGATATGCCAAATTTTTCGTAATCTATTCAAACCTAAGTAATGATTATGTGTGGATTCGATGGAGCACATAAGTGTCAATATCTTTTCTTAAAAGTTTTATATATTTGAGGAATATGATATAAGTTGGGAATCATGGTATTGAATCTTGAGAGAGATAAATGTTAGACTTTTGGTCTGTTGAGACTGTGTAAAGTCTAGAATGCATGAATCTCAAAATTGGAATATTTCGTTACGTACATTGTATTTAAGTGTATCAGTGAATCTTTTGGTTACCTAAGGTTTTGTTATATGAGGAAATTATATATTGTATAAGTAGAATTGTGGAGATTGTAGATGTTCCTAAGTAGTAACATCTAGTGTCTTTTTTCGTTGATATGGTCTACGTTGAAAGACGTAAATCGTATTGATTTCAAGGTTAGTCACATTCTAAACCCTTGGTAGCAATGATGATGAATCCATTGATAGATGTTGAGTATTAGGAATAACATATGGGTGTATGCATTGTTCAATAAGGTTTTGATTAAAACAAAATTATTTGAGTTGCTGGAGGATTATGTTGTTATGAAATGATTTTAAATATCATTCAGGAAGATCCTTGTTGTCGTTAAATTAGATTTGTTGTTTATAGTTAACTTTATCTATAGTGGACTTTGAATTGGGTTTAAGATTTATACAAATTGGTTTTCAATTTTATGTTTGTTATTTAATTCGTTCCAAATGTGTTAAGGCCCGAAACAACCTGACCATTTTCAACTTAGAACATTTGGGCCTAGTTCAAATCTTAAATCAGTTTGATTCACACTGTCTCTCCCACGTGGTCTCTATACGTGTCATATACAGTGGTTTAATTATTGTTTACATATACGTTTACTGTGCATAAGAGTTTATTTCTCCGAGTTCACTTTTTCTCTCTTAATTTGTTATTTTCTCTCTAAATCGCAAATCCTCTTCTTTTTCATTAGAAATTCTTCTTTTCCTCTAAAAGAAGAAGGAATTCTAGGATTCTGCAATTTACTATCTTAATTTTTCCTTTCTATTTACTCTTCTTTCATCTCATCATGGACCCAAAGTACCTACACCTGAGAAAGTATCTCCCATCACTCTCCCAAAAGATTCTCAGAAAGAAATACAAGGCTAGAATTACTCGGTTGTGGATTCTTATGCGTTTTGGTATCCCTTGTGATGTGAGAATGTTAATAGAGGGGAAAATCCGTCCGAGTGACTTTAGTCAAGATGTCGGTTTACCAGGAACGGGTACCAGTCGTAGTGCAATGAAAAGAAGAGCTCGTGCCATCGTGGTCACTTGTAACAAATGTGGAAGACAAAATTGTAACGGTAAATGTACTTCACCTGGTTATATGTCTACGAATAGAGAGGATAAAATAAGGTTTTGTAGGGATGGACTTTCAAAGGAGAACTTGGATAGCATCCATCCTCCTCTCCACGGTCACCCTAGTGGATATGTTCAAGGAGCTATTTTTAAACTCTGGCCTAAATTTTATACAGAAAGACAACGCCTCAGGAATATGGTATTTCTAGATCCTATTTGTCAAGCCATAAGAAAACTGGATAGGGAATAAGTCATCGCTCTATAAAGGTTATTTAGTCTTTACTTATTTGAAGCAGTTTTAGCTGATGTTCAACAGTTTGTGTTTTTCTTTTACTCAGAATATTTACTTTTGTGTTTGAAATAATTGTGATTATTAGATTGATACAGTAAGTGTTAATATCTTATTTAATTTATGATTTTCTTAAATATATATATATATAATAAAATATATTATCTTATCAGACACGTCACATACGGTACAGTAATATGTTTGAATTTTGAAAAGCTTATCCAGATATTTCAAGATTTGTGTCTCAAATTTCAAAAGTTCTACAGTATTTGTCGTTTATATTAAATTTCTAGACTTGGTGTATATTTGTCAAAAAGTCTACAGTTGTGTCATGAGGGTCTTCTGTCGAATTGTTCTCAATTGTCAAAAGTTATACAATTAGAGTCTAATCTTTTTCAAAAAGTGAATCAGATTTTCTGTAAACTATCAATCACCTTATCTTACTTTCTTATCCGCACAAGATTTTGTTTAAATCTTTGGATTACCTTTTCATTACCTACTCGTCTATCTCTTTAGCCCTTTTTGTATATTTCTCATCTTTAAAATCTCATGTAGAACCCGAAGTCTAAGTGGAGCAGACATTAAGCAACCACTTCTATAAACCAAATATGTCTACCTCCCAGTCCACGAAGAAAATAAAGAATGTCTGTGTCTTTTGTGGTTCCAGCTTTGGAAAAGATAAAGCTTATTTAGAAGCTGCAAATCACTTAGGGCAAGTCCTAGCACGCAAAAAGATTAACATAATCTATGGGGGTGGTAGTATAAAAATGATGGTAAATATGGCACTAGCAGCTAGTTCTAGCGACGCTACTGATGTAAGAATTTGGCCTCATATTCCAGTTGAAGGAAACCTTTGTAAGGAAGCCATAGGTAAGGGAGAAGGAGTCAGGAGTATCCCTAAAAATTTTAAAGAAATAATCTATAATTCTGATGCTTTTATAGCATTACCTGGTGGTCTAGGTACTCTTGAGGAAATATTTATAGTTGCTTGTGGGCAATTGTTGGGCTTTTATTCCAAACCTTTGGGTCTGCTGAACGTAAAGGGTTTTTATGACGGTCTTTTGAAATTTCTAGATTACGCTGTGGAAGAAAATATCACTACAGAATCGGAGAGACAAATCTTTGTTACTGCTTCAACAGCTGAGGAATTGATAGATAAAATGCAAATCATACATCCAGAATCCGACACTGCAACATCCAAGCTTGAATGGGAAAGGGAAAGCCGGGAGCGGCCAATTGATTTGAATCTCCATCTGTAATCTTTTTGTTTTATCTTTGGCATGTAGGCATGTGTGTCCGTATTTCGTGTGTTACGAATAACCGTTTGCCTTGTATTCTGTGTTTCTTGTGGTACGTCGTTGTTCAATCTTTTAGATTCATTGAGCCTAATGCCGGGATGGCTGGATACGGAGTACTTGATGCTCTCGAAACGCATCCTTCTTAAGGTCCGATCTTTTGTTTATCGATGTTTTTGTATCCTCTAAGCATGCATGATATGGATAGCTGGTATACGGAGTGCCTTGTACTCTCGAAACGTATCCGTATTATGTTTGTAATGTGTAATATTCTGTTAATATTATGTGGAAGTACCAGAGTCAGTTATGGGGATATTCCATATGAAATATGAGTATATTATTTGGGTTGAATGTTTGTGTCATGAGGATAGCTGTTTAATGAAAAATATGTCGGGTTTGTCTGCAACTCTGAGATTCCGTTTAATATCTCTATGAATAAGTTTAATGTATGGTTTTGAATATAAGTGTTTGTGATATATGTTTTATGATTATGTTTTAGTTTATTAGTTGAGGTATGAAATCAAATATATTTGACTTTTCCTTACTCAAAAAGGAAAAGGAACCTAAAGATGAAGTATATAAAATTTCTCTGGCAATCTCCTTAAATGTGATTGTAAATCACAGTCCATGGACAATGAAGGACTGGAATCATGGTATGGTCAATATGTATGCCTGATCAGATTCTTAGACTATTATACGGTGTTATAAGTTGAAACTTGTCAGAAATACTCTCATTGAGGGATTTAGGAGTAAGATTTATTATGCAAGTAAATAAGTGGAGATACGATAACTTAACTTTGGAAGATAAACAACATTAACGGTTTAGACTCGGAATTGGAATCATAATGGAATCAAAATTTTTACTAGTATTGCTAGAATTGAAATTTCGAGGACGAAATTTCTTTAAGGGGGGTAGAGCTGTGACACCCGTTATTCTCCTAACGGGTATTGAGGTAATTAAATTAATTTTTAATGTATAAAAAAAAAATTGCTTCATTTAAATTTATTTTATAATATTTATTTTTATCTATTTTTAAGTTTTCTAAAATTCTCCTATATTTATTTAGTATGATTACTAAAAAGCCTTAGAACTTCTAATAAATCTCAAAAATGTCATATTGGCATTATGTGTGTTAAAGTCTTTAGATGAGACATAAGGATATCTTTTCCAACTACTCTTGACCCTCATTTTCTTTATTTCCTCCGTGACATGCTTCAACATGTCTCCTCTATAATTGTTTCTATCACTTCTCTTCAAAGACTTCATCTTTTCTTCCTTTCTCTTCCACGGTTCCCACACTCTTCTTCTCATTTCTTTGCTGAAGCAAAATACTTAGAGAACTTCTTCAAGGCAGCCATAAAAATCAGCCACCATCACCTCCATTTGAGCAAGAATTTCAGTCATACTGAAGTAAAGGAACCTGTTTTGAAGCCATTTCAAGCTTCCAACTAACCATAATCCGAGGTTAGAATCTTATGAACAAATTTAGTCTTTCATTTATAAATTTTCTTTTATACTAAAGGATTATTCAAATTTGCGTTCTTAAACCTAAGTATATGTTTGTTGCTATTTTGGAGCATATGTATGAAGTCTAAGTGTATATGCCCTAGACAGAAAATTTATATTGTTAAACTTTGTAATACCTCTATGGGCAGTGGTTATTTCTTGAAATTCTAAGATTAAATTAAAATAAATTTTATGAATGTAGTTGTATGTTGTGCTTTAGTTTTAATTGTCCTTATGCACGCCTTAGGATCAAGGGAGTATGGAGCTAACGTTAATTGATTCCAGGATTAAGAGACTGTTGATAAGCTTAAAAGGTAGGGATTCTATTACTCATCTTTTGTGAGGTTTTTATAGAATTAAAATTGATTGTTTTGCCGCAATATATATATATCTATGTTGAAGTGATATTATATGTGTATCACATATGAAACTATGACATGGACTCGTCTTGTATTGTACGGCGAGGAACATAATGAATTGACACATGTTATAAATTGAGAAGCATGGTTAGGAAAATTAACTCTATTAATAATGATTTAATATAGAGAAATTGTGAGACATGAAAAGGGCGACGGTTACGTCCTTGGGCATGAATACCCTAAAAGGTAAAGTAGGGGGAAGGCGATGACGCTTCCTTGGGTTGAAAGTCCCAGAACACACTGTACAGGAATCGACTTGGTGAGGACTCGGGGCTTGATGTCCCCTCACCGGAACACCCTTGGAATGTTTATAGGGTGATCAAGTGCGCCCATTTGGGTTTCGATGAGTTGAGTGATACTCAATTTAACATGGATACCTAGGAACAATGATGATTGGTAATATTTGTATAAATGTGTAATTATGACACTTGGTAATGATTAACTACGGTATCCATAAGATGTGATCATAATAAACCTCATAATCTGGAATATGATGTGACTTACTAACCATGCAGATTTTAATGTGGTAATGATAGAGGTGAGTAATGGCTTTCTCTACTGAGCATAGTGTTGCTCATTCCCTTATATTTTTATCTTTTCAGGACTCACTAAGTGTGAGGTGGCTACGAGAAATATAGTTGAGGAAGTGATGTAACTATATTACATTGGGACTGCTTCAATCGTTGAGAATGTTCTTCATGATAATGTAAGCATCAATTGTTACTTTCTGTGACTGTATTATAATGTGTTGATGGTTAAAATGATGATGACAACAGTTTATATTATTAAATTTAAGGTGCTACATTAAAACTGTGGTTTATTTGTCGTTTATATTTTTATTTTTGAGTTGAGAGTTTTCATTTAAGTCCTGGGCAAATTTTATTTTTAAGGTTTTACTTTTATTATTTATTTTTATTTTATCTCATTAAAAACTGTTAACCCCCATATAGGGGCGTTACATGGAGCAACTCAAATAATTAATTTCATAGCTACGTCAATTAATTTAGGATTAGAAGATAATCTCAAATTAATTTATTTAGTTTAGTATGAGTTTTTTGTGATCTAGATTTTTTTGTAGAAATTATAGTTTGACCCTAACTATTAAAAAATGTCGCAAATAAACTCCTTAAAAATTTTAGTGAATGCTATTTAATTTGGTTACATTTAGAAGGACTATAAGGGATGATCTAATTTCTTTGATCTCCAAATATCTAAAGAGAGCTTTTATTAATTTTATTTTTGCCAAGTATGTTAGTTGATGAATTAAGAATTTGATTAGTTGGTGGATTATATTGGAGATTAATTATATAAAATTATATTATGGCTCCATCAAGCATGTTACCTTATTAAAAACTAACAAGAGACCCACTAGTAAGATTAGGCATGGTAGGAAAGGCTCAATTCCCTTATTTTCCTTTTTCTTTTCTTGTCTTTTCTTTCCTTGCTTTCTTTTTTTTTTATGCTAAAAAAAAGAGGTCATTTCTCCAATTCAAAATTTTTTTGGCTCTTTTTTCAAAATATCCCTCATGAAAAATATGTTGGAGAATTCCTAAACTAAAGAATCACATAAAGGATTTAAAGTGTTATCTTTAACAATAAAACTAAGACTTTTACAATTATTGTTGATGCCTGATTTTGGCACAACACCGCGTGCGGGGACGCACGGTGGTCGGGTTCCCTGTTCTGTCCGGCTCGGCCTAGTCTGGTCGGATCTGCAAGAAGAGAGAAGGCCTCGGAGTATGGGGACACCGGTTTGGTGTCTGCCAAGGGCACTCCGACGCTCAAGTCAGTGTTCTGACCGGGAAGAGCTAAGGAAAAGCAGAGTAGGCGAGGGAAGAATGCCCGTCCCTTTGTGGTGGAGTTGATGCTCCTATTTATAGAGTTTAACTTGGATCCGGGTATGGACCGGTTTGGCCCGTAACCCCAGGTGTCCAGCGACAGGTGTCACGATCTCCGGAGAAGGAGGATTGCCCAACGGAGGGTTGAGATGGTGCCACGTGGTGGTCTTTGGGTAAGTTGGACAGATCCTGGTCGGACGGGTCCCTGGTTGGACAGGTCCCGGTCGGACAGGTCTCTGGTCGGACAGGTCCCTGGTCGGACAGGTCCCTGGTCGGGCAGATCCTAGTTGGACGGGTCCTTGGTCGGACGGGTCTCTGGTTGGGCAGATCTTGGTCAGACAGGTCTCTAGTCGGACAGGTCCCTGGTCGGACAGGTCTTTGGTCAGACAGATCCTGTCCTGGTCGGATGGGTCCCTGGTCGGATAGGTCTCTGGTCGGACAGATCGTATCCTAGTCGGAAGGGCCCCTGGTCGGACGGATCCTGTCCTAGTCGGACAGGTCCTTGGTCAGACAGATACCGTCCTGGTCAGATTGGTCATTTCAGCCAACCTGTTCGGGTGCTCGGTTTTAAGAGGGTATGAACTTCAGATGATTTTCTCATCATGAAGATTTCCCTCAACAGTAGCCCCCCAAGACGTTGGTGGTGGAGGTCATCAGCATCGAAGTCTTGATGTAGTTGGGAAATATTTTTTGTGAGCATATCCTGTCAGGACTCTTCATCCTAGACTTAGTCGGCCTTAGCCTGGACCAGGCCTCTCTGGTCGGCGTAACCTTCTCAGACCTGGTCGGACACTTTGTCCTGGACCTGGTCGGCCGTAGCTCGGACCTGGCCTCTGTGGTCGGCGTAACCTTCTCGGACCTGGTCGGACTCTTCGTCCTGGACCTTGGGTCTCGGTCGTAGCCTGGTTGGACTCTTTGTCCTGGACCTGGTAGGCCGTAGCATGGACCTGGCCTCTGTGGTCGGCGTAACCTTCTCGGACCTGGTCAAACTCTTCGTCCTGGACCTTGGGTCTCGGTCGTAGCCTGGATGGACTCTTCGTCCTGGACCTGGTCGGCCGTAGCACGGACCTGGCCTCTCTGGTCGGCGTAACTTTCTCGGACCTGGTCGGACTCTTCGTCCTGGACCTTGGGTCTTGGTCGTAGCCTGGTTGGACTCTTCATCCTGGACCTGGTCGGCTGTAGCCTGGACCTGGCCTCTATGGTCGGCGTAACCTTCTCAGACCTGGTCGGACACTTCGTCCTCGACCTTCGGTCTCGGTCGTAGCCTGGTTGGACTCTTCGTCCTAGACCTGGTCGGCCGTAGCCTGGACCTGGCCTCTATGGTCAGCGTAACCTTCTCGGACCTGGTCGGACTCTTCGTCCTGGACCTTCGGTCTCGGTCGTAGCCTGGATGGACTCTTTGTCCTGGACCTGGTCGGCCGTAGCTAAGACCTGGCCTCTGTGGTCGGTGTAACCTTCTCAGACCTGGTCGGACTCTTCGTCCTAGACCTTGGGTCTCAGTCGTAGCCTGGTTGGACTCTTCGTCCTGGACCTGGTCAGCCGCAGCTCGGACCTGGCCTCTCTGGTCGGCGTAACCTTCTCAGACCTGGTCGGACATTTCGTCCTGGACCTGGTCGGCCGTAGCTCGGACCTGGCCTCTGTGGTCGGCGTAACCTTCTCGGACCTGGTCGGACTCTTCGTCCTGGACCTTGGGTCTCGGTCGTAGCCTGGTTGGACTCTTCGTCCTGGACCTGGTCGACCGTGCCTGGACCTGGTCTCTGTGGTCAGCGTAATCTTCTCAGACCTGGTTGGACTCTTCGTCCTAGACCTTGGGTCTCGGTCGTAGCCTGGTTGGACTCTTCGTCTTGGACCTGGTCGGCCGTGCCTGGACCTGGTCTCTGTGGTCGGCGTAACATTCTCGGACCTGGTTGGACTCTTCATCCTGACCCTTGGGTCTCGGTCGTAGCCTGTTTGGACTCTTCGTCCTGGACCTGGTCTCTGTGGTCAGCGTAATCTTCTCAGCCCTGGTTGGACTCTTCGTCCTAGACCTTGGGTCTCAGTCGTAGCCTGGTTGGACTCTTCGTCCTGGACCTGGTCGGCCGTGCCTGGACCTGGTCTCTATGGTCGGCGTAACCTTCTCAGACCTGGTTGGACTCTTCATCCTGACCCTTGGGTCTCGGTTGTAGCCTGGTTGGACTCTTCGTCCTGGACCTGGTCGACCGTGCCTGGACCTGGTCTCTATGGTCGGCGTAATCTTCTCGGACCTGGTTGGACTCTTCGTCCTAGACCTTGGGCCTCGGTCGTAGCCTGGTTGGACTCTTCGTCCTGGACCTAGTCTCTGTGGTCGGCGTAACCTTCTCGGACCTGGTTGGACTCTTCGTCCTAAACCTTGGGTCTCGGTCGTAGCCTGGTTGGACTCTTCATCCTGGACCTGGTCGACCGTGCCTGGACATGGTCTCTGTGGTCGGCGTAACCTTCTCGGGCCTGGTTGGACTCTTCATCCTGAACCTTGGGTCTCGGTCGTAGCTTGGTTGGACTCTTCGTCCTGGACCTGGTCGGCCGTAGCTCGGACCTGGCCTCTCTGGTCGGCGTAACCTTCTCGGACCTGGTCGGATTCTTCGTCTTGGACCTTGGGTCTCGGTCGTAGCCTGGTTGGACTCTTCGTCCTCGACCTGGTCGGCCGTAGCCTGGACCTGGCCTCTGTGGTCAACGTAACCTTCTCGGACCTGGTCGGACTCTTCATCCTGGACCTTGGGTCTCGGTCGTAAGCTGGATGGACTCTTCGTCCTGGACTTGGTCGGCCGTAGCTCGGACCTGGCCTCTCTGGTCGGCGTAACCTTCTCGGACCTAGTTGGACTCTTCGTCCTGGACCTTGGGTCTTGGTCGTAGCCTGGTTGGACTCTTCATCTTGGACCTGGTTGGCCGTAGCCTGGACCTGGCCTCTGTGGTTGGCGTAACCTTCTCGGACCTGGTCGGACTCTTCATCTTGGACCTTCGGTCTCGGTCGTAGCCTGGTTGGACTCTTCGTCCTAGACTTGGTCGGCCGTAGCCTGGACCTGGCCTCTGTGGTCGGCGTAACCTTCTCGGACCTGGTCGGACTCTTCGTCCTGGACCTTCGGTCTCGGTCATAGCCTGGATGGACTCTTTGTCCTGGACTTAGTCGGCCGTAGCTCGGACCTGGCCTCTGTGGTCGGCGTAACCTTCTCGGACCTGGTCGGACTCTTCGTCCTAGACCTTGGGTCTCAGTCGTAGCCTGGTTGGACTCTTCGTCCTGGACCTGGTCGGTCGTAGCTCAGACCTGTCCTCTCTGGTCGGCGTAACCTTCTCGGACCTGGTCGGACTCTTCGTCCTGGACCTTGGGTCTCGGTCAGTCGTCCAGGGAATGTCTGGGGGGAAGAGCTGAGGCTGCTGGAAAGGCGCGGGGCCCTCCTTCTAGCGCCAAAATGTTGATACCTGATTTCGACACAACATCGCGTGCGGGGACGCACGGTGGTCGGGTTCCCTGTTCTGCCCGGCTCGGCCTAGTCTGGTCGGATCTGCAAGAGGAGAGAAGGCTTCGGAGTATGGGGACACCGGTTTGGTGTCTGCCAAGGGCGCTCTGACGCTTAAGTCAGTGTTCTGACCGGGAAGAGCTAAGGAAAGGTAGATTAGGCGAGGGAAGAATGCCCGTCCCTTTGTGGTGGAGTTGATGCTCCTATTTATAGAGTTTAGCTTGGATCCGGGTATGGACCGGTTTGGCCCGTAACCCAGGTGTCATGATCTCCAGAGAAGGAGGATTGCCCAACGGAGGGTTGAGATGGAGCCACGTGGTGGTCTTTGTGTAAGTCGGACAGATCCTGGTCGAACGGGTCCCTGGTTGGACAGGTCTCGGTCGGATAGGTCTCTAGTCGGACAGGTCCCTGGTTGGGCAGATCTTGGTCGGACGGGTCCTTGGTCGGACGGGTCCCTGGTCGGACAGGTCTCTGATCGGGCAGTTCTTGGTCAGACAGGTCTCTGGTCGGACAGGTCCCTGGTCGGACAGGTCTCTGGTCAGACAGATCCTGTCCTGGTCGGACAGGTCTCTGGTCAGACAGATCCTATCCTGGTCGGACGGGTCCCTGGTCGGACAGGTCCCTAGTCGGACGGATCCTGTCCTGGTCAGACAGGTCCTGGTCGAACAGGTCCCTGGTCGGACAGATACCATCCTGGTCGGATTGGTCATTTCAGCCAACCTGTTTGGGTGCTCGGTTTTAAGAGGGTATGAACTTCAGATGATTTTCTCATCATGAAGATTTCCCTCAACAATTATCATTGAATATCAAGCCCATAGCATATTCTTTTCAAAATTTGTATGAACAAATTATTCCAAAATCATCAAAATCATACTAACGTTTGAATACGTGAAGCAAGCAAAAGACTTCTTATACCAAGAATCGGGATTTTTCTTTAAAATCTGATAAACAACAAAATATATGACCAATAGAAACTAAAACAATGGTAAAAACACATATCAGTAACAAATTTTTAAAGTCAAGAAAGGAAAAGAAAATCCTCAAGTAATTCTCTAAACACCAAGGCTAACAAGGTATAATAAACACAAAATCAAGGACGGAAACTCGGATTTGACACATGTATGGAATTTTATAAACTTTAAGAGCTACTAACCCTACCTTAATCTCTTAAAATCTCTTTGAATCTTTCTTTTGATCTTGAAACCAACACCATAGTAGGATTATGCATGGAAATAGAGTGAAACCTTTCATTTTGAAGCTTGAACAACTCCTCCCATGGAAGACTGAAAAAAACCATAAGAAAAGTAGAGAGAGACAGAGAAAGAGAGGAAGAGTGATATTGTTGTGAAAAGAAAGGGGAAGGGAAAAGAAAGGGATATTTTGAAAAAAGAGCAAAAAAATTTTTTGAATTGAAGAATTGACCTCTTTTTTTAAGCATAAAAAAGCACGCTTTTTTGGGTAGGAAAACTGCTCCAATTTTTTTTTAAAAAGATAAGAAAAAGAATTCTAGCAAGGAAAGGAACCTCAACAGAGTGGAAAAAAAAAACTGGAGCAGTTTTCATGCCCAAAAAGTTTATTTTTTGGTGCCAAAAAACTGCAAAAAAAAAGGTCATTTGTCCAAAAAAACTTTTTCTTAAAGTCATTTTTCAAAATCCCCTTTTCATGAGGTAAAGGTGAACTATGCTTAGGTTTAAATGATTAGAGTATTTTAGTTTTTCCAAGGTTATATTCTTCAAGCTCATGTTTGGGTTTCTTTCTTATATGAGTAGAGAGTTGCTTGGGAAATAGCATAAATTAGAATGTCAATACTAAAAAGTCAAGCATTCATGCATGAATGATGTTGGTTAAAATATCAATGAAATGAAAAAAATTAGAATTTAGGCTATGAACACCTTGTTTTGATGGAGGTTCTTGTTCTAAGAGTATGGGACCTTAGTTGATCTCATTATAACTTAAATATAGCATAACATAGTGATTTGGAAGCATGCTTTCATATTCGAAGAAATTTGGTTATGAGTTTGATGACGCGAATTATAATTATCCTATAATTATTTTAAGATTTTGAAATTGTGTTAAAATGTGAATCTAGACCTTAATTCTAACTCAAATTAGACTTCTTAAGTAACATTTTGGTTTTTGAATCATTTGAAAAAGGATTTTGATAGCTTAAGTTATATAATTTGTAAGTTTAGTTAAAATCAATAAAATTATCCCCTTTTGAGCAGCATCCCTTTGATTAAATTCTAGGTGTAATTGAAAATTAATTTTGGAGAAAGGATTAGATATCTTAAAACTAGACATTTAGAGCTCTCTAATAAGATATTATATGCTCAATTCCAATAAGTAAGTGATTTTAACTAGACATTCTAGGTGTAATTGAATTTAACAAGTTTGATGAAAAACTAGGAAAGCCATCAGATTACTCTTCGTCCCCCTGTCGCGCAAGCTGGATGCAACCCACCGGCCGACTGGATGTAACCTGAATGTCATAAAAGGTTTCATTTTTCACCCAAATTGATGTGTAGATTGACTCTTATGTTTGGACATGTTTTAAATCCTTCTAGGTGAACTTAAATAGATGGATTTGGGAGCAAAATATTCATTATAAGGGATTGATCATCCTTCTACAATTTCACTTAAAAAGATTAGAGGAGTTAAGTGTTCTGATTATTAATTCCTTCTTGTCTAGGCACCTCTTTCATTTGATTAGTATTGAGTGCCAAACCGAATCTAGGATATCAGTGACATATTCTAGAAAATTGATAAGTCATACTTGGATGACATCAACAAGAGCTTGGATTAAGGTCTTATAGAGGTTGTAAAATTAGCGCTTTAGACATGATCTCATGGTGCTTATCTTGGCCAGTTAGGTTAACTTTCCATACTTACTAATCACTCTGATTTTACAAGTTCGCAAGATTTGAAAATTTGTTGTTTTTATAGATATAGGACCAAGTATATCTATGTCTTAGGTTTTGTGTTATTTAGCATAAATTTACATCGGTTTCCTTTTTTCCAACAAGTTTTAAAGACTTCACCATTTGGTTCAAAACTTGTTTTTAATCGACATTTAGACTGCATAACAAGTTTAAACACAAGCATATATATATATATATATATATATATATATATATATATATAGATAAAGATAGATTATATGTATAAACCTTCCTAAAAATGTGAGTTCATGAATCATGGTTTTTGGAAAAGGCGTTTAGAAATGGATTCGAACTCGGAATAAAAAATTCTAAATGCAAACAGTTTTGAAACACTGTCACTGAGTGTATGCCTCTCGACAGTCGAGTCTTGCAAATAACCTCAAAGATTAAGTTACATAGAGGATACTTTTGAGGGCAAGTCCCTAAAATTTAGTCCGATGTACTCTACAAACCTGGGTGATTTGGACTTATATTATGTTGATTTGTAAAAAAAGAAAAGTAAGTGGTGAAATCAATAACATAATTTTCATTATTAAATTCTAATCTTGTTCAATTATTCTCTCATAGTCAAATTATACACTATCAGATTATACACATGTTTTTATGATCTGTAATAAAAGTAATGAAGTATTTTGTAAAACTTTTGAAAAAAACTAATTACTCGCTTTCCCCTGCGTATTTTAGTACCAATTCAGTTTTGATTATTTCACATATGTATATTTTTTGCATTCTGTTATATATTGTGTTATAGTTGATGTCTAGGGCTGGTAATAGAGTTAATTGCGTGACGACACAACAAGATTTTTCACGAGATAATATCAATAAAATAAGTTATAAGTCATTTAAGTGTCAACCCGATTGACTCTCCCAAAAATAGGTCATATTCATGTCAAGCTCTGCTCGACACTGAATTGACCCATAATTTTTTATTCTATTATTTTAATTTTTTTAAATATTTTGTCCTTGTACATATAGTGCTAACAAATTGATACTACATTGGATGAGTTTTGTAGTATGAAACTAATTTAATTTTGAGAAAATATGTGCTTTATGTTCCTTTTATGTAATTTTGGTGCATAATTTGCAGATTTAAAGTTCTAAAATGCCACAAGTTGATTTCGGATTGTGGGTTAATTGAAGGTTGCATGCTATACAGGTCATAGATTAAGGGGGTCGTGTTCCTGTTAACCCATGTTATGACAGGTCGTCTCAGTGTCAAGATTTCCTACCCCATTCCTACCCCGTTTGTGTCATGAGTCAATGTTAGTGTTAAGATATATTGTGCATATATTGAGCCTCAACTCAACACGAACACCACCCATTAATACAAATCACCACCTATAGTGATGTTAAAGTTACTGTTTTTGGTAAGATTTTACTATTTTGTTGTGATCATGTTTTCCCCCTCCAATGTTATCTGTATTTAGTTATAAAGTGATGTTGATGTTGCAAGAAAGAAGGCAATTTATATTGTTATTTCGTTATTTTATTCTCATATATTTAAGGCTATGTGTAAGTAAACTATATTAGTCGACACTGTTAGAGAGTTGTATGTTTTGAGAAAAATTGTAAATTTCTAGACTTTTGTGTAATATTTTTAAAATGAAAGACTAATGTACTTTATTATTTATTGTGCAAATATTTGTGTTGGGTTGAACCTAGAAAAATATTGAAAATGTAGTGGAATAAAGTTTTAAAATTTTTCATAAACTTCTAATGTCTTTCTTATGATGCTATATATAATAATTAAACAGAAAGACAAACTTACGATTTTGGCAATAGCTTTGGATGAACAAGCGTTCCAAAACTCACAATCCTTTAAATTAAGCTTACAACTATGATGGGTATACTTGGGCAATTAAGAAGATAAAAATCACACTCCACCCCTTCCTAGATATAGAGCCAACATTATGGGATCTAAGCCAAAAATTAAACCTATCAAAATCACTCAGAAGCTTAATTAAGCTTAAGTTAGGTGGGGAAAATTAATTAAGTTTGGGTCTATAAATACTTGCACCTCAAGAACACATTTTTGGTCTCATTTCTCCTCTCCCTTTACTCTTTGTAACGCCCCTATATGGGGGTTAACAGTTTTTAATGAGATAAAATAAAAATAAATAATAAAAGTAAAACCTTAAAAATAAAATTTGCCCGGGACTTAAATGAAAACTCTCAACTCAAAAATAAAAATATAAACGACAAATAAACCACAGTTTTAAATGTAGCACCTTAAATTTAATAATATAAACTGTTGTCATCATCATTTTAACCCTCAACACATTATAATACAGTCACAGAAAGTAACAATTGATGCTTACATTATCATGAAGAACATTCTTTACAATTGAGCAGTCCCAATGTAATATAGTTACATCGCTTCCTCAACTATATTTCTCGTAGCCACCTCACACTTAGTGAGTCCTGAAAAGATAAAAATATAAGGGAATGAGCGACACTATGCTCAGTAGAGAAAGCCATTACTCACCTTTAGGTTTTTATCATTACCACATTAAAACCTGCATGGTTAGTAAGTTACATCATATTCCAGATTATGAGGTTTATTATGATCACATCTTATGGATACCGTAGTTAATCATTACCAAGTGTCATAATTACACATTTATACAAATATTACCAATCATCATTGTTCCTAGGTATCCATGTTAAATTGAGTATCACTCAACTCATCGAAACCCAAATGGGCGCACTTGATCACCCTATAAACATTCCAAGGGTGTTCCGGTGAGGGGACATCAAGCCCCGAGTCCTCACCAAGTCGATTCCTATACAGTGTGTTCTGGGACTTTCAACCCAAGGAAGCGTCATCGCCTTCCCCTTATTTTACCTTTTAGGGTATTCATGCCCAAGGACGTAACCGTCGCCCTCTTCATGTCTCACAATTTCTCTATATTGAATCATTATTAAATAGAGTTAGTTTTCCTAACCATGCTTCTCAATTTATAACATGTGTCAATTCATTATGTTCCTCGCCGTACAATACAAGACGAGTCCATGTCATAGTTTCATATGTGATACTCATATAATATTAGTTCAACATAGATATATATATTGCGGCAAAACAATCAATTTTAATTCTATAAAAACCTCACAAAAGATGAGTAATAGAATCCCTACCTTTCAAGCTTATCAACAGTCTCTTAATCCTGGAATCAATTAACGTTAGCTCCATACTCCCTTGATCTTGAACTCCAAGCAAAACAGATCTAGTTGTATCTCGCTGTATCTACGAAGCATCCTCTGTAGTGCTCCTCGAGCGACTATGAATGGCTAGGAATGCTTCCTGGAGATCATACATTCTTGAAAACGTCATTCTGGACTCCGATACTGCTGTTTGAATCGCCTCGATTCGCGTGCAGTCGGTACCGGATGATTTTCATCGGAGTGGAATTTGCTCAAACGGAGGTCACCATTGCATCCAGAGCATCGAAACGAGTTAGGAGGCGGTCTCGGATCTTCGATCGGAGGTCCGGATCACAAAATTCCAATTTAGCCTTTGACTGGCCGTTGGCCGGCGTTGACCACCGTTGACCGGCGTTGACCGACTTTGACCGGCGTCAATCGGGGTCCGTTGGCAGCTGGGCTCGGGCCTACCCCCCCTAAATCGACCCTTCTGAGTCCAATGGCGGGGTCAATTTCACCCAATTCTGCCTCTAACATAGCGGGTCGTGAAGTACAACGTCGGTAGAAATGGATGAGCTCTGATCTTGATTCTCCGATGATGGAAACCTGAAATTGGCTGAGGGCTTTTGCTACCCATCCTCCTATGAGCATTTCCCCTCATCCAATTTGAAGAAACGTGGCTGGGAAGAGCCAAAACGGAGGCTCCCGCGGCGGTTGACGGCGGCGTTGGCCGTTCTCCGGCGAAACCGGCTCCTTCCGTGCCATTGATCGAGGGGTTTTACTCCCCTTGATCCTCTGAACTCATTGGGAGGGGTGGTGTCAGTCACCTCCTCCGGCAAGGCGGAGTTCCACCATGGGGGCGGCGGTGCACGGCGGCAATAGGCGGGCAGAGCAATCCGGCGGTTGTTGAGCTGCCACCAAGGGTGGGTTTTGTTCCTCTCATCACGGTGGTCGTGTAGGAACAAGAATCACGTCGATCGGACATCGGACGGCGAAGATATCTCGTCGGAAAGAAATGGGTTTTGCCGCCACTTTGGGCGGCGCGTGTGGTCTCCTCCGGCGGCGTTTTGGGCGGCGCGGCACCTCGTTGGACTCAGCTCGTCGAGAGCTTTCCATTGGTGCGGGAGGTGTCGAAAACGGATGCCGAAATCTCAAACGATCTTTGAGGAGAGAGAGAGAATTTTTTAGAGAGAGAAAGTAGAGAGAGAGAGAGTTTCGAATTATGAGAGATTTTCTGATTTTTTTTATATATATACTAGGTAATTAATCTAATTACCTTAATACCCTTAGGAGAATAAGGGGTGTCACAGCTCTACCCCCCTTAAAGAAATTTCGTCCTCGAAATTTCAATTCTAGTAATACTAGTAAAAATTATGATTCCAATTCCTAGTCTAAACCGTTAATGTTGTTTATCTTCCAAATTTAAGTTATCGTATCTCCACTCATTTACTTGCATAATAAATCTTACTCCTAAATCCCTCAATGAGAGTATTTCTGACAAGTTTCAACTTATAACACCGTATAATAGTCTAAGAATCTGATCAGGCATACATATTGACCATACCATGATTCCAGTCCTTCATTGTCCATGGACTGTGATTTACAATCACATTTAAGGAGATTGCCAGAGAAATTTTATATACTTCATCTTTAGGTTCCTTTTCCTTTTTGAGTAAGGAAAAGTCAAATATATTTGATTTCATACCTCAACTAATAAACTAAAACATAATCATAAAACATATATCACAAACACGTCTATTCAAAACCATACATTAAACTTATTCATAGAGATATTAAACGGAATCTCTGGTTGCAAACATACCCGACATATTTTTCATTAAACAGCTATCCTCATGACACAAACATTCAACCCAAATAATATACTCATATTTCATATGGAATATCTTCATAACTGACTCTGGTACTTCCACGTCATATTAACAGAATATTACACATTACAAACATGATACGGATACGTTTCGAGAGTACAAGGCACTCCATATACCAGCTATCCATATCATGCATGCTTAGAGGATACAAAAACATCGATAAACAAAAGATCGGACCTTAAGAAGGATGCGTTTCGAGAGCATCAAGTACTCCGTATCCAGCCATCCCGGTATTAGGCTCAATGAATCTAAAAGATTGAACAACAACGTACCACAAGAAACACAGAATACAGGGTAAACGGTTATTCGTAACACACGAAATACGGACACACATGCCTACATGCCAAAGATAAAACAAAAAGATTACAGATGGAGATTCAAATCAATTGGCCGCTCCCGGCTTTCCCTTTCCCATTCAAGCTTGGATGTTGCAGTGTCGGATTCTGGATGTATGATTTGCATTTTATCTATCAATTCCTCAGCTGTTGAAGCAGTAACAAAGATTTGTCTCTCCGATTCTGTAGTGATGTTTTCTTCCACAGCATAATCTAGAAATTTCAAAAGACCGTCATAAAAACCATTTACATTCAGCAGTCCCAAAGGTTTGGAATAAAAGCCCAACAATTGCCCACAAGCAACTACAAATATTTCCTCAAGAGTACCTAGACCACCAGGTAATGCTATAAAAGCATCAGAATTATAGATTATGTCTTTAAAATTTCTAGGGATACTCCTGACTCCTTCTCCCTTACCTATGGCTTCCTTATAAAGGTTTCCTTCAACTGGAATATGAGGCCAAATTCTTACATCAGTAGCGTCGCTAGACCTAGCTGCTAGTGCCATATTTACCATCATTTTTATACTACCACCCCCATAGATTATGTTAATCTTCTTGCGTGCTAGGACTTGCCCTAAGTGATTTGCAGCTTCTAAATAAGCTTTATCTTTTCCAAGGCTGGAACCACAAAAGACACAGACATTCTTTATTTTCTTCGTGGACTGGGAGGTAGACATATTTGGTTTATAGAAGTGGTTGCTTAATGTCTGCTCCACTTAGACTTCGGGTTCTACATGAGATTTTAAAGATGAGAAATATACAAAAAGGGCTAAAGAGATAGACGAGTAGGTAATGAAAAGGTAATCCAAAGATTTAAACAAAATCTTGTGCGGATAAGAAAGTATGATAAGGTGATTGATAGTTTACAGAAAATCTGATTCACTTTTTGAAAAAGATTAGACTCTAATTGTATAACTTTTGACAATTGAGAACAATTCGACAGAAGACCCTCTTGACACAACTGTAGACTTTTTGACAAATATACACCAAGTCTAGAAATTTAATATAAACGACAAATACTGTAGAACTTTTGAAATTTGAGACACAATCTTGAAATATCTGGATAAGCTTTTCAAAATTCAAACATATTACTGTACCGTATGTGACGTGTCTGATAAGATAATATATTTTATTATATATATATTTAAGAAAATCATAAATTAAATAAGATATTAACACTTACTGTATCAATCTAATAATCACAATTATTTCAAACACAAAAGCAAATATTCTGAGTAAAAGAAAAACACAAACTGTTGAACATCAGCTAAAACTGCTTCAAATTAGTAAAGACTAAATAACCTTTATAGAGCGATAAATTATTCCCCATCCAGTTTTCTTATGGCTTGGCAAACAGGATCTAAAAATACCATATTCTTGAGGCGTTGTCTTTCTGTATAAAATTTAGGCCAGAGTTTAAAAATAGCTCCTTGAACATATCCACTAGGGTGACCGTGAAGAGGAGGATGGATGCTATCCAAGTTCTCCTTTGAAAGTCCATCCCTACAAAACCTTATTTTATCCTCTCTATTCGTAGACATATAACCAGGTGAAGTACATTTACCGTTACAATTTTGTCTTCCACATTTGTTACAAGTGACCACGATGGCACGAACTCTTCTTTTCATTGCACTTCGACTGGTACCTGTTCCTGGTAAACCGACATCTTGACTAAAGTCACTCGGACGGATTTTCCCCTCTATCAACATTCTCACATCACAAGGGATACCAAAACGCATAAAAATCCACAACCGAGTAATTCTAGCCTTGTATTTCTTTCTGAGAATCTTTTGGGAGAGTGATGGGAAATACTTTCTCAGGTATTGGTACTTTGGGTCCATGATGAGATGAAAGAAGAGTAAATAGAAAGGAAAAATTAAGATAGTAAATTGCAGAATCCTAGAATTCCTTCTTCTTTTAGAGGAAAAGAAGAATTTCTAATGAAAAAGAAGAGGATTTGCGATTTAGAGAGAAAATAACAAATTAAGAGAGAAAAAGTGAACTCGGAGAAATAAGCTCTTATGCACAGTAAACGTATTTGTAAACAATAATTAAACCACTGTATATGACACGTGTAGAGATCACGTGAGAGAGACATTGTGAATCAAACTGATTTAGGATTTGAACTAGGCCCAAATGTTCTTAGTTGAAAATGGTCAGGTTGTTTCGGGCCTTAACACATCTGGAACGAGTTAAATAACAAACATAAAATTAAAAACCAATTTGTATAAATCTTAAACCCAATTTAAAGCCCACTATAGATAAAGTTAACTATAAACAACAAATCTAATTTAACGACAACAAGGATCTTCCTGAATGATATTTAAAATCATTTCATAACAACATAATCTTCCAGCAACTCAAATAATTTTGTTTTAATCAAAACCTTATTGAACAATGCATACACGCATATGTTATTCCTAATACTCAACATCTATCAATGGATTCATCATCATTGCTACCAAGGGTTTAGAATGTGACTAACTTTGAAATCAATACGATTTACGTCTTTCAACGTAGACCATATCAATGAACAAAGACACTAGATGTTACTACTTAAGAACATCTACAATCCCCACAATTCTACTTATACAATATATAATTTCCTCATATAACAAAACCTTAAGTAACCAAAAGATTCACATCTAAACATCTAAAACTTAAACATTTTATTGTAATTATCCAAAATTATTATAAGTGCCTTAAGTATTATGATTTACTTAAGGAAACTCCTATTGATCATTTTTCTATTGCATCTATATATAAAGATTCACTGATACACTTAAATACAATGTACGTAACAAAATATTCCAATTTTGAGATTCATGCATTCTAGACTTTACACAGTCTCAACAGACCAAAAGTCTAACATTTATCTCTCTCAAGATTCAATACCATGATTCCCAACTTATATCATATTCCTCAAATATATAGAACTTTTAAGAAAAGATATTGACACTTATGTGCTCCATCGAATCCACACATAATCATTACTTAGGTTTGAATCAATTACGAAAAATTTGGCATATCTATGTCAAACTTTAAAATCAATAAATCAAGCCTTATATTTCTTATTGTTTTTCACGAGACAAAAGGCTCTTAAATCCTCGTATCAATACGAATTTCTCATCGTTTATACGAATTAGATATGCTTATAGATCCTAATATTATACGAATCTCTCATAAGCAATCTACTTATAAACTCATTCCATATAATTATCATTCCCTCATAACTATTAATACTTTCCTTCTATATAATTATTGTACTCATATAACTATTGATATTTTCATTCTATGGCCTTTCCATGTTACATCCTTATAGACTGTATAAATCAATGTGAAGGTTCATTTTGATGATGACAATGAAAATTCAGTTTCAAAACCATCTCAAAAATATATTTTTTTAAAGTGGTGCTACACTCCCTAGGTTAACCGAACCTAGGCTCTGATACCAAAAATTCTGTAACGCCCCTATATGGGGGTTAACAGTTTTTAATGAGATAAAATAAAAATAAATAATAAAAGTAAAACCTTAAAAATAAAATTTGCCCGGGACTTAAATGAAAACTCTCAACTCAAAAATAAAAATATAAACGACAAATAAACCACAGTTTTAAATATAGCACCTTAAATTTAATAATATAAACTGTTGTCATCATCATTTTAACCCTCAACACATTATAATACAGTCACAGAAAGTAACAATTGATGCTTACATTATCATGAAGAACATTCTTTACAATTGAGCAGTCCCAATGTAATATAGTTACATCGCTTCCTCAACTATATTTCTCGTAGCCACCTCACACTTAGTGAGTCCTGAAAAGATAAAAATATAAGGGAATGAGCGACACTATGCTCAGTAGAGAAAGCCATTACTCACCTTTAGGTTTTTATCATTACCACATTAAAACCTGCATGGTTAGTAAGTTACATCATATTCCAGATTATGAGGTTTATTATGATCACATCTTATGGATACCGTAGTTAATCATTACCAAGTGTCATAATTACACATTTATACAAATATTACCAATCATCATTGTTCCTAGGTATCCATGTTAAATTGAGTATCACTCAACTCATCGAAACCCAAATGAGCGCACTTGATCACCCTATAAACATTCCAAGGGTGTTCCGGTGAGGGGACATCAAGCCCCGAGTCCTCACCAAGTCGATTCCTGTACAGTGTGTTCTGGGACTTTCAACCCAAGGAAGCGTCATCGCCTTCCCCTTATTTTACCTTTTAGGGTATTCATGCCCAAGGACGTAACCGTCGCCCTCTTCATGTCTCACAATTTCTCTATATTGAATCATTATTAAATAGAGTTAGTTTTCCTAACCATGCTTCTCAATTTATAACATGTGTCAATTCATTATGTTCCTCGCCGTACAATACAAGACGAGTCCATGTCATAGTTTCATATGTGATACTCATATAATATTAGTTCAACATAGATATATATATTGCGGCAAAACAATCAATTTTAATTCTATAAAAACCTCACAAAAGATGAGTAATAGAATCCCTACCTTTCAAGCTTATCAACAGTCTCTTAATCCTGGAATCAATTAACGTTAGCTCCATACTCCCTTGATCTTGAACTCCAAGCAAAACAGATCTAGTTGTATCTCGCTGTATCTACGAAGCATCCTCTGTAGTGCTCCTCGAGCGACTATGAATGGCTAGGAATGCTTCCTGGAGATCATACATTCTTGAAAACGTCATTCTGGACTCCGATACTGCTGTTTGAATCGTCTCGATTCGTGTGCAGTCGGTACCGGATGATTTTCATCGGAGTGGAATTTGCTCAAACGGAGGTCACCATTGCATCTAGAGCATCGAAACGAGTCAGGAGGCGGTCTCAGATCTTCGATCGGAGGTCCGGATCACAAAATTCCAATTTAGCCTTTGACTGGCCGTTGACCGACGTTGACCACCGTTGACCGACATTGACCGACTTTGACCGTCGTTGACCGGCGTCAATCGGGGTCCGTTGGCAGCTGGGCTCGGGCCTACCCCCCCTAAATCGACCCTTCTGAGTCCAATGGCGGGGTCAATTTCACCCAATTCTGCCTCTAACATAGCGGGTCGTGAAGTACAACGTCGGTAGAAATGGATGAGCTCCGATCTTGATTCTCCGACGATGGAAACCTGAAATTGGCTGAGGGCTTTTGCTACCCATCCTCCTATGAGCATTTCCCCTCATCCAATTTGAAGAAACGTGGCTGGGAAGAGCCAAAACGGAGGCTCCCGCGGCGGTTGACGGCGGCGTTGGCCGTTCTTCGGCGAAACCGGCTCCTTCCGTGCAATTGATCGAGGGGTTTTACTCCCCTTGATCCTCTGAACTCATTGGGAGGGGTGGTGTCAGTCACCTCCTCCGGCAAGGCGGAGTTCCACCATGGGGGCGGCGGTGCACGGCGGCAATAGGCGGGCAGAGCAATCCGGCGGTTGTTGAGCTGCCACCAAGGGTGGGTTTTGTTCCTCTCATCACGGTGGTCGTGTAGGAACAAGAATCACGTCGATCGGACGTCGGACGGCGAAGATATCTCGTCGGAAAGAAATGGGTTTTGCCGCCACTTTGGGCGGCGCGTGTGGTCTCCTCCGGCGGCGTTTTGGGCGGCGCGGCACCTCGTTGGACTCAGCTCGTCGAGAGCTTTCCATTGGTGTGGGAGGTGTCGAAAACGGATGCCGAAATCTCAAACGATCTTTGAGGAGAGAGAGAGAATTTTTTAGAGAGAGAAAGTAGAGAGAGAGAGAGTTTCGAATTATGAGAGATTTTTTGATTTTTTATATATATATACTAGGTAATTAATCTAATTACCTTAATACCCTTAGGAGAATAAGGGGTGTCACACTCTCAAAGCCAAATCTCCCTCAAAAGAATTCCTAAACATTTTCTTTCACCATTTTCTTCTAAATTACCTCTATTCAAGACAAAATCAAGCTCAAGTTCACCAAGAAAAAATTTTGCCCATTTCTTGCCCAAGAAAACAGGTTTTGTTCCAAGCAAAAACCCTTCAAAAATTTTATCAAAAAGATCATAAAGCAAGCAAGAAGAAGAAAAGGATCAAGCACGTTTTAGAAGAAGGGAAAAAGAGGAGGATTTAGAGTATTTTGATTAAGGTAATTCATATACCTTTTCCTCCTCATTTCCTAGGTAAGAAAAGAAATTATTTTTATTTAGATAGCTTTGTATAAAGACCAAACAAGCTTAGATTTTTATATGGTTAAGTTTTTGTTTTTAGCTCTAAAACAAGAAGAAGGAAACGAGAAATTAGTTTTACTAGATCAACTACCAAGAAATTATCATCAAGGGTAAGTTTTATTCTAATTTTTTTCCTTAAATTTGCTAAGGTTGAAGTTTAAAATTTTATGAGTTATTGGATGATTGGGTAAGGAAATGGTTTATAATAATTATTTATGTATTGGTTAGTTTAGTTTATATATGTATATGATGCAAAAAATTTACTAGTTGCATGATAATTATCTAAAACTAACCGAAAAAGTATCTTCTGGTACTAGTTTTTATAAACAAAGATCATCTGACTATGGAATCCTATTTCTCAACAAACCAAGAAATTTCAGCACTCTAAATAGATTATCCAAGCCCAAGATTTAATGGGCTATTGATTTCAGGCTTTATTTTATAGAGCAGTTTTTATTCGTAGCTTAAAGTTACACAAATCAAATTTCCTAAGGATATATTTTAATAGTTTTCAATTTGACACTAAAACAACTATCTTAAAAACCTGATATGCTAGAGTCCTAGTATCACGATGCTAGGTACAAACCCAATGCTAGTTTTAGCCTAACAGACCGCTTGTGTCATAGTTTCCACAATATAGTGTATAGGACATCAAGAATCATGAATTTAGGAAATGTCTAATTTAGTTTATTGAGGTCATATAGACTAAGTGACAATAGATAATTAATTAATTTTTAATTAATTATCAATTTTAATATGAATTAATGGCAATTAAGGGAAAATTATATATTATGAGGACTTAATAAAATAATAAATCCTCGTAACAGAAATTATTATTTTTATGCTTCTTTGATTGAAGGAAAATACTAATGGATAGTGCTCAAAATACCAACATTTATGGTAAAATCTAAATAGTATAAAATAAAGTATTCTTATATACTCTTAATGGGTGTTTTGTACATAATTGTTTCTATTAGAGAAAAAGGGAATTTAGGATTTAGAGGGAAGCCTACTTCACTAAAACAGGTAAGTAGGAACTTCGCCTATAGTATGAATAATTTGAAAAAAAAATGTTTTTTTAAGTAATAAGCATGTTTAAATTCTAGTCATAGTATGCTATGCCATGTCATATTGCATGCTTACTAAATTGATTAGTGAAATTTCTAAGGACAAACTAAGTAAGAGATTCATTCCAACCTTTTGACCTATGGCGAGGCTTAAGATTTTAAAAAAAGATAAATTAAATTATGTCACGTTGTTGTTGGGACCTTGCAAACCCTAACCTCCTATTGATTGCGCGCAACCAGTACGATTGCTGGGGACCGACAAATAATAAGATAAGATCATAGCTAAGCATAATCGGTACATGCATATTTATTATTATTACTCAAATGTTTTGCGAGTTATTATTCCTGGTTGCTGAGTAAAAGCTCATTCAAGAATATTTATACAGTAGGTAAACAACCTGCTAGTAATGTTTAATGGATGGTGGCAAAGCAACGGATGATTAGAGTAGAGTTATGGGAAATAGATACCACGTGCTTTATTTTCCACATATAGTTTTTGATAATTATGACTCTTTTGATAATACGTATAACTGTATGACCTTAGCACTAGGTATGTTTTAGAGAACTGTTAAACCTTTATATTACGTTACTTTTTCTATTGCAACAAAAAGTAAAAATAGTTTTAAATTAATATTTACTCGTAAAGTTACCTTTTAAAAAGATAGTTATAAAAAAATATTCCACAAAATTAAATAATCTAAATAAATGTATGTTAAGTAATTAAGTAACAACTACGTAAGTAGGGTTGTTATAGTTGGTGTTAGAGCCAGTTTCCTACCATGCTACTCTATTAATTAATTGGTTTGAACTGGAATGAATTGAACCAAACTAATGTTTCCAAATAAGCTATTAATTGGACAGTTACTAAATTCTTATCATACAATACAACTATAAAACTAGTACTTTGAATTTGCCTTCAAGTTATTTGGGAGAAAGTAGACTACCAAATACCCTATGGGTGTGGCCAAATTTCACACGATAAGGGCCTATGGTGGGCCTTTTTCTAGAGCAGATAAAGGAGAAATAAATCTCCATATTTGATTCTAGCTCTTTTTACTACTATAAATAAGGCTTTGGTAGTTGGAAGGAGATTACCAGTTAATTGAAGAATTAGTAAACGTGTGCCTACACCCATAATAGTTTGTGGAAAGAGAATTGTGCATAAGATTATTTGGTTGAAACACATGACGAATTCCCCAGAAAACTAACCCTGTGAAAGGTGGTATTCCGTTCTTCAAGAGGCATGATATTATTCAGATTACATGATCAGTTAGTATCTTAAAATTATATTAAAACTTTTTGATACGAGTTTATTATTTTGTATTTAATATATCAAATGTCTTTGTGTTATTTTGTTATTTTTTTATTATAATGAAATGTAGATGTCCCTACTTGCTACTGTAATGGAGAGTTTTGAATATTCACATATGAATATTAAAGTTGTTTCTCTTTCCGTTATAGATTTGACTTGAGTTTTTCCAATTCTGCTGCATCACCAACATTAACAACATGCAACTGCTGGTTTCCTTTAAAATAAACATGAATCTTAACCAAGCATGGTCTAGATTAAGTTGTTATAATTACCAATTAGCAAAAAGTTTTTGGTTATAGTGTCTATAATTATAGCATGTTTGGTCCCAAGTTGTTTTTAATAATTGTTAACAGTCTTGAATGGCAAGCAATATCATTTCATAAACAAGGCAGCATAGAGCATTCTGCAAAATTTTACACGTTCAAAAATGAGGAATATTATTGTTGTATTAATATTGTTTTAACAGACACCATCATTCCAAAGTAGAGAATATTTCAGCTCTTCATTATGCATTCTTACTTTAGACATGAACCTGATCAGTACTTAAGGACTGAAGGAATCTCATTGATTTCAAATCGAAGTAGTCGATGTATTAATTTGTCACATATCATATATGAGTCATCGTAAAGATTATCCTAATAATTCATCCCCAAATGATGATTTTATTTGTGATTGTTTTGCCTCAATATATCCACATTATATGATATCCACACAATGGATCTAATACAAAAACGTGCGGTAAAATGATGACTAGATATTTGGACTAATCCTATGCGGATGGTCCTTAACTTCTACTCTCAATTTTAATTTGCTCCATGACTTTTAAAGTGTCCCATTTTAATATTTCATCCATTATAATGCTTCTGTTTAGCCCTCCTTAATTAGGTGTCAAATATTTGATGGAAGCATATGCTCTCTACTTACAAGATTATTGGATAGATGAAGTTTGATGTAAAAGTCTTTGGACCTCTTTAGGGTTCGAAATTGGAAGAATCTAAAGAGACTATTTATAGAAATTAACTTTGGTTGTGTATTGTTTTAATTAACTGAACAATTGAGAGTACTGATAGTTTATCGCCAAACACATGCACATATCCAAAAGGGAAAATATCACTTGAAACAAATTTGAATTAATTACAAAAAATTTCCCCCGAACTATAGCACTTGTAACACTTTGCCCCCGAATTTTAAAACGTAATATCCGTCCTTCTGAAGTATAAGCCATTAACAAATAACCACAAAAATCAAAACTATAATGAAAATTAAGGGTATTTCTAGTAATTTACTTATACAGAAAGCTGATAAATATTTAAAATTAAGGGTATTTCTAGTAATTTACTTATACAAATAACCACGAAAATCAAAACTATAATAAAAATAGTTTTCATTGATAATTAAAAAAATAAATCAATTGAAATTATAAGACCATTTGGATCCCTCTTTTTTTCAATATACTGAAATTTTCTTCAACTTTTATTAATTTTTTACATCCAAAAAGTACTTTGAGATTTTAAATTTGATAGATGCCAGGGAGAAAAAAAATAACAAAAAAAATATAACACAAATATTTCAAAGAAAAAACTCAAATGGTGTAAAAAAATTTCTTTCATACTTTTGAAGTTTTCACTAGTATTTATAACTTTTAAAATTTCAAAATACTTTTTGAGTGTGTAAAATTAATAAAATTTTAAAGAAAATTTTGGTATTATATCGAAAAAAAAGAAGGATCCAAATGGTATTATGGTTTTAATTATTTTTTTGTTTTTAATCATCAATAAAGACTTTTTTTATAGTTTTAATTTTTGTGGTTATTTATATAAGTAGATTTCCTTAATATCCTTCATTTTAAAATTATTTATCAAGTTTCCATTAAAATTTTAACAGAAGAACCATTCTAGTTTACAGCTTCTACTTAGGGGGAATTGATGTTACTTTTAAAAATTAAGGGGGCAAAGCATTACAACGGCTCTAGTTTGGGGGGAATTTTTGAATTTAACCCAATAAATTAATATATTAGAAACTAAAATGAAACATTTTTAAAATTGAAGACCAAAATATGATTGAAGGTAAAATTTAGGGATTATTTATAGGTTAATTCTGGATACTTATGTTAGAAATAATTTTATATAACAAAACAAAAATTGTATGTGATGATGAGATGCAAACTTTTGTAAAGAAAATAAATAAATAACTCAAGCATAGACTGTATTTTATAAATAATAAAATTATTTTACCGAGTGGGTCTTTAACAACAAAATTATCAAATCCTGTTCTCTAACTATTGGGTCCATATTTTATGTTGATTGAAATATCACATTCATTGGTCATGCAAGATTTTGGTAAATTATTTCACCAAAAGAATAAAGTATGGCTTTACAAGCGGAATCCGATCCCTTTTTAATTGATAATTTTATATGTAAGATGAATGCTACATACATTGTTGGTGGTGGAAAATGATCAACTAATAATGCTCACAAATCACTCATGGTTCTCATGGATTAATGTAATTAAAATGAAATGAAATAATGAAAGCAAGTATTTGATACACGGATTTATAGTGGTTCACTCTTAAATGAGCTATATTGTAACACCCGTATTTTTAACGGGCATAATTTTGTAAAATTTAATGAATAAAATGTGACTATTTAAAATTACTAAGTTGTTTATGATCATTTAAAAAAAATACCATTTTAGTATTTTCTTACCAAGTCTTCCTAAGAAACATTCAAAACTTACCAACACTTACTTCTACCAATCTTGTCTCCCTAAATTATTGCTCAATTATATAGACTTCTTCTCATTTTGCTAAAGGTATCCGAAGGGGACATTGAATTATTTTCCGTCAATTCATAGAAGACATGGAGATATTTCTCAACCACCTAATTAATTATTTCCTTATCTTCTTCTATAATTCACTCCAATTATCCCCTCAATTATGTTGGCATTATTTGCTAAAAGTCTTCATGGGAGACAAGATGATATTTTCCTTTAAGACTCTTTTGTTTCTTCTTACAACTTTTCCCCGTAAACATCCCATTCCTCTTAAGCATTTTGATATCTTTTTATTTAACTATCACCACCTTCTTCTCTAGTTCTCATTCTCTCCCTTCTCACTTCAAATTTCTAACTAAAGACATAGAGCACAAAGCTCTCTTTGTGGCCAAGACAATTATAATTCCCAACCATGATCGAGGCGGTTTTAAAGTTAATTCAAGCTTGATTGATAACCCAAACTTTGGTGCTTTTCAAAGAAGTTTTGAGGTAGGTTTTCTTTAATCTAAACTTAGTTTTTAGTATGCATTTTCTCCATGTTTAATGCATAAAAATACTTTAATGGCACTAGTAGACGGGTTTACACATAACTCACTTATGAATGTGATTATACGTTGTGCTTTAGTTTTAATTGTCCTTATGCATGCCTTAGGGTCAAGGATGTGTGGAGCTAACGTTAATTGATTCCAGGATTAAAAGATTGTTGATAAGCTTGAAAGGTAGGGATTCTATTACTCATTTTTGTGAGGTTTTTATAGAATTAAAATTGATTGTTTTGCCGCAATATATATATATCTATGTTGAACTGATATTATATGAGTATCACATATGAAACTATGACATGGACTCGTCTTGTATTGTACGGCGAGGAACATAATGAATTGACACATGTTATAAATTGAGAAGCATGGTTAGGAAAACTGACTCTATTAATAATGATTTAATATAGAGAAATGGTGAGACATGAAGAGGGCGGCGGTTACGTCCTTGGGCATGAATACCCAAAAAGGTAAAATAGGGGGAAGGTGATGACGCTTCCTTGGGTTGAAAGTCCCAGAACACACTGTACAGGAATTGATTTGGTGAGGACTCGGGGCTTGATGTCCCCTCACCGGAACACCCTTGGAATGTTTATGGGGTGATCAAGTGCGCCCATTTGGGTTTCGATGAGTTGAGTGATACTCAATTTAACATGGATACCTAGGAACAATGATGATTGGTAATATTTGTATAAATGTGTAATTATGACACTTGGTAATGATTAACTACGGTATCCATAAGATGTGATCATAATAAACCTCATAATCTGGAATATGATGTAACCTACTAACCATGCAGTTTTTAATGTGGTAATGGATAAACCATAAGGTGAGTCATGATTTCCCTACTGGGCATGTCGATGCTCATCCCTATCATATCTTCATATCTCAGGTGGAACTCAGTGCAACATATTTGAAGAGGAATAAGCGAAAACAATTCTGTTGTTTTCGTGTTAGAAGACCCTGTTTAATTACAACTTATCTACAACATGTAAGAGTTGTATTATTTTTTTTTTATGGCTGTGTTAAGTTATTTGGGAATTGTACTATGGTGATGATGACTGTAATTATATATATTTGGTGCTACACTAAAAACTGTGGTTTGTATTTAAAACGTTTATTTTTATTTTTCTTGTTGTTTAAAGACCCATGGGCATTGTTTAATTGATTTAAATAATATAAAATTTAAAATTATTTTTATTTATTTAAAACTGTTAACCCCCACATAGGGGTGTTACAGAATTTTTGGTATCAGAGCCTAGGTTCGATTAACCTAGGGGGTATAGCACCACCTTAAAAATTAATCTTTGGGAATGGTTTTAAAGTTAGGTGTTAATGTCATCATCATTTGGTACTGATCCTAGTTAAATTTTCGCAGCCAGTAGAAACTATGCCACCAAGACGTCAAATGCAATCGTCTGAGCTGTCACAACCGGTTGAACATGCTCAAGAAGTTGAGCAACCGGAACCGATGGAACAAGCTCAAGAAGATGAGCAACTACGACATGCAACACAATCCCCGCCAGCTGCACTAGAAGTAAATAATTTAGGACAAATTCTTCAAGCATTACAAAATGTGCAAAGACCTGTGGAGGTTCGTGATCCCGAACAACGACATCTAACTCTGTTGAAGGAGTTTATGAAGCAGAAACCACCCACATTTAGTGGAGAACCTAACCCGGTCATAGCAGAACAATGGCTAAAGGCAGTCAAAAAGAAGTTGGACACCTTGAGGATTCCACGGGAGTATTGGGTTAGCTTTTCAACATATATATTTGAGGGTAAAGCCGAAGAATGGTGGGATCTTCAGAAAGACGACTATGACGTGCCGAATCTTACATGGGAGCAGTTCGAAACCATTTTTCGCAACACCTATATTCCTCAGAGCCATAGGCAAGCAATGATGCGAGAATTTGAAAACCTGGTGCAGGGAGATACAACAGTTGCTGAATACCATGCTCGATTTATAGAATTGTCTCGCTACAATCCCGGGGCTGTATCGGATCCAATGGCGAGATGCGAAAAATTTAGAAATAACCTGAGGCCGAAAATCAGACAAATGATAGCTGCTGTTCCATCAACAGATTTTCTTGATCTTGTAGCTGCGGCACAGCGGGCAGAGACAGAACTAAATAACTCCTATGGAGAGTATAAGGGTTCTGGTGGGCGTCAAAGGAAAATAAGTAAGAAAGAGAAGTCACAAGGGCAAGTCATTCAGCATAGTGGAGTGACTATTGGTGGTGGATCTTCTGGTAGTGGTCGTTTCCAACCGTATGCTTGTCATAACTGTGGACAAGTGGGACATCTGAGGAGAAATTGCCCTAACCACCCTACACAATCATCCTTTGCACCAAGGCCACAAGGAAGTCATTTTGGCTCCACTGTTTGGGGAGGGAGTCAAAATCGTGGAGCGCCTCAGCAAAACACTCCAGCTTCCCAAGTCTCAGTAACTCAACCTCGAGGGTTCCAGCCTCAGTACAACTATCAACAGCGGCCACAGGGTTCCAATTTTTATGCTAATCAGAACTTCCAACCGACTCCACAAGGCTCAGTAAATCAAAGGCCATATTTTTCTGGGAGAAATAATAATAAGGCTAGTAGTAGCCAAGGAAACCGAGGAAAAAGTGATAAAGGAAAAGCACCAGCACAAGCTTATGCAATTACGGCTACAACTGGACAAGGAAAACAGGCTGATCACTCAGTTGTAGACGGTATGATTCACGTGTCTCATTCTTGGGCTCATGTATTATTTGACACTGGTGCCACTCATTCATTTATATCTATGTTATTTGCTTCCGTACTACAATTAGAAACTGAGACATGTAGTTCATCATTAACCCTTAGTACACCAATGGGCGGGATAGCTGAAGTATCCATAATTTGTAAATCAGTGTGTATTGTTATAGGAGAACATAAACTATCGGCTGACCTATATGTAATAACTATGACAGAGTTTGATGTAATCTTAGGAATGGATTGGCTAACTAAATACCAGGCAATAGTAGATTGTCATAGGAAACGTGTCTCTTTATTCACCAAGAATGGGCAAGTCATCGAATTTCAGGCAAAAACAGGAACAGTGACGCCAGCCCCGGTGCTAAAGGCTTGTATTGGAGGACGAAGGAATTTCACCAATCTTGGGACAATCTTTGCTTCAGATGGAGAACTAAAGAAGAGTGACCTATCCTCTCACACTCCTGTGGTGGACGAATTTTCAGATGTTTTTCCAGATGAATTGCCCGGACTTCCGCCTAATAGAGAAATTGAGTTTGTCATCGACTTAACTCAAGGAGCAGCGCCTGTTTCTATTGCCCCGTATCGAATGGCACCTGCTGAGAAAGTGGAATTGAGGAAGCAGTTGGACGAATTACTGGAAAAAGGATTTATTCGACCAAGTACATCACCTTGGGGAGCTCCAGTACTTTTTGTGAAGAAACATGACGGATCGTTGAGGCTCTGTGTCGATTATCGCCAGCTTAATCGATTGACTATCAAGAACAAGTACCCTCTACCCCGAATTGATGAGTTGTTCGATCAGTTAGGAGGATCTTGCTATTTCTCAAAGATTGACTTACGATCCGGATATCACCAACTGAAGATAAGAGAAGAGGACATTCCAAAGACAGCTTTTCGGACTCGCTACGGTCATTTTGAGTTTCTTGTCATGCCTTTCGGGTTGACTAATGCACCAGCGGCTTTCATGGACTTGATGAACCGTGTCTTTCGACCGTACTTAGATCAATTTATCATTGTTTTCATAGATGATATCTTGATCTATTCGAAAAACGAAGAAGAACATGCTGAGCATTTGAGGATCGCTCTACAAACGTTGAGAGAACATGGTCTTTATGCAAAAAGAGAAAAATGTGATTTCTGGATGACGAAGGTCAAGTTCCTTGGACACGTTGTCTCTGAAGAAGGCATCTCAGTGGACCCCTCCAAAATTGAAGCAGTGCTAAATTGGGAACGACCAAAGAACGTGTCGGAGATTCGAAGTTTCCTCGGACTAGCTGGATACTATCGACGCTTCGTAGAGAATTTTTCAAAGATTGCTTCTCCATTAACAAAACTCACAAGGAAGAATGTCAAATTCGTGTGGGATGATAAATGTGAAGAAGCATTTGAGGAACTGAAGCAAAGACTCACTAGTGCACCTGTGCTGATTATACCTAACAACGAGGAGCCTTACACAGTATACACTGATGCCTCAGGAAACGGTTTGGGTTGTGTGTTAATGCAGCATGGACGAGTAGTTGCCTACGCCTCACGCCAATTGAAACCCCATGAGAGGAACTACCCCACACATGATCTTGAGCTAGCTGCTGTGGTTTTCGCACTCAAAATTTGGAGATGTTATCTATATGGCGCAAAGTTCGAGCTATATTCAGATCATCAAAGTCTGAAATATTTGTTTACTCAAAAGGATCTCAATCTAAGGCAACGAAGATGGACTGAGTACATGGTGGACTATGACTTTAGTATCCAATATCATCCTGGAAAAGCAAATGCCGTGGCAGATGCTCTAAGTCGTAAGAACAACGGACGTATAGCCAGTTTAGCATTGGAAGATTGGAGACGAGTCACTATCGCCGACTTCAACTTGCAATATTATGAAGATAACGAGAGAGCTTTCTTATTCAATGTGATAGCAACTCCTACGTTAATTCAGAAAGTAAAACAAGGACAATGGCACGATGAAGGATTACGTAGGGTTTGGAAACAAATACAAAATGGAGAACAACTGGATGGATGGCAGATTGAGCCAGAAGGATTTTTACTTTACAAAGGAAGATTAGTTGTTCCAGAGGATCCATATCTCAGGCATGCGGTGCTAGATGAGGCTCACCGTTCAAAGTTTGCTATTCATCCTGGAAGCACAAAAATGTATATGGATCTAAAACGACAATACTGGTGGCGAGGAATGAAACGAGATGTAGCAACCTTTGTCTCTAAGTGCATGACGTGCCAACAGGTTAAAGCGGAACATCAAAAGCCTGGAGGCGAGTTGAGGAGCTTACCTATTCCAGAATGGAAGTGGGATCATGTGACAATGGACTTTGTTACTGGATTTCCTAAGACTCAAATAGGGCATGACGCCGTTTGGGTAATTGTAGATCGTTTAACTAAGACAGCCCACTTCATCCCAATCAGAACTAGTTATAGTGTCTCAAAATTATGTCAATTATACGTGGAAAAGGTAGTGACATTGCATGGAGTGCCAATGTCAATAGTTTCCGATAGAGATACACGTTTCACGTCGAAATTTTGGAGAGGATTGCAGAGGGCCTTGGGAACTCAATTGAATTTTAGTACAGCTTTTCATCCTCAAACAGATGGACAATCTGAACGTGTCATTCAGATTCTCGAGGATATGCTTCGGGCTTGTGTGCTGGACTTTGGAACAAATTGGGCTGCACAGCTGCCATATGTTGAATTCGCATATAACAACAGTTACCAAGCAAGTATTAGAATGGCTCCATATGAGGCCTTATATGGTAGACCTTGTAGATCTCCATTGTGTTGGGCTGAAAAGGAAGAGCGTCTTGAACTTGGGCCTCAGTTTATCAGAGAAACAACGGACAAGATCCAGATTATTCGCGAACGTCTTCAGACAGCTCAAAGTCGACAAAAGAGTTATGCAGATAAGAGGAGGCGACCTTTAGAGTTCATGATCGGAGACTTTGTGTTCTTAAAAGTGAAACCAAAACGAGGTGTATCTCGATTTGGTGTTAAAGGAAAGTTAGCACCAAGGTATACAGGACCGTTTGAGATTGTGGAACGCATTGGAACGTTGGCATACCGTTTAGACCTACCACCACAATTGTCTCATGTACATAATGTGTTTCATGTATCGATGTTGAGAAAGTATGAACCCGACCCTTCACATGTGATCATGTGGACAGATGTGCCAATTCAAGGAGATACGAATTATGAAGAAATTCCAGTTCAAATACTGGATCATGAAATAAAATTATTACGTCGTCGTGGAATTCCTCTGGTGAAAGTGATGTGGCAACACCATGATGTGGAGGAAGCCACATGGGAACTTGAATCTGAAATGAGAGAAAAGTACCCACATTTGTTTTAACATTGTAATCAGCGTACGAAATTTCGAGGACGAAATTTTTATAGGAGGGGAGAGTTGTAACACCCGTATTTTTAACGGGCATAATTTTGTAAAATTTAATGAATAAAATGTGACTATTTAAAATTACTAAGTTGTTTATGATCATTTAAAAAAAATACCATTTTAGTATTTTCTTACCAAGTCTTCCTAAGAAACATTCAAAACTTACCAACACTTACTTCTACCAATCTTGTCTCCCTAAATTATTGCTCAATTATATAGACTTCTTCTCATTTTGCTAAAGGTATCCGAAGGGGACATTGAATTATTTTCCGTCAATTCATAGAAGACATGGAGATATTTCTCAACCACCTAATTAATTATTTCCTTATCTTCTTCTATAATTCACTCCAATTATCCCCTCAATTATGTTGGCATTATTTGCTAAAAGTCTTCATGGGAGACAAGATGATATTTTCCTTTAAGACTCTTTTGTTTCTTCTTACAACTTTTCCCCGTAAACATCCCATTCCTCTTAAGCATTTTGATATCTTTTTATTTAACTATCACCACCTTCTTCTCTAGTTCTCATTCTCTCCCTTCTCACTTCAAATTTCTAACTAAAGACATAGAGCACAAAGCTCTCTTTGTGGCCAAGACAATTATAATTCCCAACCATGATCGAGGCGGTTTTAAAGTTAATTCAAGCTTGATTGATAACCCAAACTTTGGTGCTTTTCAAAGAAGTTTTGAGGTAGGTTTTCTTTAATCTAAACTTAGTTTTTAGTATGCATTTTCTCCATGTTTAATGCATAAAAATACTTTAATGGCACTAGTAGACGGGTTTACACATAACTCACTTATGAATGTGATTATACGTTGTGCTTTAGTTTTAATTGTCCTTATGCATGCCTTAGGGTCAAGGATGTGTGGAGCTAACGTTAATTGATTCCAGGATTAAAAGATTGTTGATAAGCTTGAAAGGTAGGGATTCTATTACTCATTTTTGTGAGGTTTTTATAGAATTAAAATTGATTGTTTTGCCGCAATATATATATATCTATGTTGAACTGATATTATATGAGTATCACATATGAAACTATGACATGGACTCGTCTTGTATTGTACGGCGAGGAACATAATGAATTGACACATGTTATAAATTGAGAAGCATGGTTAGGAAAACTGACTCTATTAATAATGATTTAATATAGAGAAATGGTGAGACATGAAGAGGGCGGCGGTTACGTCCTTGGGCATGAATACCCAAAAAGGTAAAATAGGGGGAAGGTGATGACGCTTCCTTGGGTTGAAAGTCCCAGAACACACTGTACAGGAATTGATTTGGTGAGGACTCGGGGCTTGATGTCCCCTCACCGGAACACCCTTGGAATGTTTATGGGGTGATCAAGTGCGCCCATTTGGGTTTCGATGAGTTGAGTGATACTCAATTTAACATGGATACCTAGGAACAATGATGATTGGTAATATTTGTATAAATGTGTAATTATGACACTTGGTAATGATTAACTACGGTATCCATAAGATGTGATCATAATAAACCTCATAATCTGGAATATGATGTAACCTACTAACCATGCAGTTTTTAATGTGGTAATGGATAAACCATAAGGTGAGTCATGATTTCCCTACTGGGCATGTCGATGCTCATCCCTATCATATCTTCATATCTCAGGTGGAACTCAGTGCAACATATTTGAAGAGGAATAAGCGAAAACAATTCTGTTGTTTTCGTGTTAGAAGACCCTGTTTAATTACAACTTATCTACAACATGTAAGAGTTGTATTATTTTTTTTTTATGGCTGTGTTAAGTTATTTGGGAATTGTACTATGGTGATGATGACTGTAATTATATATATTTGGTGCTACACTAAAAACTGTGGTTTGTATTTAAAACGTTTATTTTTATTTTTCTTGTTGTTTAAAGACCCATGGGCATTGTTTAATTGATTTAAATAATATAAAATTTAAAATTATTTTTATTTATTTAAAACTGTTAACCCCCACATAGGGGTGTTACATATATCCATTGTATTTTCCTTATAAAAAATTCCTACAATACATTCTCATATTTCTGGAAATGAAAATGAAAGAAAAATAGAGATAATGTGGCTAAGATTCAGAGGGAGAAGAGAGCCAGCCCCTTGTCCTCTTTATATCCCCTTTTATACAGTGCTGCATTATTATTAAAATAATGAGTAGAATATTGTTAATAGACGAGAATCTTTGTGTTCTGTACCAGCCCACTCCCTTTAGGCATGGCGTCTCTGCATGCATAGAAAATGTATAGAGTACCATGCTAGTGGTCTTAATTTCAGACTCATAATCTCAATTGCTAGTCTTACCCATTCTTCTCTTTTCTTCTTGGAATGATGGATGCAATAATGTGCAGAAAACACAAAGCTTGTTTAATCTTGTCCTCATACCAGAGTGGCAAAGTAAATTGATCATCTTGACTTCCACTCTCTCTGAGATTAATAGGCTGAGTTTGGCTTTTCATTGATCTTGCTGTTGGGCCTTGGACTATCGAGATCTCACACAACAACTACCCCCCAAGTGTGGAGTAACTTGGCAAGTTGCTTTGCGCTTTTGTAGTCAAAGATGTGGCATGTTTCCCGTTACTCAGGAGTTGAACGTGTCTCTTGGAGTTGCTTACTAAAGAAGCTTTTGACCGGAGTCATGATTGTTTTTGATGCTGTGACTCCAAGAGCAGCCAAATAGTCATGTTTATTGAGATAAGTGTCATATCCTTGCACAAGGCATCGCATTTATCTAAGGAGGTTTCAATTTAGGCCGTTAGATCCTCAGGGAGTTTTCATGCCTAAGTTTTGGATAGTTGGATGGTGACCTTTGGTTGCCTTAGTCCTTGACCTTTAGATCAAATGGTTCCTATGCTCGGTAGTTCTGATCTATCCCTTGCAAGAATACTTAAGGGTTTTGATACCCTTTTTGTTTCATTTCTATGCCAAATTCCAGAACCTCTCAAATTCCTCTACAAACTTTCTCAAACTCCCTTATCTTTTTCTTTAATCTTTAAGGCCAGATTCTTTTGTGAATGTACTGTAACTCTTGTGGCCATTCTTGCTTATCAATGTTGCTATTCATGCAATTCAAAGATCTCAAGCATCCAAACCCCAATCCTCACTAACCAGCAAGTTTCTAACCTTTAAATTTCTATTTTAAGTTTTTTAAGTTCTTTTTCCTTTGAACCTTTTACTTTGAATTTTTAGGTTTGATTCTCTGCAAGAATAGGTTGAATTTAGGGTAGAACACTAGGAAACGTAAAAAACACACCAATTTAGGCTATTATAAGACGTTTTGCTACTATTTCTTGAGATTCTAAAGCCACAATGGTCGATTCTAGGCTATTTAGTAATAAGTCGACTATTAGATTCGTAGATGTATTACGACGACTGTTTGGTTCATAGTCGATTTTCACCAAATAATATTCTTAGTTGCTAGGTCAACCTCTCTATATAAGGTATCATTTTGATATTGTTTCTTTTTTTATCAGATTATGTCGTCTTTTAGTGGTTGTCGAGAGGTTAAGTTTCTTTCCAAAGTTTTCCTAGATGTTGCCAAGACCATTGAGACATCCTTGCCACACAACAAGGCTATCCTTGAGAATGATATAATTGTCAAGGTTATTGTTGACTTTGGCACTATTCCTTCGACAGCTAGTGTTAATGACCTGGTGAACAACATCCCCATACCTATCTCTACTGTGGTGCCAAACCCTAAGTATCCTCTCTCGGTAAAGGTGGACCCTAAATTCCAAAGCTCATCATCTTATAGAGCGGCTACCCACGAGACGAGCCATTGGCCGCCTACGCAGGTGAGATTATCTCGGTGGGGTCTAGGGAGACCAAATCCTACTGTAGGACACACGATGTTCATAGGGCGTTTGTTAAGGGTAGGGTCGATAAGAGATACTTCGAATTTGTTATTCCCAATGAACACCACCACGCCGATGCGGCTCTGCCTAGATAGCTCACCATCTACAACAGATGCATTATGGCTAGTCAAACTCTCCATTTCACCCATTCGTCAAAAGGCTCTGCTACGAATTCAAAATCTCGTCGATGCATATGTCGCCTAATTTTTGGTACATCTTTTTGGGGATGTGGATCCTATGGCATCTTTACTTTAGCTTCTCTGTTTCTTGGATGAGTTTTTGTACTACTATTGCATAAGCCAGTCTTCGTCCAAGGGCTTCTACTATGCTAGGGCCTACAGTTGAGCCATAAACAAGGTCCCCCCATCATCTTGGATCTCTTCACCTCCAGCCACGACTAGAAGAAAATGTTCTTCATGTTTAAGGGGGACTTCAACACCCATCCCCTTGACGACCAATAGGGTTATGGCCCTAGGAAGTACAAGGTCAACACTACCTGAAGAATCACTAGAAAGCCTTTAAACACTTGTGATGCTGAGCTTTAGGTTTTCTTTCTTCATTCTTTTCTTTAACTTTGGCCCTTCTCTTATAAAGCTCGTCAACCGCCCCGTGCTCTCTCGATAGAAGCAGGAGAAAATTAATATATTGTTGCCTTTTTAGAGGAAGAAAGGCAAATTACGAATCTCCTTAAGTAAAAGGAGGTCGGGGTTAATAATAACTCTCCCTGAGCCCACCTGGGTGGCTCCTGATCGACCTCTTTCTAGTGAGGTTTAGAGGGTTGGTCTTTTTATTCTTTTTGTTTAACTTGTGGTCAAGCTATGTCTTTGTAGCAATACTAACCTTTGCTGTTGTTTTTCTATGCAGAAATGTTTAAGCTTAAGCTCCCTTTTGAAATCAAGAAGGCTCAAGCCCTAGCATGTGGTACCACACTGAGGGTTGCCACCCCTCCAAAGAAGCCCACCGACTTGAAGAAGAAGGATCTGAGTCGCGGACCTTTCGATGCCCCTCAATCCAAAAAACAATGGGTCAATGGCAGCACGTTGTCCCCCAAAACGTTGAAAGGAGAAGGTTGTTGGAAACAAAGTGCGCAACGGAATTTTTAAAAATTTTTCATCAGAGTATTTTCCAAAACACAAGTTTGACATGTTATATGTATAAATTAAACAGATCTTACTAACCTCAGTATGCCGAAGAACCTCCGCGACCTGTGTAGAGAAGTAACGTTCCAGAAGAGCCTCAACCAACTGGTCTTCTTTGCTATTCTCTATCCACAACCGGAGTGAGTGTGGGCTCACACGTACAGCTCTTCCACCGGTGACTCTCCTTCCAACCAATAGAGAGAACCCAAAGCTAGTGTTCGTAATTTGTGAACAAAAGCTCTCAGGGAGTTTTCAGATGCTCACTAGAAGAGTATCACTCTTAATCTCTCAAATTGATCTGAGTAAATCATTAGACTCACTCCCTTTTTATACCTATTGGTCCTTGGGGTCAGTCCATATCAGATTAGGTCTCAAAAATCGAAACAGAATCAAGTTCGGATCAATATCTGATAAGATACGCGTGAAAAACGCGTAATCTTAGCTGTCGCGATCGGCATGCCGAACTGTGAGATAGGCAGGCCGAACTGGCCAGTTCGGCAGGCCAAACTGGCCAGTTCGGCATGCCGAACACGTCATCCGGCATGCCGAACTGCCGAGAAAAAATCTCCGCGAATCTTTTATTTTCCACCCGAGATTCTAAAGGATAAAGTCTCAGTTTTGATTCAAATAGCCCAATAGAAAAGATATCTGATCAAAACAAACTTTATCAAGATAATCTCTAAGAAAATAAATCAATTCACAATAATTCTACAAGTTTATCTTGTTCTAATTGTCCAAAATTAAAACAACCGATAAACAGACAAGAATTATCCGAACGCCATAATTCAACAAGTTCATCTTGAACTAATTTCTTACATAATTAATTCAACCGATAAACAGACATGAATTATTTGATTCTTATAAATTTTAAACCAATTTGATAAATCCGACATAAGTCACCAATTATTGGAAAAGCACGCCGTGTCGTTACAGGATTTTGTGAGCTAGCAAAGGGGACCAAAATGGACCTATAAAGTTCAAGCTCATTATAATTATGAAACCCAATATCCCAGATATATATTTCACAATTATCAACTCCAACGCTACTCCACTAAAAGCTTGGAGCTGCACTCTCGAACTTTATAGAATTACGAAGCTCGTGTAGCTAAGTCTCCATGACATATCATAGTGTATCGCATCCCCATATGATCATCCATAATCGGCTTAAGGACAAGTTCTGTCTTACCTTCCCAATTATTTTTATCTTACGTTCCATTGTCTCACCATTAGAAAACTTACCATCTAAAGATAGTATACCATTCGGTTACACCTATGTATCCAAATGGTTGAGCGCTCCAGTTTTCCAATTACAGGACAACGCATATAAGAGGATATCATTACTCCTAAAGAGGAGCTATGGATTCCATATTTATGAATAACAAGTCTACGCTACCAAGAGTCATGCCTCCAACGTACCGGCATGCATGCCACTATAGAGATGTGGGAGTCACCCATTGGTACATCAAAAGACACAAGTCGAGACAACGGGCCCATTATTCATCTCAGGATTAAGATACAATACAAATGATTGTCTAAAGTGAATCGATTTGCCAAGACAGAATTATTAATCCAAATCAATTCACTTTATGTCCCGATCCAACACATCGTCACCTATGACAATGCGCCAATGTTTCTATTCACGGAGTCCAACTCCGATGGCCAAGACAAACCATCTCCCAAAAGGGATATAGACAACATAACAATCTTTACATGAATAAAGCGCCCAACTTTATTCCCTCGATTGCGGATCATATATTTTAGACCATCACCTTAAGAGTCGTGTCTACCGCATAATCATCCCATCATATGCCCAACTCTTAAGGTTTAGACTGACAGTCTCAGACTACTGTTTGCTTATCATACATTCAACAAATATGAACGTAAAGAGGACAATATTTGGTATATATATAAATGAATAAATTCTTTATTGATAAAAAATGTCTCCAAAAACGTATTACATTTTTACTCCTTAGAGCATACATGTCTAACAAAGGTGATGGTTGAGATTCTAGATCTTCCCTCTCCTCCTCCAAAGAAGAATAGTCCAATCTTGCCCGACGGTCGAGTAAAAGACAAAAATTTCATAATGGGTGACCGTCCAATGCCTAGGTGGCGAATATGCTTGACCTTCCCCCCATATTTGGCCTTGCCTTCCAAGCCATCTACAAGCTCATGCTTGAGAAAGACTAAGAGGCGGCCAAGAAGTCCCCTATTTTGGCACAACATGGGGAACAAATCTACAGCTAGGTCAACGTAAGTACCCTTGAATTTCCCTCCTCCTTTCCTTTATATCTTTGCCATACCTTTTCTAACCTCGCCATTTATGTGCAAGCCCTGATGATGGCTCTTATCTCCTATGTGAATATTGAGAAATTGGTGAATGATTTGGCCGGCCCTTATAAGTAGATCGAAGAACTAAGAGCCCTCTTTCACTAGGAAATACAAGAGGTCGAGGACTCCAAGAATAAAGAGACCAAGGCCAAGCTTCTTCTTCATAAGGAATAAGAGGACTTGATAAAGCTCGACAAAAAAATCATCAAGTTTTATATAGAGAATCGAGAGCTTCAAAGAGAAGACATGTCAGGCTGAGAAGGACCTAGAGGCTAAGAAAAAGAAGAACCAAGAGTTGAAGGGGTCAGTACCTAATGTGGCAAAGGAGGCGGTAGAGAAATTCTGGGTATAGGAGGAATATAAAAAGATCCATAAGGCAATTCTCGAGTTGACAGATGAGCAGATCATGGAGTAGATCTGCACTGCTCGTCCTAAGTGAGACTTGTCTTTCTTATATGCTTTTGATACCCCTGCTTCAGCTGACAACTGAACCGCTATGGAGAAGGAAGTCTCGGTTGAGACAAAAGGAGCCTCGAGGGGTGAGGAGTAAATCTTTGTACTTTTTTTTTTGGAAACTTTTTGTAATCACTTTTTTTATATTAATACAATTAGTATTTACTTATCTCATTTCTTGTGTACCTTACCTTTGAACGTCGAGCTAATTGGTTTGCTACAATTTATTACAATGACTTAAACAACTTGGTAACTCAAGAAATATAATAAGGCTTTGCCTTGAACTAAGCACAAATTTACTAAGGCTTTGCCTTGAGTAAACAGCATTTATGTTCCTAATCTTATGATATCTCGGATCTTATAATACCCTTTCTAATTTGGACTTAGTGTTCCAACATTCCTTGGTTTTGTGTTAGGAGTTCCTTTTCTCAAAACTAAATCTCCAATGGTATATCTTTTCTCCTTAGCGATCTTGTTGTAGTATCTAACCATCCTTTGTTGATAAGCAGCGACATGCATTTATGAGTTGATCCTTTATTCTTCTAGAAGGTTGTGCTCTGCGTCCATGAGTCTAGAGTTTTCTTTTTCATTGTACCCTATTACTTGACTGGTTGGGGTAATCATCTCTATCAATAAGACTACTTCAGTACCATAAGTGAAGGATAAAGTCTCGCCCGTAGTAGTTCTACTTATAGTTTTGTAGGCCCATAATACCTTAGTAAATCTTTTGCCCATTGCCCCTTAAGGTCGACCAAGCGTTTCTTCAACGTGTGCTTAATGATATTGTTAACTACCTCAACTTATCCATTTGATTGTGGATAAACAATGGCTGAAAAGTTCTTATGGATGTTGAGATCATCATAAAACCTATTTGTTGTGGCATTGTCGAATTGCTTACTATTGTTAAAGATGAGTGAATGGGGGATACCGAAGTGGAAGACGATACAAAACCAGATGACACTTGTGCAATTCATCTTAATGATTGTCATAAATGCTTTGGCTTCCACCTAATTTGTATAATAGTCGATTGCGACTATTGCAAACTTAAGTCCCCCAGGCGCAGTAACAAATGGTTCGATCATATCGATTCCCTATTTAACGCATGGCCATGAGCTTAAAATTGGCATCGGATTGTGAGGGTGAGATCTTAGCATGATGGCATACCATTGATATTTATCACATTTTCGGGCATACTCATGGGCATCCTTTTTCAGGGTTAGCTAATAGTATCCCTATCTTAGCATTTTGTGGGCTAACGACTGTCCTCTAGAATAGTTTCCACATAAGTCTTCTTATATCTCTGTAAGTACTTTCATTCTTTCATCTCTAGTGAGTCAACAAATAAGAGGGGTAGAATTACCTCAATGGTAGAGCGTCCCATCGTGCAGCAAGTAACGCATCGACCTGTAATGGGTCCTTTTGGCTTCCAAAGGATTAGGGGGTAGGTCTCCATTCAACAGATATAAGATTATAAGAGTCACCCAACTCTCCCTATGGTCTACTACCATTGCATATGTGGCCTCTTCTTATTAGATGGTAGGAAGTTCAAGAATTTCCATAAGGACGACTCATAATAACTCAGAATCTATAGATGTGGCTAGGCAAGCTAAGGCATCTGCATTGTATTTTTAGCACAAGATATTTGCTTGCTTTTCCAAGATTAGAACTTCAAAAATTCTTCCTTAACCTTCTGCAGGTATTTAAGCATCATCCTGTCCTTAGCTCTGTTTTTGTTTGAGATTTGGTTCACCACAAGCTAAGAATCATTGTAAATTTGTAGAAGATCGGCCTTTAGATTATGGGTGAAACTTAATCCTACAAGCAATGCTTCATACTCGGCCTCATTATTAGAGTCATTGAACTTGAATCGTGCTCATAATCCTTGTGCTTGTGTAACGCCATTATATGGAGGTTAACAGTTTTTAATGAATTAAAATAAAAATCAGAAATAAAAATAAAACCTTAAAAATAAAGTTTCCCGGGCTTAAAGGAAAACTCTCAAATCAAAAATAAAAATATAAATGACAATTAAACCACAGTTTAATGTAGCACCTTAAATTTAATAATAAAAACTGTTGTCATCATCATTTCAACCCTCAACGTATTTTAATACAGTCACAGAAAGTAACAATTGATGCTTACATTGCCATGAAGAACATTCTTAATAATTGAAGCAGTCCCAATGTAATATAGCTACATAACTTCCTCAACTATTTTTCTCGTAGCCACCTCTTACTTAGTGAGTCCTAAAAAGATAAAAATATAAGGGAATGAGCAACAATATGCTCAGTAGCGAAAAACATTACTCACCTTTAGGTTTATATCATTACCACATTAAAACCTGCATGGTTAGTTGATACTCATCATTATCTAGATTATGAGATTTATTATCATCATATTCCGTGGATAACATAGTTAATCATTACCGAGTTTCATACATATACATATATACAAATATTACAGTTCAACATTATTCCTAGGTATCCACGTTCAATAGAGTATCACTCAACTCATCGAAACCCAAATGGGCGCACTTGGCCACCCTCCAAACATTCCAAGGGTGTTTCAGTGAGGGGACATCAAGCCTTGAGTCCTCACCAAGTCGATTCCTGTACAGTGTGTTCTGGGACTTTCGACCTAAGGGAGCGTCGTCACCTCCGCCTATTTTACCTTTTAGGGTATTCATACCCAAAGACGTAACCGCTGCCCTCTTCACGTCTCACCATTCCTTTATATTAAATCGTTATTTATAGAGTCAGTTTTTCTAACCATGCTTCTCAATTTACAACATGTGTCAAATCATTATGTTCCTCACTGTACAATACAAGATGAGTTCTTCATCATCATAATATAGATATAATCATATCCATTCAAAATACCATATACATATCTTGCAATATAAAACAACCAAATTTTTAATTTACCAAAACCTCACAAAAGATAAGTAATAGAATCCCTACCTTCTAAGCTTATCAATAATCTTTTAATCCAGAAATCAATTAACGTTAGCTCCACACTCCCTTGATCCTAAGGCGTGCATAAGGACAATTAAAACTAAAGCACAACATACAACCACATTCATAAATAAATCATGTGCAAATCCATCTTACTAGTATGCCATTAAAGCTTTTATGCAAATCTCTTTTGAATACCATAGTAAACAATTTTTGTCTCAACACATTATAAAATGTATACAAGTAATCTATATGTTTTAGTCCCTAATAAGATTCTTCAATTACTTAGGATAATATTGGAAAGGTTGCAAGACATTAAGGAATTAGGTGGTGAGCAAAGATGGGTTCTTGGTTCAGGTTAGCAGCTGGTATACCGTGGCAAACTGGCAGTATACTTTTGGAAAAAGGATAGGTTCACTATCTACAATCATCACATGGGTTAACAGCTGGTTTACTTAACGTATATGGGCGGTATATTGCCATTGGCAGGTTTACTAGTTTCCAATCCAAAAATTAAAAATTTTCATATAAAATAAAATACAACTACGATTTAGGCTTATGATAGCTCGTTAGAAAGCTTGGGATGTCTACTTTTTAAATATTCAAACCAATTTACAAAATTCATTTTTATTTAATCCTAGAATTTCAAGAAAGAGTCACTACCCATAGAGGTATTACAAAGTTTAACAATATAAATTTTCTGTCTACGGCATATACACTTAGACTTTATACATATGCTCCAAAATAGCAACAAAACATATACTCAGGTTTAAGAACGCAAATTTGAATAATCCTTGAGTATAAAAAAAAAAAGAAGAGATTTATAAATAAAAGACTAAATTTGTTCATAAGATTCTAACCTCGGATTATGGCTAGTTGGAAGCTTGAAATTGCTTCAAAACAGGTTCTTTGACCTCGGTATGGCTGAAATTCTTGCTCAAATAGAAGTGATGGTGGCTGATTTTTATGGCTGCCTTGAAGAAGTTCTCTAAGTATTTTGCTTCAGCAAAGAAATGAGAAGAAGAGTGTGAGAACCGTGAAAGAGAAAGGAAGAAAAGATGAAGTCTTTGAAGAGAAGTGATAGAAGTAATTATGGAGGAGACATGTTAGAGCATGTCACGGAGGAAATAAAGAAAACAAGGGTCAAGAGTAGTTGGGAAAGATATCCTCATGTCTCATATGGAGACTTTAGCCCACATAATGCCAAAATGACATTTTCAAAATTTATTAGAAGTTCTAAAGCTTTTCAGTAAACATACTAAATAAGTATAAGAGAATTTTAGAAAATTTAAAAATTGATAAAAAATAAATATTGTGAAATAGATTTTAAATGAAACAAATTTTTGACTGGCACACTAAAAATTAATTTAATTACCTTAATACCCGTTAGGAGAATAACAGGTGTCACAGCTCTACCCCCCTTAAAGAAATTTCATCCTCGAAATTTCAAATCTAGCAATACTAGTAAAAATCTCAATTCCCTTATGATTCCAATTCTGAGTCTAAACTGTCAATGTTATTTGTTCTCCAAATTTAAGTTATCGTATCTCTACTTATTTACTTGCATTATATATCTTACTCTAAATACTAAATCCCTCAATGAGAGTATTTCTAACAGGTTCTAACTTACAACACCGTATAATGGTCTAGGAATCTGATCAGGCATACATATTGACCATACCATGATTCCAGTCCTTCATTGCCCATAGATTGTGATTTATAATTACATTTAAGGACATTGCTAGAGAAATTTTATATACTTCATCTTTAGGTTTCTTTTCCTTTCTGAGTAAGGAAAAGTCAAAGATAGTTGATTTTATATTTCAACTAATAAACTAAAACATAATCATGAAACATATATCACAAACACTTCTATTCAAAACCATATATTAAACTTATTCATAGAGATATTAGACGGAATCTCAGAGTTGCAAACAAACTTGACAAATTCTTCATTAAACAGCTATCCTCATGACACAAACATTGAACCCAAATAATATACTCATATTTCCTACAAAATATCCCCACAACTAACTTTGATACTTCCACATAACATTAACAGAATGCTACACATTACAAATATGATACGGATACGTTTCGAGAGTACAAGGTACTCCGTATATTCAGCTATCCATATCATGCATGCTTGGAGAATACAAAAACATCGATAAACGAAAGATCGGACCTTAAGTAGGATGCATTTTGAGAGCATCAAGTACTCCGTATCTAGCCATCCGAGCATTAGGCTCAATGAATTTAAAAGATTGAACAACGGCGTAACACAAGAAATACAGAATACAAGGTAAACGGTTATTTGTGACACACAAAATATGGACACACATGCCTACATGCCATAGATAAAACCAAAAGATTACAGATAGATATTCAAATCAATTGGCCGCTCCTGGCTTTCCCTTTCCCATTCAAGCTTGGATGCTGTAATGTTGGATTCTGGATGTATGATTTGCATCTTATCTATCAATTCCTCAACTGTTGAAGTAGTAACAAAGATTTGTCTCTCCGATCCTACAATGATGTTTTCTTTCATAGCGTAATCTAGAAATTTCAATAGACCATCCTAAAAACCATTTACATTTAGTAGTCCTAAGGGATTGGAATGAAAGCCAAATAATTGCTTACAAGCAACTACGAATATTTCCTTAAGGGTACCTAGACCATCGGGTAATGCTATAAAAGCATCAGAATTATTGATTATGGCTTTAAGATTTCTAGGGATACTCTTGACTCCTTTTTCCTTACCTATGGTTTCCTTATAAAGGTTTCCTTCAGCTAGAATATGAGGCCAAATCCCTACAGCTGTGGCGTCACTAGACCTAGCTGCTAGTGTCATATTTTTCATCATTTTTATACTACCACCCCTATAGATTATGTTAATCTTCTTACTTGCTAGGACTTGCCCTAAGTGTTTTGCAGCTTCTACGTAGGCTTTATCTTTTCCAAGGCTGGAACCACAAAAGACATAGACATTCTTTATTTTCTTGGTGGACCGGGAGGTAGACATATTTGGTTTATATAAGTGATTGCTTTATGTATGCTCCACTTAGACTTCAGGTTCTACATGAGATTTTAAGGATGAAGAATACGCAAAAGGACTAAAGAGACAGACGAGTAGGAAATGGAAAGGTAATCCAAACATTTAAACAAAATCTTGTGCAGGCAAGAAAGTAAGATAAGGTGATTGATAGTTTATAAAAAATATGATTCACTTTTTGAAAAAGATTAGACTCTAATTGTATACCTTTTGACAATTAAGAATGGTTTAACAGAAGACTCTTTTGACATAACTGCAGACCTTTTGACCAATATCCATCGAGTCTAGAAATTCAATATAAATGATAAATACTGTAGAACTTTTGAAATTTGAGACACAAATATTGAAATATCTGGATAAGTTTTCAAACTTCAAACATTTTACTGTACCATATGTGACGTGTTTGATAGGATAATATATTTATTATATATATATGTATATTTAAGAAAACCATAAAGTAAATGAGACACTAACACTTACTGTATCAATCTAATAATCATAATTATTTCGAACACAAATGCAAATATTATGAGTAAAAGAAAAACACAAACTGTTGAACATCAATTAAAACTGTTTGAAATAAGTAAAGACTAAACAACCTTTACAGAGCGATAAATTATTCCCCATCCAGTTTTCTTATGGCTTGGCAAACAAGATCTAGAAATACCATATTCCTAAGGCGTTGTCTTTTTGCATAAAATTTAGGCCAGAGTTTAAAAATAGCTCCTTGAACATATCCACTAGGGTGACCATGAAGAGGAGGATGGATGCTATCTAAGTTCTCCTTTGAAAGTCCATCCCTGTAAAACCTTATTTTATCCTCTCTATTCGTAAACATATAACCAGGTGAAGTATATTTACCGTTACAATTTTGTCTTCCACATTTGTTACAAGTGACCGCTATGACACGAGCTCTTCTTTTTATCGCACTATGACTGGTACCCCTTCTTGGTAAACCGACATCTTGACTGAAGTCAGTCGGACAAATCTTCCCCTCTATCAACATTCTCACATCACAAGGGATGCCAAAACGCATAAGAATCCACAACTGAGTGATCCTAGCCTTGTATTTCTTTATGAGAATCTTTTAGGAGAGTGATGGAAAATACTTTCTTAGGTGTTGGTACTTTGGGTCCATGATGAGATGAAAGAAGAGTAAATAGAAAGGAAAAATTGAGATAGTAAGTTACAGAATCCTAGAATTCCTTCTTCTTTTAGAGAGAAAGAAGAAGTTTTAGAGAGAAAAAAGAGGATTTACAATTTAGAGACAAAATAACAAATTAAGAGAGAGTGAGCGAGCTCAGAGAAATAAGCTCCTATGCACAATAGACATATATATAAACAATGATTAAACCATTGTAGATGACACATATAGAGGCCACGTGAGAGAGACAGTGTGAATCAAACTGATTTAAGATTTGGACTAGGCCCAAATGCTCTAAGTTGAAATGGGTCAGGTTGTTTCGGGTCTTAACATATTTAGAACAAGTTAAATAACAAACAAAAAATTGAAAACCAATTTGTACAGATCTTAAGCCCAATTCAAAGCCTACTAAAGATAAAATTAACTATGAACAACAAGTCTAATTTAACGACAATCAGGGATCATCCTGAATGGTATTTAAAATCATTTTATAACAATATAATCTTCTAGCAACTCAAATAATTTGTTTTAATCAAAACCTTATTGAACAATGCATACACCAATATGTTATTCCTAATACTCAACATCTATGAATAGATTCATCATCATTACTACCAAGGGTTTAGAATGTGACTAACCTTCAAATCAATACGATTTATGTCTTCCAACATAGACCATATCAATGAATAAAGACCTTTGATGTTACTACTTAAAAACATCTATAATCCCCATAATTTCACTTATACAATATTTAATTTCCTCATATAACAAAACCTTAGGTAACCAAAAGATTCACATATAAACATCTAGAAGTTAAACCTTTTATCGTAATTATCCAAAATAATTATAGGTGCCTTAAGTATTATGATTTACTTAAGGAAACTCCTATTGGTCATTTTCACATTGCATCTATTCATAAAGATTCACTGATACACTTAAATACAATGTACGTAACAAAATATTTCAAGCTTGAAATTCATGTATTCTTGCCTTTACACAATCTCACCAGACAAAAAATCTAACGTTTATCTCACTCAAAATTCAATACCATGGATTCCTAACTTATCTCATATTCCTCAACTAAATAGAACTTTCGAGAAAAGTTATTGACACTTATGTACTCCACCGAATCCACACATGATCATTACTTAGGTTTGAATCAATTACGAAGAATTTGGCACATCTATGCCAAACTTTGAATCAATAAATCAAGCCTTATATTTCTTATTTTTTGCACAAGATAAAAGGCTCTTAAATCCTCGTATCTACACAAATTTCTCATCATTCTATACTGATTAGATATGCTTATAGATCCTAATATTATACGAATCTCTCATACACATTCTACTTATAAACCTATTCCATATAATTATCATTCACTCATAACTATTAATACTTTCATTCTAAAGCCTTTCTATGTTACATCCTCATGGACTGTATAAATCAACTTGAAAGTTCATATTGATGATGAGAATGAAAATTCAACTTCAAAACTATTTCAAAAACAATTTTTTTTAAGTGGTGCTACACTCCTTAGGTTAACCGAACCTAGGCTCTGATACCAAAAAATCTGTAATGGCCCTATATGGGGGTTAACAGTTTTTAATGAATTAAAATAAAAATCAGAAATAAAAGTAAAACCTAAAAAATAAAGTTGCCCGAGGCTTAAATGAAAACTCTCAAATCAAAAATAAAAATATAAACGATAATTAAACCATAGTTTAATGTAGTACCTTAAATTTAATAATATAAGCTGTCGTCATCATCATTTTAACCCTCAACGCATTTTAATACAGTCACAGAAAGTAACAATTGATGCTTACATTATCATGAAGAACATTCTTAACAATTGAAGCAGTCCCAAAGTAATATAACTACATAACTTCCTCAACTATTTTTCTCGTAACCACATCTCACTTAGTGAGTCATGAAAAGATAAAAATATAAGGGAATGAGCAACAATATGCTCAGTAGCGAAAAACATTACTCACCTTTAGGTTTATATCATTACCACATTAAAACCTGCATGGTTAGTTAATACTCATCATTATCCAGATTATGAGATTTATTATCATCATATTCCATGGATACCATAGTTAATCATTACCGAGTTTCATACATATACATATATACAAATATTATAGTTCAACATTATTCCTAGGTATCCACGTTCAATAGAGTATCACTCAACTCATCGAAACCCAAATGGGTGCACTTGGTCACCCTCCAAACATTCCAAGGGTGTTTCAGTGAGGGGACACCAAGCCTTGAGTCCTCACCAAGTCGATTCCTGTACAGTGTGTTCTAGGACTTTTGACCCAAGGGAGTGTCATCACCTCCTCCTATTTTACTTTTTAGGGTATTCATGTCCAAGGACGTAACCGCTGCCCTCTTCACGTCTCACCATGCTTCTCAATTTACAACATGTGTCAAATCATTATGTTCCCCGCTGTACAATACAAGACGAGTTCTACATCATCATAATAGAGATATAATCATATCCATTCAAAATACCATATACATATCTTGCAACATAAAACAACCAAATTTTTAATTTACCAAAACCTCACAAAAGATGAGTAATAGAATCCCTACCTTCTAAGCTTATCAACAATCTTTAATCTTGAAATCAATTAACGTTAGCTCCACACTCCCTTGATCCTAAGGCGTGCATAGGACAATTAAAACTAAAGCACAACATACAACCACATTCATAAATAAATCATGTGTAAATCCATCTTACTAATGTGCCATTAAAGCTTTTATACAAATCTCTTTTGAATACCACAGTAAATAATTTTTGTCTTAACACAATATAAAATGTATACAAGTAATCTATATGTTTTAGTCCCTAATAAGATTCATCAATCACTTAGGATAATATTGGAAAGGTTGCAAGACATTAAGGAATTAGGTGGTGAGCAAAGATGGGTTCTTGGTTCAGGTTAGCAGCTGGTATACCATGGCAAACTGGCAGTATACTTTTGCAAAAATGATATGTTTACTATCTACAATTTTTACATGAGTTAACAAGTGGTGTACTTAACGTATGTGGGCGGTATATTGTCACTGGCAGGTTTACTAGTTTTCAATTTAAAAATTAAAAAATTCATAGAAAATAAAATACAACTCCGATTTAGGCTTATGATAGCTCGTTAGAAAGCTTGAGATGTCTACTTTTTAAATATTGAAACCAATTTACAAAATTCATTTTTATTTAATCCTAAAATTTTAATAAAGAGCCACTACCCATAGAGGTATTACAAAGTTTAACAATATAAATTTTCTGTCTACGGCATATACACTTAGAATTTATACATATGCTCCAAAATAGCAACAAAACATATACTCAGGTTTAAGAACGCAAATTTGAATAATCCTTGAGTATATAAAAAAAAGAGATTTATAAATGAAAGACTAAATTTGTTCATAAGATTCTAACCTTAGATTATGGTTAGTTGGAAGCCTGAAATGGCTTCAAAACAGGTTTATTGACTTCGGTATGGCTAAAATTCTTGCTCAAATAGAGGTGATGGTGGCTGATTTTTATGGCTACCTTGAAGAAGTTCTCTAAGTATTTTGCTTCAGCAAAGAAATGAGAAAAAGTGTGTAGGAACCGTGGAAGAAAAAGGAAGAAAAGATGAAGTCTTTGAAGAGAAGTGATAGAAGCAATTATGGAGGAGACATGTTGGAGCATGTTAAGGGGGAAATAAAGAAAAGGAGAGTCAATAGTAGTTGGGAAAGATATCCTCATGTCTCCTCTGGATACTTTAGCCCACATAATGCCAAAATGACATTTTCAAAATTTATTAGAAGTTTCAAGGCTTTTTAGTAAACATACTAAATAAATATAAGAGAATTTTAAAAAATTTAAAAATAAATAAAAAATAAATATTGTGAATGGATTTTAAATGAAACAAATTTTTAACTGGCACACTAAAAATTAATTTAATTACCTTAATACCCGTTAGGAGAATAATATGTGTCACAGCTTGCACCGTGCTCATTTGAGGAAGCGTCGACATATAACTCCATTTTAGCTTATTTTCCTTTATTTCTTTTTCAACACCTCCCGAACCATTTGCAAACTCAGCTACAAAGCTAAGGCTTGTCCTTTGATTGTCACTCTAGGCTTATATTTGATGTCATATCAGCTTAGCTCGATCGACCCTTTCGACAGTTGCCTAGAGGTTTTTGGTTTTACAGTGCTTGCCTCAAAGGATAGTTCATTAACACTACAACCTTGTCCTCTAGGAAATACCTCTTCAACTTCCTTGTTAACATAATTAGGGAAAGGGAAAGCTCTTCCATTTCTAAATACCTCACCTCTACATCAAGCAGCTGTTTGCTTGCATAATAGATTGGTAGCTTAGTCATTCCTTCTTCTCTGATCAAAACAGAGCTTAAAGCATGAGATGAAATGGCCAAGTAAATCAATAAATTTCTTTTAGTTGAGCTTTAGAAAGCAAAGGGAGCTCCATGAAGTTTTCTATTAGGCACGTAAATGCCTCATTGCACTCCTCTGCCCATTCAAAAGGCTTTCTTATCTTTAGGACATCGAAGAATGACACATGTTTATCGGTTGCTCTTGAAATAAAATAATTGCAACATATCTTGTTAGTTTTTGTACCTCTTTGGGCTTCTGTGAAGCTTCTATATCTAACAAACCTTGGATTTTTTATGGGTTAACCTCTATTCCTCGCCTGCTAACCATGAATCCTAGAAACTTTCTTGATGCCACACTAAACATGCATTTCATAGGGTTGAGCTTCATTTTGTATTCTCTCAAGATGTTAAACATCTTGTCTAGGTGTGAAATATTAAGGCTTACCTTTACAGATTTAACAAACATGTCATCCGCATACACCTCTATTATCTTCTCAATTTGTATAGTGAACATTTTGTTCGTCAAACGTTGGTCCATATTTTGTAATCCAAAGGGCATGATGAGATAATAGTACAGCCCCTATTAGTGATGAAAGAAGTGTGCTCTTGATCACGTGGATGCATGGGAATATGATTGTAGCTTGAATAAATGTCCATGAAGTTTAACAACTCATGCCCTAATGTAGGGTCTGCCAGTTGATCTATTTGTGGTAAAGGAAAGCTATCCTTGGGACAAGCCTTATTCAAGTCACCAAAGTCGATACATGTTCTCCTGTTGGGTTTTTGAATAAGGATGGGGTTTGAGATCCAATCAAGTAGTGTGATTCCTTAATAAATCTATTTTTCTCTAACTTATCAACTTTTTGTTGGAGTGTCTCGTACCTCTCCAGGTTCAAAGATTGCCTCTTCTGTTCTTTGGAGGGTAAGTGGGTGGGGTTCAACGTTTAGGTGATGGCAGGCAACTTCTAGGTCTATTCTTACCATATCTTCATGAGTCCATGCAAAGATGTCGAGATTCTTGCTAAGAAATTTTTTGAGTTCATCCGCTGCCTTCTTGCTCGACCCTGGCCCAAGTCTAAGAATCATGGAAGGGTCCCATTCATCCAAGGTCCTCTATCAAGTCTTTAGCAGGTTCGATGCCGGTTATCTCTCCTCCCAATCTTAGGTCTATATCTTCCGCCGGGGCTGCTTCATGCACTTTTCTCATTTTCATCCTTCGGGGGTTGGCATAAGTGTGGATAACATCAGAGCAAATTATCCTTGACTCTGTTAATTTCCTCTCATTTCACCCATCCTCTAGGGAGTGGGAAACTTAACTTGCTGATGATATATGGAGGCTATGGCCTTTAAGGCCCTTAATTCAACCTCTCTATCACTACATTATATTGGTCTCTGCCATTTTTTGATAAGAAGTTTGACATAATTGTTGTCATTCTTGGCTTCTCCCCCACCATAACTGATAGCATAATTGTCCCTTTGGGTATTATGCTATCCCCAATGAACCCGTATAATGGCTGGGAATTTGACGTCGTCTAGTCCAAAGAAATTCCCTTCTTAGTCATGCAGTCCGTGTAGATAATATCAGCAGAGCTACCATTGTCCACCAGGATCTGGCATGCAAAATAGTTCTCAATCATAGCCTCAACTACCAAGGTGTCATTTTGAGGGAAATGGATGCCATGGGCATCTGTCTCTAAGAAGGTTATCTTTGTTTCTTCATACCTTAGAGCCTTTGCAGGCCTACTCTTCGAGACATTCCAACACCTATGCTTTGAGTTCTTTCTTGCTTCTTGAGCGTAGATCTTTTGAGATCTTCTGGAGTCACCCCCATTGTATGGTCCCCTAAATATGGTACGGATTACTCCGACAGGTGTGTTATCCTTATTTGGTTGCCAGTCTCTTGCACGTTGTAATCCATCATTCTTCTTGTTGTTTGCATGACCATTTTCCCAATCATTCCTTCTATTATTGTCGACCCTGTACTCCTGCGGCCATCGTTCCCATATTAACCTCTCCATCTCATCCTTCAAGCTAATGTATTAGCTGGTGTAGTGCCCCACATCACCATGGAACCTACAATATTTAGTCTGATTATGCTTGCTTAGGCTCAACCTCATTGGGGGAGGACGCTATAGGTAGGGCTAATCACTGATTTGATAATAGATATCATCAATCAAGGCTGTAAGGCTGTGGTAATTATTGTACCTTTGCCAGAGCTAACCTCTGTTGCCTTCTTGCCATCGTCGCTTGGCATGGTTTGTGATGACAACTCGATTCGAAGGGGTTGGTAAAGGATCATAGACTGGTAACCTTAAGCTATCATGCCCTTAAAGGTTGCCCCTTTTCTTCCCTCCATTGCTTAGTGTTTGAGGATTACCACTGTTGCTTCCCATAGTCTTCCTAAAGGCCAAACCCTTAACCTTATCCTAGTTGATGTAGTCTCTAGCCTTCTCAAAGAACTATCTATATGTTTTGGGTCTCTTACAGTAAAGGTCATCCATGAATGGGATATCTGTCTGCAAACTACTCAAGGCCCCCATAAAGGCAACATCTTCTGAGACTCCTCCATTGCAGCTATCTCCTTGCTAAACCTTGCCAGTCCTTCAAGGGCTCGCTTGGCCCATGAGTTAGGAAGTTTAGTTTCTATCTGGACGACAGCAGGGATCTTACACCCATAAATTGGTTGAGGAAGACTACCTTTAATTCTTGGGAATAGGTGATGCTTCCTTCCTTCAATGACATAAACCATCTTTTAGCGAACCCTAAGATGGCTAAAGGCTCTACACATGATCTCCTAGGGGACTCTATAGAGTTCCACATAAAATTCATAGTTTGTATATGGTTGTTGGGGTCTATGAACCCTTCATAGTGCATTATTTATGGAGGTTTAAACCTCACTGGGAGGGGTGCCTACATGATGGCAGGGGCAAAAGGATTAGTATATGTCATTTCTTCTCTATGATAAACATCTAACTTGTCTTCAAGGCTTCCAACATGGCCCTTGATGCCTGTGGGAAGTCTTAGCGCTGCCTGTGACTGTTGGTTTACCTGTTGTGTTGTCAAGTAGGGGTCAACCTACCGGTTCACTATTGGTTAGTCAACAGCTTGCTGATTGACTGCATTGGGGATATTTCCCATTAAGATAGCCCTTCTCACTCGCAAGTGGTCCCTCAGGTCTTTTTTTTTCAGAGCCGGTCGCTTACATCTCCCACATTTCGTGCCAAGGCTGCATTCGATCAGATGTTATGTTTGGGAGAAGTGGAGGTAGACTTGTGTTTTCCCTCTATTGATTTGCCTTTTGAGCCTAAGCCTAATCTACTCTCCTTCTCCACTCTCGGATACCCATAGAATTGGCCCGTCCCTGTCGGCTACTCTCATTCTCACTAGTTCCCTTAGGTTTACCTCGCTGGCCGACATTCTAGCCACCAGCCTGGTTCCCTTGGTTTTTCGAGTAATCACTTAGAGGGCTACCGGCTCGGCCTTGATTGCCATCTAGTGTTGCCAAGATTTTCTTGAGCAAACCGCTCATTCTATCCATCTTTTATTCCGACATGGTGGCTTGTGAAGGTTGTCTACCTCTTTTTGATCCTTTAGTGCCGCCTTCGATCGAGTCACCACCTCCTTACATGATTGAGTTGTTTGAGTTGCCTCTAATACGGTTGGCCTGAGTGGTAACCATGATGATGGTGGTCCATCTTCAAAAATTGAAGCCCTTCTTCTAGCACCAAATGTTGATGGTGGGAAATAATTAACTAATAATACTCACAAATCACTCATGGTTCCCACGAATTAATGCAATAAAATAAAATGAAAGGAAGAAAGCAAGTATTTTACACACGGATTTATAGTGGTTCCCTCTTAAATAAGTTACGTCCATTGTATTTTCTTTATCAAGAGTTCGTACAATACATTCTCAGATTTTTGGAAACGAAAATGAAAGAAAAATGGAGATAATGTGGCTGAGATTTAGAGGGAGAAGAGAGCCAGTCCCTTCTCTTCTCTATCCTTCTTTTAGATAGTGTTGCATTATTATTAAAATAGTGATTAGAATATTGTTAATGGGACGAGAATCTTCGTGTCCTGTGCCAATCCATTCCCTTTGGGCGTAGTGTCTCTACACTCATGGATAATGTATCGAGTCTCATGCTAGTGGTCATAACTTCAGAAGCACTATATCGATTGCGGTTCTTACCCATTTTTGTCTATTTTTCTTAAAATGATGAGCACAATAATAGCCGGAGGACACAAAGCTCGTTTAAGCTCAACCTCATGCCAAAGTGGCTAGGTAAATTGATCATCTTGACTTCCACTCTATTTGAGATTAAGGAGCTAAGTTGTGCTCTTCATTGATGTCAACGTCGGGCCTTAGGCTGTCAGGATCTTACACAACATATATTATTTTTAAAAGCATTAAATGGAACATCAAATTTCTGCGTTAATACTAAAAACAACTATATTACAAGTTGTAAAAAAACAAAGATTTAACATTTATAGCAGTCCTACAATTGGATGGCAAATAGAAAAATAGTTAGAATATGTAATTTTTAAATCTTTTTTATATATAAAAATGAATATAAAATTGTGATTGCCATTAGTATTAGTAATAGTTCTAAGGGGCATAGGAATAGTTTAAAATATTTTTAACTACACGAGTTCAACATAAAATTCACGTGTGAATTTAAGTGCTTTGCCGATACATAACATTATTATACGCTGAAAAAAGGATGTAACATCCATAAATCTAAAAGGGTCACATAATAGACCCAAAATTAAAGGCAATGATATTATCAGTTTTAACAAAAAAAATTTATTGCTACAGTATAAAATTATCACATATTATAGTCATTGAAAAAAGTAAGTCATAAATTTAAAAGTTTTAATTCTAACAATATTTTTCAAATACCCCAGTATTTTTTTGTCATTCATGAATTATACAACGTATCTACAAATTTATGTAGCAAAGAAGTCCCACAAATTATAGGATTGACTCTGAAAATTGAACTCCTATAACTAATCTAATATGATATTTTTACCATCTTCTTTCAGCAAAAAAAGTACAAATTATGACTATATTTACAAGAATCAATTACAATTACTGCCAAAAATCTCAACAAATAGCGTGATCAATCCGCCAAAACTATAAGAGATATATATCACCTAAATCACAAAATAGTGAAGAGAAAGTATTTGCATTAAATAAAAAAAAAAAAGCCATCATTATAGGTCTCTTTGTATTTGCCACATAGAAAATAATCCTCCCAAGTAATCGTAATTAATCAAAATTAATCCATCATGACTTATTTCGCCAACCGTGATTCGCGGTTATAAACACAGACTAATGGCCTAATAAGTAAATCCACGACTCTCTCATGGGCATTCTTGACCACAGATTTCCTATATAAACTCTTCCCTATCACATACAATCTGCGCTGAATCTGTTTGATAAAAGGTCTGAACGAGAAAGAGAGAGAGAAGAATAAGCAAAGGAAAAAATGATAACAGAAAATGACTTCTACAAGGTTATGTGCGCAATGGTTCCTCTCTACTTCGCAATGCTCGTGGCTTACGGTTCAGTGAAGTGGTGCAAGATATTCTCGCCGGAGCAGTGCTCGGGGATCAACCGGTTCGTCGCGGTGTTCGCCGTGCCGGTGTTGTCGTTCCACTTCATCTCTCAAAACAATCCTTATGAAATGGACACGAAATTCATATTGGCCGACACTCTCTCTAAGGCCTTGGTTCTTGTTTTACTCTCTGTTTGGGCTGTTTTCTGCAAGGGAGGAAGCTTGGAGTGGCTTATTACTATCTTCTCCGTTGCGACTTTGCCCAACACTTTGGTCATGGGGATTCCTTTGCTCAAGGCCATGTATGGTGATTTCACCCAAAGCCTCATGGTGCAAGTTGTTGTTCTTCAGTGCATCATATGGTATGGTTTTCCAAAACATTTTTGCTCTCTTTCTCTTTCTTTCTATCTTTTTATAGGGATGTTTGAACCAAATGTTTGAAACCTAAACACTACAGTAATTTAAATTGTGTGAAAGAAAATATTATAATAAAATTGGTTTAAACCAAACCAAGTCTTTTAAATTGTGTGAAAGAAAATATTATAATGAAATTGGTTTAAACCAAACCAAGTTCTCAGACTGGCTCCTAGTTTGCTTTGGCCTTGGATTTTAGAAAAGCTAAGCAAAAGTAGTCTTTTCCCAGATGAAACTCCCTTTCAAGAGTAATATACCTCAGGGGAAAAGCATACCACCTTGTAAGTAGAAAGGGAACCTAGACGAGGAAAGTGATAAAAGTAATAACATATGGAACTTGGGAGCTGGTAAGCATATGGTAGACTTGCAGTCGGTAATAAAATAGCTTCCCTGGACATATATGTTATACATTAGAAGCTTTCTTTTTTCTTCTTTTTATTTTTATTTTTTTTGGTACAAATAGGTGAAAGAAAAATGAAAAAACATGCATGAATAAATTTCTTCTTGCATGTCATCTTGTGTAATGGAGAGCAAACTATTGAGTTTTTTATTTTGTTTTTTTTTTTTTATTCTTTTCTGAGGAGCTATTAGATTGCTAATTTGTTTTTCTTCTGCGTGGATGAAAAACAATGAGGTGTGTGTGCGTTTTTCCTTTTTTTTTTTTTTTTTTTTTTCATTTGGCTTGCTTCTCTAATTCATAAATGTAAATAAAACTTTGAGATGATCTATCATGCATGGATAGAAATTTCTCCTTTCAATATTTGCAACTCAAACACTCCAAATACTATTGTCATTTTACCTGCTTCAAATAATTAATTAAAATTTAGAGTCATAATATATAATATAACGTGTAAAGTTATGAATACACCAAATAGATCCATCATAACAAAAAACCTATAATCATCATGCTAACATAGCTTGCAAACCTCCATTTCCGGAGAGATAATCATGATATCATGTTCAAAACAATATGCGAGTAACTTTTTTTTTTTTTTGCTGCTAAACAATATGCAAGTAAATTTACATTACTGATTTGCCATGACATGTAAGATATATATAACAGCTTAATGATGTTTTATAGGATGTTTGAAAAGATGGTTAGAATTATTGGTTAGAATTATTTTTATTGTAGTATGTGAAAGCTTTACATTGTAGCGATTTTTTTTATTATTACTGTAACATATGAGAGTTTTACACTGTTTATAATTAAAAAAATAGTTTAAACCACTTGTCAAACACACACTTAATTTCCTTTCAAGTAATTATTTTCTAGATGCAAACAACATTAACAAGTCTCAAGTGTTTAAAACTAAATCGTTTTCTTTTTTTTGTTGGTCCATCAAATTTACATGATATTTCAGGTACACACTCCTGTTATTCCTTTTTGAATATAGAGCCGCCACCTTACTAATCCAGACCCAGTTCCCGGGCTCCGCCGCCGCCGCAATATCCAAAATCTCCGTCGACGACGACATAATCTCCCTTGATGGCCGGGACCCGCTCCGTGCCGAGCCTGAAATAATCGACGACCTCGGCCGAATCCGTGTCCGCATCCGACGATCCACGTCAACCGTCCCTGCTGACTCCGCCGTGTCATCCTCCATTGGCATCACTCCCAGGGCATCAAACCTCTCCAACGCCGAGGTCTTCTCCGTCAACACCCCCATCGTGGCCCCACATTATCAGTCCAACAACAACAACCTCCTCGACGACGTCGTTTTCGGCGGCTACTCTTCCTCCGACGCTTACTCCCTCCAGCCGACCCCACGCGCCTCCAACTTCAATGAGCTCGACAACGCCGCCACCATGACAGCAGCCACTACCCCCACGTGGGCCTTGTCTCCAGTGGCCGGAAAGGCTTTCCGGCAGTCCCCATCGCCGGTAAGAAGTGCCAAGTTGATGACTACCTGGGAATCCCCGGGAAAGTACCGTCATGAGAGACCAGGTTGCAAAGATGTTGATGGTGCAGGTACGTGTTATGATCATGTTTCATTTTTCTATGCTTTGCTCCCTTTTAAACAGTGTCGTTTTGTGGTTTGACAGCGACAACACGGCGTCATTGTCTTGAGTTAGATTGTTGAGAAAATTACTTCTTATGTCGTACCTTTAAAAAAATATTTTTATTCATATCATATTAAAAAAATTATATAACATTATTATTTATATCGTTTTTTAAAAATAATTACTATGGGTTATTAAATTTTTTTTAACCAATTTAAATAGCAAAATGCTAATAATCTTTCAACCTTCTATTTCTCTTATTTATCGTAATATTTTTACTGACATAATAAATTTTAAATAATATTTCTAAAAAAAATAAGTTTCGATGAAAATTTCTGTAATTAGATTGTTTTTTTTGGGTGTGTGTTGAGGTTATTATAGGACAGACTTTACATGCATAGTGCAGCTTTTTTTCTTTGGCCATCCATTTTATTCAGATGGCTACGTACGTTTTGTCTGACTCGAGCAAGAAAGTTATGTTTGAGTCTGACACAACACTGTTCTGGTCGGGCAAGACTACATACTGAAACTTGCCAACAATGGCAAAACCGAAATTGTTTTCAAGACACCTCCCAAGAATAGTCACAATATGGCCATTAATCAACGTGGACGACACAATGGGACTCACATGCATATATCACGCTCAACCAATGGTTAACAGATTCAAATTATTGACCACCAAGATGGCAACCCAGAGTCCGCTTCAAACAAAAAAAAAAAAAAAAAATTGTTATCACTCTCATAAAATTTGAATTAGTATAGTTTGTTAGGTTTAAACCCTTCTAGTAATGTTGGGCTAACTCGTTCTATAAGTGGTTTGGTAAATGATAGATCTTAAGTTTTAAGACAGCAGACTCAATGCTCATTAACCTTGATAATATTTAAGTGGTATGTTTTTATCGCCCGATATAAGTATTTAATACCTAAATGTAGACATTTTTTTGCAAGTTTACACCCTTATATATGGTCACATTCTTGGAAATAGCAACTTCAGATTGCCAACCCCACGCTTATTATTTAACATTTAACATACACAAAAAATAAATTATTGATACTATTTGACCTACCAAGTAGAATGAGTTTCATGAATCTGTGCTTTTTTTTAACATATATGAATCTGTATTATCACTCACATATAATAACATGTTTGAAAACTTAATTTGAACCAAAACATTTTGGTTCAGACTAAATTTGTTATAATATTTTTTGTCATAAAATTTAAATTGATAAAATATTTTAGTTCAAACTATTGATTTAGACCCACTATCCCTTATAAATCTATTCACATTTTCTTCACCAGCAAAACAGTGCTACAGCACTGTTCTTTCCTGGCCATTTACCAGTGTAGGTTCAATGATGAGACCCGCAGGCGCTCATGTGATTATCAACAATGGAAAATAAATCGTTCCTAGCATTTGTCATCATATGATAGGTTTCATAATTACAAATATAGATTACTTAATAAGGTGTTTGAAAAGGCAGTGAGAACTATTGATTAAAATCACTTTTATTGTAGTATGTGAGAGCTTTACACTATAACAATTTTTTTATTGTCACTGTAACATGTAAAAATTTTATAGTGTTTATAACTTAAAAAATGATAGAAACTACTTTTACTAAACATAAGGTTTCAACTCAAAAAAATATAAATGGTAGTCATAGAACATTTAATGATGAAATCTATTCACTAAACGTTGAAAAAATTTGTAACGTAAACAGAAAGGCATGTTCTTAATTATGACATAAACAAAAGCATTCTAAACTTAAAGATTAGCATGCTATACTATTTTCCATTTACATTATACATATATACAGACAAATACATATATGTGTGTCTGTATGTGTATATACACAGACATTATATGACCAAGGTCCTTGTAAAAAATTCTTGGTTCTAGTGCCATTTTTGAAGTCCCATCAACATAATTGAGTTCATAGAACTCTCCTACAAATTTTAGGTTATTCATGATCATAACATTATTGATCACTAAAGGGACCGCCTACAAGTTTTTGATCAATTTTCATTTTATTCCGGAGTAGCTTTTTTTTTCCCCCTGAAAAGACACATGCCCCTCTCTCTCTCTCTCTATATGTATGCATGTGTGTGGATATATATATATATTGAGAAAAGACACGTCTATAATGATAATTAACCTGGCTAATTCATGTATAGAGAACGAATTAAAACGGGTTAGGTGAGGGTGATGACAGAATAAACACTTCGACAAGAAAAGACCTTATCTTTTGAATCCTTGAATGGGTACGTAATTCATCTTTTGACTTTGGTATAAATTGTTTCATTCCCTAAAGCCCCACTATGTTAATTAAAAAAAAAAATTGACATGTGTTGGTGGACTTACCACGGAAAATATATGTGTGTGTGTATATATATATATATATACATGTGGACCCCTCAACACCACCAAAAAAAGTAGAAAAATCATAGACAAAAATAAACAAACAAATCATAGTGGTCGCAAGACATAAGCTCATGATCTTGTTTCTTCTCTTTCCACACATTTTGGTTACAATTCAGACCCTTCATTGATATGAGCCATCATTTCGTTGAGAGCACGTGTGTAATGATAGACGAAGGCTATTTGATTACATTATTGGTAGTCATGGTAAAGAATCCAAGAAATGATAATTCCAAATCATAGTCTATCACTATTTAAAATTCTGGTGTCCAATTCTATAATATATAAAAGAATATACAATGATTATTGGTCCCTTTAAAAGAATTTGAGTTTTTAATTTTCATGTGAGAAATTAATTTATTCGTTGGCACTACTAATTTGCTCCTTTAAATTAACTGTCTTACCCATAATTAGATTTTAGTTTTGAATAGGAAAACCATTCTCCAATATTGTAATACTATGTTTAAATACTATGTTTAAGGCTAAATTTAGCATATGTTATATTTAACACAAATTTAGGACAAACTATAACATATATCAAATTGTATTTGACTATTATTGGTTGATGTATTCACTTTTTATATAATCATTATCACATATATTGTCATTTTCAAATTATTTTAAGATTATGACAAGATTGTGATATAATATTTGAAATATGGTTTTGCATTATATATATCATGAATTTTCAAATAGAATAACATATTGATATTTAGTATTTAATCTTCACATTATTTTTGTCAAATATGATATTAATACTAACATTTGCACTAAAAATGTTGTAATTGGTTAAATGGAAAACATAACTATATATCGGAGAAAATTTTGTATTTATTATATTTTATCAATGCACATTATCCATAATGCTCATATATTATTTATAATATGTTAGAGAAGGACATTAGCTTTAGAGACAACATTAAGATCCCAGTGACAGAGGAAGAGAATCCGAAGACAGCAGCAGAAAGTCAAGAAATGCCAAATGCCCTTGTCATGCTCAGGCTTATACTCATTGTGGTTGGACGAAAGCTCTCACGCAACCCAAATACATACTCAAGTGTCTTAGGCCTTCTTTGGTCTTTAATCTCATTCAAGTAAGCCATATTAATGTCCCCAATAAGAATATATATATATATATATATATATATATATATATACATATATATAAGTATCGGTTGCGTCTATTTACACCTCAATTTTACTTTTTACACTCTTTTTTTAATAGAATATTTTATGTTTCAATTACTCATTAATAAATTATGTTTAAGCATAAAACTATATAATAAAACTCATTACACACCCACTTTAAAAGGAATTCGCTTTTAAAAATTATCATGTCTTAATTATTTTTAAAAATTATAGACAAATTCTAACAAAGAAGTACATGACTTTTTTTTCCTTCAAAATGTTGTATTTTTTTTTCCATTTTTTTGTTGTTTTGTATGCACTAGTTAATACATTTATATTGTTTCCTATTATGAGATACAAATCGTTTGTCATAGTTACCAAATTGTTATTTCTATGACTTTATATATTTACGAGTGAGAGTATATAAATATGGTTGAAAAATTGAAATCGGTTGTTAAAAAAGGATAAATTTTGTGGTTGGTTGGTTGTTAAAAAAAAATAAAAACAATACAATTTAGTTGCAGGGACTTTTTTTAAAAAAATTTTAAAAAGGCATAACAAGTTGAATAGGGGCGATTTAAAGGTGTGAGAAAAATAAACAATAGGGGGTATGTTCATAAGTTATGCAAGATATTAGATAGTTAATTTCATGATTTTTTTTTTTTTTTTCCTCTTGCAGATGGAACGTTGGGATGCCTAGTTTGGTAAAGTACTCGATAAAAATCATTTCGGATGCGGGTCTTGGTATGGCCATGTTCAGTTTAGGTATATAGTTTCGTCTAATTAATTAATCTCGTCGTTTAAAGTATATGGTGTCACAATTTTAGCATATAATATATTAAGCACCTCTTTCAAGCCAAAATGACATCAAAATCATGAATTATTGATACTGTTAGTCGAAATTCAGAGGTTCTTTGATGCTATTTGTCTCTCTCATTACAACAGAAAAAAATTTACAAATAATACTACTGCATTTCCAGTGAGCAGAAGACTTTAAGTAAACTGGCCTTGCATTTAAATATTATTAGTCTATGTCTAACTAATACCGTGTGATTATTATTAATTTTAACTTGGGTGGGGAATTAACTTGTCTTCAATAGTGCAAGTTAGTGTGTAACAATGGTTGGGCTACACTTGAAACCACTTGATCTTTTTTTTATTTTTTTTTTACGTCCTTTTTTTTTTTTTGTTAAACAATGAATCAGAAATTGATAACATGCTTGATGACTACTAAATAATATATGCAGGGCTTTTTATGGCTCTTCAGCCTCGAATTATTTCCTGTGGCGCAAAAAAGGCAACTATGGGAATGGTGGTCCGCTTCCTTTGTGGACCCATAATAATGTCGGCTGCATCTATCCTTGTTGGACTCAGAGGTCTAAAACTACATGCCGCCATAGTGCAGGTACTTTGATATGCATTTATACATGCATGTATATATATACACATATCGATATATGCATATCTACAGACATATTTATATGGAAAGACACATGTAGTAGAACAAAAAATAAAAGAATTTTAAGGGGAGTGAAATACAATTTTAATAAGGATAAAATGCAAGTTTTATAAAACTTTATATACAAAATTAAAAAAAAAATCAGGAGGCAATTTTTTATCATTGTATATTAAAAAATTATGCATGCATATGCCCTCCAACTGTGTGCATATATCTCTGTAGTGAATTGGTGTATACTTTATAAAGAGTACAAGTAGTACACTTTGTGATCGTGCGCTTTTCTTTTTGATTCATATACACGGCTCCATACAGACCTACATATATAGAAACACACACATATATAGTTGTAGGAGTATAAAAAATTATGCATATGTACCTTGGTGTGTGGGATACATTTATATATACACAACCGCGAATAAACACACTTTTAAATATGTATAACACATTGTGGTTGTTATTGTCTTGTTTACCCAGTTTTTTCCTTAAAAGACGTTATTATTCTTCATAAAAGAGATTTGAAATCACTACAAAAAACTAGACTTTTACTCATAATAATTTTTAACAAAACTTTTAATCACAACATAATGTACATTTTGTTATAAACTTAAATTCAATTTTTATTGTGACTAAAACTTTTACACGCGAGATTTATAGTCACGGAAACATGCAGTAACTAAAAACCCGTGGCTAAACGTTTTAGTCAAAACAAAAATTAAGCTAAATTTTGTGACTAATTGCATATAAATGTTGTGACTAAAAGTTTTGTTAAAAATTGTTGTGGGCTAAAAGTTCAATTTTTTTTTAAGTAAATTAACCTAGCATGCATGGGCACTGAATGATCTGCAGGCAGCTCTTCCTCAAGGAATAGTACCATTTGTTTTTGCAAGGGAATACGGCTTACATGCTGACATATTAAGCACCGGGTAAGACTCAAAATTAATCTTATACTTTGACTTTTTTTAATATTTGAAGGACAATTTGAGAAAATTGGCGTGTTTACCTAACTATAAAAAAATGTAATAGAAAAGGTAATAGGATTGGAAAGTAAGGTAATAGAAATGAGAATTATGCATTATTTTCTTGTGTTTAATTATCTATTTAATGGTGTAAAGAGAAACAAACTCATTCTCTTTTAGTGTTTACTTACTTAGCAATAAGAATCTAATTCAATATAATTACAAAAATATCCTTTTAACATAACTAAATAACTATTGATTAATAACATTTAAATTTGGATATTACTGTAAATTTAACATTTATTTTCTTTGATAGAGTATCAATAGATGTGAGAATTGACATTCTCTTTCTTCATTTCCCTACATTGTATAGGACTCATAAAACTCTCATTACTAATTTGTAAGTAAACACATTATAAAAAAGGAAAAAGAATTACTCTTTACATTTCCTTTCCCTTTGATGGAAAATACACATGTCCTTGGAGCTAAACCAAATGCAAACTTAGGTCATACTAGACATCATTGAGATTAGGGAAGCTTAACCAAATGTAAATCAATTAGCTTGAGATAAAGCCTTGCCGTAGCATTTTGGCCGACTTTACTTTTCTAAAGTAAACCTACATCTCTAAGAATAAGATTCCTCTAGTTAACGGTTCTCTAGTGAATTAGAAAAACTATTATAGAAGAAAAATACTGTTTCACCTAACGGGGTTAAAACCCCATCAGAAAACTGTTGTTTCAACCGGCCCTCTTTTGTTTCTGATGGGGTTTTAACCCCGTCAGAACAAATAGGGATGCTCATTATAGAAAGCAATTTGCCAAGGGCAACCGAGTTTTGTGCCATTATTCTTTGGGTTGTCTAATCTTGTGTTTAGCAAAAGTGGTTCCCACCACTTTTTTAGTTATAAACAGTATAAAGCTCTCACATGCTACAGTAACAATTAAAAAAAAATCGCTACAGTGTAAAGCTCTCACATGCTACAGTAAAAGTGGTTTTAACTAACGGTTCCCACCACCCTTCTAAACACTCTATAAGTCTGTCTGTCTCAGCACATGTTTAAATGAAAAAGTTTGCTGTGCTTTTGTCTTTAAACCAGGCGCTATCCAAAAACAATTAAACGTTCTAGATATGTAACTAACTAGATTATTTTAATAACATTATAAGACTTCTCTCTTAATTATTTTATGATGTAGTAAATGAATAACGGTGGTAATTTAACCGACATTGTAAAATCCAACTCTACACGGCTCCGGATTTGGTGCCACACCCGATAATTACAAGGTGAGGAGCTGTGGCGCCTTCAGTAAGAGGGGGGCAACATGCTTTTTTTTTTTTGAAAAAAAAAATTAATCCATACTTTTTAAAGTGATTTTTTTGGCCGAACCCTCAAAAGAGGAAAAAAAAATTATCAAATAAAAACAAGTAAAGAGAATATACAAGCTATTATGCTAAGAGAAAGATTAAACTGCTTAAGACATTTTTTAGGAATATATTAAACTTCGGATAAACATATGAGGCCTTCTAAAACATTCTTCGTTGTTGGTCATAATTTAAACAAAAAATGACATAAGTATCTCCTTCTAAATTAAAGTACAATCTTTAAAAATATATATATAAACAAACTACATGCACAATTTTTTTTCTAAATTTATTAAAAATTTTCTAGGTAGGTTTTTATTAGTAGTGCATATTTTTACCAGTTAAATTGGGTTAAAGTTATGTTAGAAATAAACAAAAAAAAAATGCAAAACTAACAAATCTAAACATGCCGATTGTTCAAGAAAGAGCCTACTGACATGTTTTTTTTTTTTTTTTTTTTTTTAATGTCGTACCACAAACCTTAACAAACAACTTCTTTCTTTTTCTACGTACATTATCATCGTTAGAAGAGGAAGAAAAGAAATGGTGAACAAAACTATTTCATAAAATATGACTTATTGATAAAATATTGTTTTCATACTTTAATTAATGTAGAATTATTTCCAATAAATACTTCGCATCATTATTTGCATTGGGTGTTTTTCTTATCGCCAAACAAAATGTTAGAATGATAGAAAAAAAACTCCCAATACGCCCAATTTAATAGGAAAAAATATACACTATCAGTAAGATTAATCTCCCATAAAAATTTTATATAAGATGAGAAAAATGTGTACGTGGTTTATTTACACTTTTTTTTTTCAAAAGACTGTACTTTAATTTAGTTGGATATAATTATGCAATTTTTTATTTAAATTATAACCAATAACGAAGTCAACAAAAAAACATTTTTTTTAAATGTTTGTTATGTTTATCCCAAAAAAAATCTAATATGCTCCTAAAAAATGTCTTTAAGAACTTAAATTTCTTTTAGCATAATATCTTCTATTTTCTCCTTTTTTTTATTTGATAAGATTTTTTTTTTCCAATTTTTGAGAGTTCAATATTAAGCGGCAAAAGAAAAAACAATCACTCAAAAAAAATCTCGAATTATGATGCTTCCTTAACTTAATTAATGAACATATGGATCGTTCAAGCAAAAGCATATAATGAAAAGGAATCAAAACTCCTCAAACCTTGTAAATATAAGATGTGTCATCTAACAAGGAGTCGTGCGGATTTGGGTTTTAACATGCCATTTTAAGCATTTTTCGGTATTAATACAATCGCCAATCAAAATAATGATAAACATGGCTTTTTTCATCATTGTCTTTCCTAGATGGATATAAGCATTTACCTAATTTTTTTTCATGATTATAGTGTTGGAAATGGTACCATATGAACAACCTAGTTCGTTTTTGAACCTATCCTAGGGTATTGTAGGGGTTAATAGCAGAAATAGTTGTTACATCAAATCGGTTCTTTCTAAAGGAAACGTCTTCTACTACATTGTTTGAGAAAGTCGATTAACTTTTCACGTTCGCAATCAAGCAATCAATACACCAGTTTCTTTCAACTAACACTTTGTGGGGGGGAGGGGGAGGGATAGTCAAATTGGCATTTTAGTTTATCAGTAAGTCTTGTTATTTTAACAATTAAATTAAATGTTTAATAGTGTAATTTGTGAATGAAAATTGTTCTATGTTGTGCCCGACAGTTTTTAAGGTGAATAGTCAGCATATCAAACTATTTAAAAGTTGATCAAATGGTTAAAAAGAAAAAAGACCCAGTAGTAAGGCCATAATACTTACCCTATTCTAAGTGCCCAAAAAAATTAACCCACTAACGATTTTCTTCTTTTTTTGAGAGTAACTCTGCATGTATGAACTCAAAATTATTGTAGAGGAAAAACATACGGTAGGATATGGTAGGTCTTATTATTTATTATATTAGACTAACTTTTTAACAATCTTATATATGCCTAGAAACAATTTTATATCACGCGTTGTAAATTTTAACGTGTATAGTTGTAAATCAGACCGTTGAAAAATCGATCTAATGGTAAAAATAACACAAAACCTACTGATAAGATCAAATACATGTTCTACCATAAAAACTTATTGTAGGGATATATCTCATGATAAAGCCTGATATCATGTTTTAGACATCTTGCTTCAAAAGTTGATAGTGAAAACTCTTTTTTTCTTTTTTTTTTCTTTTTCCTTAATTATATGGAAACATTTTCCTTTTATAAATCTTCCTTCTCTTTGACACACACGTGTTGAAAAAGCAATCACTCCATCTCTAATTCTTTCTCACATAATTAAAAATCAAATTTTTTAGATAAGTTGACTTCGTGATATAAGAGTTAATTTACAGCTGAAGTTGCGTACTTAACGGTGATTACCTAGATAGTACCTTTTCAGCTTTCATTTCAGGCAAGCGCTTAATTATTTGTCCCTAAACAAGTTTATCATGTAAATGTACGCGCACAACTAATTAAAAATATACATTCACCGTAACATAAAGAATAAAAAAAAGTAATATGACAATATATTTTGTTCGACATTATTGTACATGTTACGTTGAAGTAACATGATTCTTATTTAAGGTAACAGACGTTAAAAATGCATAACATTAAAAAATTTAGCTATTCTAAATGATTATTATATATACATTAAATTTAGTTATTTAACAACAGATAGAGATGTTAAAAAAGTAGAACAGTAGTTGGAAATAATTAATTTTTTGTTGTTGTTTACTTTTAAATTTAGTTACATCATGTTATGTTGATGTAACATGATTCTTATTTAATGTACCGGACTTTAAAAATGTGTAACATTAAGAATTGAGTTATTCTAAACGATTATTATATATACATTAAATTTAGTTATTTAACAACAGACAGATGTTAAAAAAGTAGAAAAATAGTTGGGAATAATTAATTTTTTGTTGTTGTTTACTTTTAAATGTAAGTGTCACGTTGAATATATGTCTAAGTTATTTTTTGCATGTTTATATTTTGCGTTGAATGAATGGCCTCCCGGGAGGACCATAGACGTAGCCTCTGTGAATCTTATTTATATCTCTGATGAGGACCATCCAAAGCACCACAAATGGGGAGGTCCAAACTAGTGGTTTTACTTTTCTAGGACCCTTAATAAGGGGTCGGGATGGTCTCAATCGACAAGGACATACAACCAATGATAGAGCAAGAAATATTTTCATGCAAAGAGCGTTATAAAAAAATTAGTGAGCTTTTATAGAATAGGAGCAAAATTATTCGTTTTAACCATTAAGTGGGACAGCTATAATTTTTTCTTATAAGAAAAGGGTATAACTAAATTTCTATACAAAAATTAATGGTATATGGTGAACCTTCAAAGTATAAGTCGGGGCATGAGCCCTTACTCACTAGCATTTTTCTTAATTTTCGGTCAGTTTTGACTACATGCTTCGATACGACACTAGAAACTAATAATTGTTTTTTCTCTTGCAGGGTCATCTTTGGCATGTTAGTCTCTTTACTGGTGACGCTCCTCTATTATATATTTCTAGGCCTATGAAGAAAACACAAAGAAGCTACCTAGAAGTTCTCTGGAAGGATAAATTTTTTCCATGCTGAGTGACCTCGTTCGGCTGGACCCGCTATGTCTAATATTGATCTAGACAAACTATGACATTTTAATATAATAGCTATAGATGATCAACGGATTATATAGACTATCTAGCTGTTGCTATAACATTTCCATTCTAGTAAATGCTGTAAAAAAGAAGGAAAAAGATCCCTTTTCCAGCAATGTAGCATAGAGATCAGATTATCGACAAGGAAACAATATCATCTATTCATTTATGTAAGGGCAAATTAAAATTATTAGAAGGTGACATGATGTTCGTTCTCCTAACTACATAGATTAGTGGTAGCCGAAAGAAAATGGAAACCATGATGAGCTATGATTAAGGTGGGGCGGACTCAATGTCTTGTTGGAGGTGAGTAAAGCTGTCTTCGTGCCAAAGGCAAAATGATGCCCTTTTTACTTTTAATGTCTTCTTTTTTCTTTCTTTCTTTCTTTCTTTTTGAAAAAATTCTTTCTTTTTGGAAAAAAGAGCAACATTGACTAAACTTTTGCTGCCAATTTCTTCTCTGGCCACATAAAAATTTACTTTTCCGTCGAGTCAAAAGAAGCCTGGCTTAAATCTGAAGCTTTGTGCACGAAGAAAAGCATAATTGCGTTTGTATTGTTGCCATTAATAATCCATAACTTGTCAAAAGGGAGTTAGGATGCAGAATAATGCTAGTAGCATCCATAGTACTGAGCACAATAAATTAATAGAAGATGGAGCGTACAGTGTGGGGTGTGTAAATAAGGGCTCCCTTGTCATTATAGTTATGGCACTTAACATTGATTATGTCTCGAATATTTTGTTAGAGAGATTGTAATATGTCTCTCTAAAATGTTAGAGGCCGAAGATATATTTGTTGATATGAAATACATATATTTTAATGTGTTAGAAGTCAGCATATAATGCCACAGTGTTGGTTCTACGCTGAAAATTAAATCAGCATTTTTTGGTGGCAGTATGCCAAGCGCCTCGCGTTGAGCTTGGAGCACCTCAATGCTTGTGGATCCCTAAAGTTAGCATCGTGGCACTGTAACGACTCTATATGGGGGTTAGTAGTTTTTAATAAGTTAAATAAAAAGATAAGAAAATAAAATAAAACTTTTAAAACCTCAAAAATAATTTGTCCAGGATTTAAACGAAAATTTTCAAATTAAACAAAACATCAAAACCACATTTTAATGTAGCACTTTTAATTAAATATTATAAATTTGTCATTGTTATTATTCCAACTCTCAAGAAAACTTAATACAGCCATAGATATAAACATGAAGCTTACATTGTAACGAGGTACATTCTTAACAAATGAAGCGGTTTCAATTGGATTTACCTACATCATTCCTTAGCTATTTTTTTTGTTGCCGCCTCACACTTTATAAATCCTAAAAAGATAAGAATATAGAAGAATGAGTAGGGAAACCATTACTCACCTTTAAGTTTTATTAATTATCATATTAACACCTGAATGGTTAGTTAATCAACAATATAATTTATTTTATAACAATTCTATTATGTTCATATTTGGTGGAAAGCCTATAACAAACATTACCAAGTTCAATACATATATATATATATATATATTTGTTCATATTTAAACTATGTTTGTCAGTATCCACAAATAAGTTGAGATTCGCGACCCAAAACCAAGGGGTAGTGGCAGATTTAATAAGCTTCATGAAAGCAGGGTTCTTATAAAAATGAATAATTTTCTAAATAAAATTCACAATTTTCTTGTTCAATACTTGACCCACGATAATGTGTCCACCTATCATATTCGGATATAAATTTTCAAAATCATCATAGAATGTTTATCATACATCACTCATTTACTGTACAATATTTAGCATATTTTTAATACAAATAAGTGCCTAAATTTCAATCCCATTCTATTACAAATATACAAAATATTCAAGGGAATAAATAAAGACTTGATGATCCCTCCAAAAGACATTAACAAAGAAATGAATCGCAAGCTCCTCATCACTATGGCTACTCTGACGATTTAACTAGCATTATACATCACCTGGAGAAAAGGGGAGTGAGGTAAAGCCCAATAGGAATACCAACTACTCGATTTTAAATCAACAGATAGATATGTATAACAAAAATGTACGTATTTAAAGAAAAGAATATATAAACTTTATAATTCCAAGAGAGCATGTAAAAACAAAATAATTAAACATTTAAAATAAAATTTATGAATAAGTACATAAAAATAAACATTTAGAATAAAATTTATAAATATATAAAAATGAACATTTAAGACAATATCCATTTAATCCCACTTAAGGTTAGAGCCTCACCATTAAATCTAAAATCTCAAATTCTAGGTTGTTAGTGAAAGAAAAGAGGAAGAAAATGGATTTAGAGATACGCGTTGTGCTTCAAATGAGCACCTCATGTCCATTGTACCTCAAATGAGCACTCCGTGAGTAATGTGAATGTAATAATCGTTAAGGAATTTTCCAAATGGCTATAGTTTAGTCTGACAGCACTATGTAGGGTCATGTCAATTAATGGAATAGGATTCTTATGTCAACTTCAAACTCTCAATTCGCTCCAATGTTAGTTAGGTTAGATATATAAAAAATTTAAAAAAAAAATCAGCAGCGTAACTACTAATTTTCAATTAAAAAAACCAAAAATTCAAACAAGCAAGAAAACAGTTCACAGAATAGTTTTAGCGCGCAATAATTGCAAGACATGCCACCTAAAGCATAAATATATCAATTATAAATCAAATATATCAAGCATAATCAATAAATCAACATAATCAATTCAATCAACTTACTGAATTCAATTTCCATAATCAACCTAATTAAGATATATCATAAATTTCTCAAAAACTCACTCAATTATTAATTTTAAAAATTTTGAGTAGTCAAAATTCCTACAGGAGAAATCCAATGAGGCATGAAAGTGCTCCGATTCACACAATTGAAGTCGTTGAGCATGAAATCGGAAACTTTGCTTGTCAAACCAGTCGTTCAAAACTATGTCTCATAATTTTAATGTCGCAAACATGTCTGAAGCATTTGAAAATAGGTCGTTATGCAACTTCCTATAAACTTAGGCGGATGAGTCAACCATTTGATAGGTGTTGACCGAGATTTGACTGGCAAAGAGGTAGCGGATATTGATACCAAAATGATGCCCTCAACACAAAGGTCACCATTTCAAAGTTGATTTCCTAAAATGAAACTGGGATCATCGGAAAAATGCATAAAAATCGGCGAGAGAAGACAACGGTAGCCCATAATTTTCTAGTGATAATTTGGTTAGAGAATGGGTGGGTTTTGCTCCTCTCGATGGAGGAAACATGGTGACATAAGTGGCCGGCAAAGACAGGACCAAACGGCATTGGAAGCTAGAGGAGTCGCAAGTGAGTAGGCTGCACTCTAGCTCCCGACACTTCGGAAGGTGGCGCTTCATTTTCCTCAGCACATGTAGGCGGGTGGAGGTCAGAGGTTGGCTGGCGGGAGGAGTAGCATGGGGTGGGGGATTTTGAGTGTGAAGGAGAAAGAAGAGAAAAGAAAAGGAGAGAGAGAGGAGGGAGGAAAAAATCTGATTTGTGAATAAGATTCAAGCTATTTTATTTACTCATTTATACATTTAATTAATATTGGAACCTTCCATGTTTAATTTCTTTCTTAAAATTATTTAAAATCTCAAAATGGCTCAAAAATTAAAACTTTCTTTCAACTAAAACCATAGGTTTTGTAATAATAATATTAATAACATCCATGACATATAACAATAACAACAATCTTAGTAGTAGTAACAACAAGCAGAATGTATTAATGTTTGATTCATCAGTTCAGACTAGAAAAATTCCCATTGAAACCGATTTCACTACATCATTATTTGATGCTATAGCATGTCCAGTTTGAACTGGAATTTCGAACTGGCATCCAAACACTCTAGTAGTTTTTACATATGTTCAATCATATTTTTCCTTGTACATAGACAAGAATATCAATACAAGCATGAAATAAAAATATATCACGTAGTACCTTCCAAATCTTGAAGTTATTTGAACGTCAAATGGGACTCTTTAAATCTCTCTTCAATGAGCTTTTCCATACGTTCAATCATGGATGGTGTTAGATGATTCTTCCCATCACCCACCTCACCTTTTCTAAAAAGGAACTATTTGGTATGCCGGCCGGGGAGACTGTCCCAAACATATTTGTGTTCAAATTTTTCAAATTTCCAAAACTGCACAGTTCTAATATCCCCTTTATAACCCCTTGTTTCTCTTCCTCTATAGAAAAAGGGAAACCCAAGAACTCTGCTAGGCGTTTGATTTGAGACACACTATCTTCTTTCAAATCTTCATATTTCAAGAACAAGACTTTTTGAGGACATTCTAAGCTTGCCTTCCAAAATTTTAAAACATGGTCAAATATGGACCATGGTCATGGATCCCAAGACAAAACATATCAAAACACTCCTCTAAATTATATTGCTTCACGTTTTTTCCCTTGAACTGGGGTACAAATGCAAAAGGGAAACAAATACATCCATTGGGTTCCTACAAATGTACACAGTTTTGCAATTACTAGAACTCTTAATAGAAGGTGGAAGCAATTGATAAGGGACGTGGGTCTGAAAGAGCCTTGGCTTTGGAATATCCTCAAAGTTTGGGTGTTGGGATTCCATGTATTTGACTTCCAAATTTGGTAAGATGTCATGAGGATTAGACAGAAGCAAAGGAGAATTTGTGATTGCGAAACGATTCCGATTCACAATAGAAAATACAAGGGCCATCAACCAAGTGGTGCCTGTCTTTAGAGAAGAAGCCAATATGACATCATTGTCGTGTGCAACAAAGTGTTTTTGAAAGGAAACGACAGCCTTAAGTAAGAATTCTGGAATCCAAAAGCCATTGTAAAGAAAGAGAGTGTCACCGGTACTCATCAAGCCTTTCATCTTGGGCAGGTTTTGAAGCATTTCTTCAAACTGGTCCTCTCTATAAGCTCTTTGTCCTCCTTGTTGATCATGTTCAATTGTGCCATTAAGAACTGCAAATAAAAGAAAAAAAAAATAAAAAGAACTGCAAAGAGAAATGAGAAGTATTGCTAAAGATTCTAGCAACCAAGCAAAGAGAAATGCGAGATCCAAGATGTATAATACTCTTCTCTTTTCTTGATCTGTATCTCTCTCTCTCTCTCTCTCTCTCTCTTATACATTACAATTCACCCCTCACAAAAAAAATTACAAATAATCGAATAAAGTTCTCCCATATGTATAATACTTACTTTTCTTTTAAGAAAGATTATTTGATGATCTAGCCCACAATATGCCATGACTTTTCTGAATTATTAATTTACGTGATTCAACAATTAAATACTCTGCAGTGGTCAGGTTTCTAGATCTTGATGTGTTTTTACTTCTTCTTCTTCTTTTTTTTTCTTAGGAAAGATTGTTCATGTATACAATATCTTATTTAATTGACTTGAAAAATTACTTGTTTATTTAATGCTTGGAAGGATTCAAAACCCTTACTCTTATAGTGAAGTTGGGTGTATTTTTCTACCATTAGGCTATGTCTGCAACCACCAATAATTACTAATTAGACTATATAATAATATGAGAGAAACAAAGGCCCCGTTAGTAGTTTTTAATTTTGATTTTTGTTTTTGAAAAAAAATAAAAATGAAAACATTTCAGAAATGTGTTAGGATTGTCTTTAAAATTGTATTCGGCGACGCGATAGGCTTTGGTTTGCAACGATTTGCATGAGAGTTTGTGGGCCTCGGTTGTCGTTGGTGGTGGCATCATAGGACCTAGGCAGCCGACGAGGTTCGTTGGGGTGGGGCAGCTTGGATTCGTCAGAAAGAGGTGAGGGATGAAGTCGGGAGGTCATTGGGTTCGTTGACACTAGGGATTGCTGGCAACGGCGCTGGGTTGTTAATAAAATTTTTATTACTAAGTTACCTCTGAATAAAAAAGGTATATAAAAAAAAAAAACGCTCATTACACACCCATTTTTTCAAATATATATATATATATTCTATCCTAAAAAATTTTTAAAAAAAGAAAAGAAAAGAAAAAAAAGAATGAAAGAAAAACTTTTGTGCCTAAGGATGAAAGAAAAACTTTTGTGCCTAAGGATGAAAGAAAAACTTTTGTGCCTTACATTTTGAAAAAAAAATGGAAAATAGACTTCAACACGAAAGAGTATCCATAAGAACTTTTTCTTTTTTCTTCAGTCTTTCTGTTTTTTCTATTCAATTCACGTTATTTCTTATATACAAATTAACATGTTTATTGTATTGATTGTTTGCAAATGGATTACGATTCTACTTGGCATATTATGTTAATTTTACTATTATTAATGTAATGAGTTATGAGATCCACTATTTCAATTTTTCCGGATCGTGTCTGAGCGTGGATGCGATTAGAATTAAACGTTGGATGCAATTGGGGTCACCCCATATCGCTTTTTGACTAAAAAAAACTCATTTTTTGTTCATTCATAAAAGAGTTCGTGGAGTGTGCTGGTCTTCGGGGTGTTTATGTAAAGGTTAGAATCGGGTGACTGGTGGATTCAAGGATTTCTTTATCGTCATCAAAGATAAATATCTCAGTCGTTAGATACTCAATCGGATGGAATTTTTTATGACAATAAAAAAATTTATAGGTCAAAGTTTTTTTTAAAGAACAAGTCAAAGATTTTTGCGTTAAAATTGGGATTATGTGTGCACAAATGCCCTCAAAATATGGATCTTCTTTCAAAATGCCTCCCATTTTTCAAAAAATTCAAAAAACCAGTCCATTTATTAAAAAAAAAAAGAAAAAGCATGTTTTGTGACATGACTTGCCATAACTAAATGCATTAATTAATATTAAATACCTAAAATAATATCAATCACAAATCTCGGATTCTTTTGATATGCTAACATATAAAACACCAAACAAAAACTCATCTCCCCTTACATACGTCGTTGACCTAAGTTGCCAGCCATAGCGCCACTGTCGTGACCAAAGTTGTTGTGGATCTTTGTGTTTTCGTCGTGATCCCCAGCCCTCATCATCATTGTCGACATCTTCAGTTATCATTGTTCACCATCTAAATCGCATCACAGTTACATCGTTTACTAAACACCAATAATTCTATTTCTAATGTTCACAACAACTTTAAAAATAATTTATGAAACGTCAATTTATTTTTAGTCTACAATACAACACAGCAAAAGCTTAGCAAAAACAACAACACGATACAACAATGTCGAACTGACGTTAAATGTCAGTTTAAGGGGAAAAAACACTCTTTTTTAGCTCACAATATTTACGTAGTCAAAATCTAAAAACTAATAACATTAAATTACATGATGCCTCGTTGGAGTGTGTGAGAGAGAGGAAACTTGTAATCCCTGTATGGTGATTGAGGGGGAAAATGCATCATTTTTTAGTGTGGGGCTCATTCAAGTTAAATTTTTATATTCAGGTGTAAGATCATAATAAATACTCTGAAAATTGGCAAATATAAAATATAATGTGTGGTTTACTGGTAAAGCATGCAAAGACGTGGGTTGAGGTCAAGAGAGCAAATCAAATTGCTTACAAAACTTGACCTGATTTTTTTTCTTTTTTTATTTTTAAACAGAGATACAGTTCCGCTTGTTTTGAACGGATCTTGAAATTCCTAAACCACTCTCCTCAAAAACAATAAAATAATAATAGTCTTCGATTTGTGCTGATATACGATTATTTATTTTAGGATTAATTACAAAAACTCATCCTAAACTATAGTCTTTGTAATACTTAACTCCTTGAATTTCAAAATGTAATATCAGTTCCCCTGAAGTATGAATTGCTAACAATAATGATCCTTTTGTTAGTATTTTAACATTAAATTGACTAATAATTTTACAATTAGGGGCATTTGGCAATCCTAGTTATAAAAGCAAAACAAAAATTAAAATTATAATAAAAATAGTCTTTGTTAATGATGAAAAACAAAAAAAAAGTCAATTAAAAACATACTACTATATGGATCCTCTTTTTTTCGATATACCAAACTTTTCTTTAAAGTTTTATTTTTTTCACAGAGAAAAATTATTTGAAATTTTAGAAGTATAAATACTAATAAAAACTTCAAAAATATGAAAGAAATTTTATTAATGTTGTTAGAGTTTTTTTCTCTTTGAAATTTTGTGTTATATTGAATATATTTATGTTATATTCTTTTTCATTTCACTAATGTAAATAACTTTTAAATTTTCAAAATACTTTTAGGTGTGAAAAAAAAATTGAAAATTTTGGTATATAAAAGAAGATTCCAATTGTATAATGGTTTTAAGTAATTTTTTTTTTGTTTTTAATCATCAATAATAATTATTTTTATTATAGTTTTAATTTTACAATTATTTTTATAAACAGAATTACCAAAATACCTATAATTTGTAATTATTTATCAATTTTTGTTAAAATTCTAACAGAATGACCATTTTTGTTAACAATTTATACTTCAGAGGGAACGGATGTTACATTTTAAAATTCGAAATACAAAGTATTATAAAGGCTATAATTCAGAGGAAATTTCTATAATTAATCCTAAAATAAATAACAGTACGTTATTAATAAATAATCTTTTTGATGATCTAGCCGACAATATGCCATGATTTTTCTGAATTATTAATTTACGTGATTCAACAATTAAATACTCTGCTGTGGTTAGGTTTCTAGATCCTGACGTGTTTTTTTCTTTTTTTTTTTCTTTTCCCTTGGGAAAAGATTGTTCATGTGTACCATATCTTATTTAATTGACTTGAAAATTTACTTTTTTTCATTTAATGGTTGGAAAGATTCAAAACCCTTCATCTTCTAGTGAAATGTATTTTCTATCATTAGGCTATGTCTATGACCACCAAAAATTACTAATTGGATTATATAATATATGTATGAGAGAAAAAAAAAGCGTCTCATTTGGTAGTGTTTTCATTTTAGTTTTTGTATTGGAAAAAAATTGAAAATGAAAACATTTCAAGAAATGTGTTAGGATTGTTTTTAAAATTGTATTTAGTTGTATGTGGTGGTATGTTTTAAAAAAAACATTTTTAATAAAAATAATTGTTAATATAAACAAAACTAAATTTAATTTAAAAAGCACTAAGGATCAATGTTATACTAATTAAAGATTCTAATTAAAATTAACAATTGTTAAAAAATTATATCAGAGGAAAAAACAAAGTGCTAATGAATGCTAATCAAATTAGCATTAATATTCAGGTGTATAGTGAATGAGGGGGAAAATGTATCATTTTTTAATGTGGGGCTCATTCAAGTTAAGTTTTTATATTCAGGTGTAAGATCATAATAAATACTCTTGAGAATTCGCAAATATAAAATAAAATGTGTGTTTGACTAGTAAAGCATGCAAAAACGTGGGTTGAGGTAAAGAGAGCAAATCAAGTCGCTTACAAAACTTGACCTCATTCTTTTTTCTTTTTCTTTTTTTAATTTTCTAAAGAGATATACAGTTCTGCTTGAAATTCCTAAAACCACTCCCCTAAAAATAATAATAATCTTCAATTTGCGCCAATATACTATTATTTATTTTAAAATTTATTATAAAAACTCCTCATGAACTATAGCATTTGTAATACTTTGCCTTTCAAACTTTAAAATGTAACATTTATTCTCTTTAAAGTATGAATTATTAACAAAAATGGTCTTCTTGTTAAAATATTAATAGTAAATTGATAAATAATTTTAAAATTAGGGTAGTTTAGTAATACTAATTATAAAAACAACAAAAATATATAATAAATAGTCTTTATTGATGATTAAAAATAAAACAAATTAAAATATACTACTATCTGAATTCTTTTTTTTTTCGATATACCAAAATTTTCTTTAAAATTTTATTTTTTTCACACTCATAATTTTTTTTGAAATTTTAGAAGTATAAATACTAATAAAAACTTCAAAAATATGAAAGAAATTTTACTAATGCTGTCAAAGTTTTTTTCTCTTTGAAAATTTTGTGTTATATTGAATATATTTTTGTTATATTCTTTTTCATTTTACTAATATAAATAACTTTAAAATTTCAAAATACTTTTAGGTGTGAAAAAAGAAGGATTCCAATGGTATAATGGTTTTAAGTAATTTTTTTTTTTGTTTTTAATCATTAATAAAGACTATTTTTTTAGTTTTAATTTTGTGGTTATTTTTATAACAAAAATTACCAAAATACCCTTAACTTTAATATTATTTTTCAATTTTTCTTTAAAATTCTAACGGGAGGACTATTCTTCTTAACAATTCATACTTAAGGGGGAACGGATGTTACATTTTGAAATTCGAAGGGCAAAATGTTACAAAGACTATAGTTCAGGAGAAATTTTTATAATTAATCTTAAAATAAATAATAGTATATTATTAATAAATAATCTTTAAGAAAGATTATTTGATCTTGCCGACAATATGCCATGAATTTTATGAATTATTAATTTGCGTGATTCAACAATTAAATACTCTGCAGTGGTTAGGTTTCTAGATCTTGATGTGTTTTCTCTTTTTTTCCCCTTAGGAAAAGATTGTTCATGTATACAATATAACTTGAAAATTACTTTTTATTTAATAATTGGGGAGATTCAAATCCTTCACCTTTTAGTGAAATTAGGTGTATTTCCTACCATTAGGCTATGTTTACAATCACCAAAAATTACTAATTTGACTGTATAATAACACGTATGGGAGAAACAAATATTTCCTTGTAAATATGGTATTTTCGACCATCGGAAACATTGCCATTGCCGGTGGTGCCTGGTGATTTTTTCAGTAAAGTTTTGTATTTATCTGGAACTATCATATTTTTTTCTAAAAATAGTATTTCTCAGCCACCGACAATATCGTTGGTGCCCGTGATATCTAGCAACATTTTTGGTAAATTTTTGTACTTACAGCAAAAAACAGTATTTACATGTTAATAAGGTATTTCTTGGGTCCAATGAGGTTACCGGTAAATTTTTGTATTTATATGTTAATACAATATTTCTATGCCGTTAGCAGCATTGGCTATGCCGATGATGTTGTTATTGTTCTTGCATGGAAATATAGTACTTACATGATGTCTGATGGTGTCAGTGCCTGTGGCAACCAGGAATATCGCTTATAAAATTTTTCATTATTTGAAAATATAATATTAACATGTAAATATTGTATCTCTCGACGACCATCGGAGCTACCAAGGGAGAAGTGGGAGATGGAGAAGAGAATAGGTAAGGATATTTTGGGGTTTTTGTTCTCAATTTCTCATAAGATAATCATAATTTCTCATAATATGCTATTTATTACACATTTTAAAATGTATGACATTATACACTAATTCTTAGCCAAATATGCTACTTGGCTCTTTCTCCCAAATTATATTTTAAATCAAACAAGATAATATTCAAACCTAATCACAAATAACTACCAATTAAAAGAGAATTCGACCCCAAACATTGAATGGATCGAGAATTCGATCATTTGACTAATTTCTTGTCAGCTAAGTTAGTCATTGCTAACAATATAAAAATTATCTGCTTAGGTGTAATTTCAAGAATATATTTGGGACAAGAATCCCTTAAATCATGCTTACAACTCATGATGGTTGTCCTAGATTGCTTCTTTGAGTCACCAAAACCCCCCACCATGTGTGAGATTGGTGCCACGCTTAAGGGGTTTAAGCCATTCTTTAGTTCATCTAAGCCACTTAAAGCTTA